>OX637464.1:25165120-25500448 GCA_951799995.1 Trifolium subterraneum | reverse complement strand
GGTTTTTGACATTTATAACTACTCTATTAAACTTTGGTCAAACTTGGTCAACCTTGTTTGACCAAAGTTTCCATTGGTTTAAAGATGCAATTATCTTTCTCCTAATAGGTTAAACACTATATTTAGACCTTTATAAACCTTCTATTTGTTCAAAAAAGGGTAGATTTCCATTCGAATCGGGTTTTAGACCTTTATAATTACTCTATTAAACTTTGGTCAAACTTGGTCAACCTTGTTTGACCAAAGTTTCCATTGGTTTAAAGATGCGATTATCTTTCTCCTAATAGGTTAAACACTATATTTAGACCTTTATAAACCTTCTATTTGTTTGAAAAAGGGTAGATTTCCATTCGAATCGGGTTTTAGACCTCCATAACTAGTCTATTAAACTTTGGTAAAACTTGGTCAACTTTGTTTGACCGAAGTTTCCATTGGTTTAAAGATGCGATTATCTTTCTCCTAATAGGTTAAACACTATATTTAGACCTTTATAAACCTTCTATTTGTTAAAAAATGGGTAGATTTCCATTCGAATCGGGTTTTAGACATTTATAACTACTCTATTAAACTTTGGTCAAACTTGGTCAACCTTGTTTGACAGAAGTTTCCATTGGTTTAAAGATGCGATTATCTTTCTCCTAATAGGTTAAACACTATATTTAGACCTTTATAAACCTTCTATTTGTTAAAAAAATGGGTAGATTTCCATTCGAATCGGGTTTTTGACATTTATAACTACTCTATTAAACTTTGGTCAAACTTGGTCAACCTTGTTTGACCAAAGTTTCCATTGGTTTAAAGATGCAATTATCTTTCTCCTAATAGGTTAAACACTATATTTAGACCTTTATAAACCTTCTATTTGTTCAAAAAAGGGTAGATTTCCATTCGAATCGGGTTTTAGACCTTTATAATTACTCTATTAAACTTTGGTCAAACTTGGTCAACCTTGTTTGACCAAAGTTTCCATTGGTTTAAAGATGCGATTATCTTTCTCCTAATAGGTTAAACACTATATTTAGACCTTTATAAACCTTCTATTTGTTTGAAAAAGGGTAGATTTCCATTCGAATCGGGTTTTAGACCTCCATAACTAGTCTATTAAACTTTGGTAAAACTTGGTCAACTTTGTTTGACCGAAGTTTCCATTGGTTTAAAGATGCGATTATCTTTCTCCTAATAGGTTAAACACTATATTTAGACCTTTATAAACCTTCTATTTGTTAAAAAATGGGTAGATTTCCATTCGAATCGGGTTTTAGACATTTATAACTACTCTATTAAACTTTGGTCAAACTTGGTCAACCTTGTTTGACCAAAGTTTCCATTGGTTTAAAGATGCGATTATCTTTCTCCTAATAGGTTAAACACTATATTTAGACCTTTATAAACCTTCTATTTGTTCAAAAAAGGGTAGATTTCCATTCAAATCGGGTTTTAGACCTCTATATCTAGTCTATTAAACTTTGGTCAAACTTGGTCAACCTTGTTTGACCAAAGTTTCCAATGGTTTAAAGATGCGATTATATTTCTCCTAATAGGTTAAACACTATATTTAGACCTTTATAAACCTTCTATTTGTTAAAAAAAGCGTAGATTTCCATTCGAATCGGGTTTTAGACCTTTATACTAGTCAACTAAACTTTGGTCAAACTTGGTCAACCTTGTTTGACCAAAGTTTCCATTGGTTTGAAGATGCGATTATCTTTCTCCTAATAGGTTAAACACTATATTTAGACCTTTATAAACCTTCTATTTGTTCAAAAAAGGGTAGATTTCCATTCGAATCGGGTTTTAGACCTTTATAATTACTCTATTAAACTTTGGTCAAACTTGGTCAACCTTGTTTGACCAAAGTTTCCATTGGTTTAAAGATGCGATTATCTTTCTCCTAATAGGTTAAACACTATATTTGGACCTTTATAAACCTTCTATTTGTTAAAAAAATGGGTAGATTTCCATTCGAATCGGGTTTTTGACATTTATAACTACTCTATTAAACTTTGGTCAAACTTGGTCAACCTTGTTTGACCAAAGTTTCCATTGGTTTAAAGATGCAATTATCTTTCTCCTAATAGGTTAAACACTATATTTAGACCTTTATAAACCTTCTATTTGTTCAAAAAAGGGTAGATTTCCATTCGAATCGGGTTTTAGACCTTTATAATTACTCTATTAAACTTTGGTCAAACTTGGTCAACCTTGTTTGACCAAAGTTTCCATTGGTTTAAAGATGCGATTATCTTTCTCCTAATAGGTTAAACACTATATTTAGACCTTTATAAACCTTCTATTTGTTTGAAAAAGGGTAGATTTCCATTCGAATCGGGTTTTAGACCTCCATAACTAGTCTATTAAACTTTGGTAAAACTTGGTCAACTTTGTTTGACCGAAGTTTCCATTGGTTTAAAGATGCGATTATCTTTCTCCTAATAGGTTAAACACTATATTTAGACCTTTATAAACCTTCTATTTGTTAAAAAATGGGTAGATTTCCATTCGAATCGGGTTTTAGACATTTATAACTACTCTATTAAACTTTGGTCAAACTTGGTCAACCTTGTTTGACAGAAGTTTCCATTGGTTTAAAGATGCGATTATCTTTCTCCTAATAGGTTAAACACTATATTTAGACCTTTATAAACCTTCTATTTGTTAAAAAAATGGGTAGATTTCCATTCGAATCGGGTTTTTGACATTTATAACTACTCTATTAAACTTTGGTCAAACTTGGTCAACCTTGTTTGACCAAAGTTTCCATTGGTTTAAAGATGCAATTATCTTTCTCCTAATAGGTTAAACACTATATTTAGACCTTTATAAACCTTCTATTTGTTCAAAAAAGGGTAGATTTCCATTCGAATCGGGTTTTAGACCTTTATAATTACTCTATTAAACTTTGGTCAAACTTGGTCAACCTTGTTTGACCAAAGTTTCCATTGGTTTAAAGATGCGATTATCTTTCTCCTAATAGGTTAAACACTATATTTAGACCTTTATAAACCTTCTATTTGTTTGAAAAAGGGTAGATTTCCATTCGAATCGGGTTTTAGACCTCCATAACTAGTCTATTAAACTTTGGTAAAACTTGGTCAACTTTGTTTGACCGAAGTTTCCATTGGTTTAAAGATGCGATTATCTTTCTCCTAATAGGTTAAACACTATATTTAGACCTTTATAAACCTTCTATTTGTTAAAAAATGGGTAGATTTCCATTCGAATCGGGTTTTAGACATTTATAACTACTCTATTAAACTTTGGTCAAACTTGGTCAACCTTGTTTGACCAAAGTTTCCATTGGTTTAAAGATGCGATTATCTTTCTCCTAATAGGTTAAACACTATATTTAGACCTTTATAAACCTTCTATTTGTTCAAAAAAGGGTAGATTTCCATTCAAATCGGGTTTTAGACCTCTATATCTAGTCTATTAAACTTTGGTCAAACTTGGTCAACCTTGTTTGACCAAAGTTTCCAATGGTTTAAAGATGCGATTATATTTCTCCTAATAGGTTAAACACTATATTTAGACCTTTATAAACCTTCTATTTGTTAAAAAAAGCGTAGATTTCCATTCGAATCGGGTTTTAGACCTTTATACTAGTCAACTAAACTTTGGTCAAACTTGGTCAACCTTGTTTGACCAAAGTTTCCATTGGTTTGAAGATGCGATTATCTTTCTCCTAATAGGTTAAACACTATATTTAGACCTTTATAAACCTTCTATTTGTTCAAAAAAGGGTAGATTTCCATTCGAATCGGGTTTTAGACCTTTATAATTACTCTATTAAACTTTGGTCAAACTTGGTCAACCTTGTTTGACCAAAGTTTCCATTGGTTTAAAGATGCGATTATCTTTCTCCTAATAGGTTAAACACTATATTTAGACCTTTATAAACCTTCTATTTGTTCAAAAAAGGGTAGATTTCCATTCAAATCGGGTTTTAGACCTCTATATCTAGTCTATTAAACTTTGGTCAAACTTGGTCAACCTTGTTTGACCAAAGTTTCCAATGGTTTAAAGATGCGATTATATTTCTCCTAATAGGTTAAACACTATATTTAGACCTTTATAAACCTTCTATTTGTTAAAAAAAGCGTAGATTTCCATTCGAATCGGGTTTTAGACCTTTATACTAGTCAACTAAACTTTGGTCAAACTTGGTCAACCTTGTTTGACCAAAGTTTCCATTGGTTTGAAGATGCGATTATCTTTCTCCTAATAGGTTAAACACTATATTTAGACCTTTATAAACCTTCTATTTGTTCAAAAAAGGGTAGATTTCCATTCGAATCGGGTTTTAGACCTTTATAATTACTCTATTAAACTTTGGTCAAACTTGGTCAACCTTGTTTGACCAAAGTTTCCATTGGTTTAAAGATGCGATTATCTTTCTCCTAATAGGTTAAACACTATATTTAGACCTTTATAAACCTTCTATTTGTTAAAAAAATGGGTAGATTTCCATTCGAATCGGGTTTTTGACATTTATAACTACTCTATTAAACTTTGGTCAAACTTGGTCAACCTTGTTTGACCAAAGTTTCCATTGGTTTAAAGATGCAATTATCTTTCTCCTAATAGGTTAAACACTATATTTAGACCTTTATAAACCTTCTATTTGTTCAAAAAAGGGTAGATTTCCATTCGAATCGGGTTTTAGACCTTTATAATTACTCTATTAAACTTTGGTCAAACTTGGTCAACCTTGTTTGACCAAAGTTTCCATTGGTTTAAAGATGCGATTATATTTCTCCTAATAGGTTAAAAACTATATTTAGACCTTTATAAACCTTCTATTTGTTCAAAAAAGGGTAGATTTCCATTCGAATCGGGTTTTAGACCTCCATAACTAGTCTATTAAACTTTGGTTAAACTTGGTCAACCTTGTTTGACCGAAGTTTCCATTGGTTTAAAGATGCGATTATCTTTCTCCTAATAGGTTAAACACTATATTTAGACCTTTATAAACCTTCTATTTGTTAAAAAATGGGTAGATTTCCATTCGAATCGGGTTTTAGACATTTATAACTACTCTATTAAACTTTGGTCAAACTTGGTCAACCTTGTTTGACCAAAGTTTCCATTGGTTTAAAGATGCGATTATCTTTCTCCTAATAGGTTAAACACTATATTTAGACCTTTATAAACCTTCTATTTGTTTGAAAAAGGGTAGATTTCCATTCGAATCGGGTTTTAGACCTCCATAACTAGTCTATTAAACTTTGGTAAAACTTGGTCAACTTTGTTTGACCGAAGTTTCCATTGGTTTAAAGATGCGATTATCTTTCTCCTAATAGGTTAAACACTATATTTAGACCTTTATAAACCTTCTATTTGTTAAAAAATGGGTAGATTTCCATTCGAATCGGGTTTTAGACATTTATAACTACTCTATTAAACTTTGGTCAAACTTGGTCAACCTTGTTTGACCAAAGTTTCCATTGGTTTAAAGATGCGATTATCTTTCTCCTAATAGGTTAAACACTATATTTAGACCTTTATAAACCTTCTATTTGTTAAAAAAAGGGTAGATTTCCATTCGAATTGGGTTTTAGACCTTTATCCTAGTCAACTAAAGTTTGGTCAAACTTGGTTAACCTTGTTTGACCAAAGTTTCCATTGGTTTAAAGATGCGATTATCTTTCTCCTAATAGGTTAAACACTATATTTAGACCTTTATAAACCTTATATTTGTTCAAAAAAGGGTAGATTTCCATTCGAATCGGGTTTTAGACCTTTATAATTACTCTATTAAACTTTGGTCAAACTTGGTCAACCTTGTTTGACCAAAGTTTCCATTGGTTTAAAGATGCGATTATCTTTCTCCTAATAGGTTAAACACTATATTTAGACCTTTATAAACCTTCTATTTGTTAAAAAAATGGGTAGATTTCCATTCGAATCGGGTTTTTGACATTTATAACTACTCTATTAAACTTTGGTCAAACTTGGTCAACCTTGTTTGACCAAAGTTTCCATTGGTTTAAAGATGCAATTATCTTTCTCCTAATAGGTTAAACACTATATTTAGACCTTTATAAACCTTCTATTTGTTCAAAAAAGGGTAGATTTCCATTCGAATCGGGTTTTAGACCTTTATAATTACTCTATTAAACTTTGGTCAAACTTGGTCAACCTTGTTTGACCAAAGTTTCCATTGGTTTAAAGATGCGATTATCTTTCTCCTAATAGGTTAAACACTATATTTAGACCTTTATAAACCTTCTATTTGTTTGAAAAAGGGTAGATTTCCATTCGAATCGGGTTTTAGACCTCCATAACTAGTCTATTAAACTTTGGTAAAACTTGGTCAACTTTGTTTGACCGAAGTTTCCATTGGTTTAAAGATGCGATTATCTTTCTCCTAATAGGTTAAACACTATATTTAGACCTTTATAAACCTTCTATTTGTTAAAAAATGGGTAGATTTCCATTCGAATCGGGTTTTAGACATTTATAACTACTCTATTAAACTTTGGTCAAACTTGGTCAACCTTGTTTGACAGAAGTTTCCATTGGTTTAAAGATGCGATTATCTTTCTCCTAATAGGTTAAACACTATATTTAGACCTTTATAAACCTTCTATTTGTTAAAAAAATGGGTAGATTTCCATTCGAATCGGGTTTTTGACATTTATAACTACTCTATTAAACTTTGGTCAAACTTGGTCAACCTTGTTTGACCAAAGTTTCCATTGGTTTAAAGATGCAATTATCTTTCTCCTAATAGGTTAAACACTATATTTAGACCTTTATAAACCTTCTATTTGTTCAAAAAAGGGTAGATTTCCATTCGAATCGGGTTTTAGACCTTTATAATTACTCTATTAAACTTTGGTCAAACTTGGTCAACCTTGTTTGACCAAAGTTTCCATTGGTTTAAAGATGCGATTATCTTTCTCCTAATAGGTTAAACACTATATTTAGACCTTTATAAACCTTCTATTTGTTTGAAAAAGGGTAGATTTCCATTCGAATCGGGTTTTAGACCTCCATAACTAGTCTATTAAACTTTGGTAAAACTTGGTCAACTTTGTTTGACCGAAGTTTCCATTGGTTTAAAGATGCGATTATCTTTCTCCTAATAGGTTAAACACTATATTTAGACCTTTATAAACCTTCTATTTGTTAAAAAATGGGTAGATTTCCATTCGAATCGGGTTTTAGACATTTATAACTACTCTATTAAACTTTGGTCAAACTTGGTCAACCTTGTTTGACCAAAGTTTCCATTGGTTTAAAGATGCGATTATCTTTCTCCTAATAGGTTAAACACTATATTTAGACCTTTATAAACCTTCTATTTGTTCAAAAAAGGGTAGATTTCCATTCAAATCGGGTTTTAGACCTCTATATCTAGTCTATTAAACTTTGGTCAAACTTGGTCAACCTTGTTTGACCAAAGTTTCCAATGGTTTAAAGATGCGATTATATTTCTCCTAATAGGTTAAACACTATATTTAGACCTTTATAAACCTTCTATTTGTTAAAAAAAGCGTAGATTTCCATTCGAATCGGGTTTTAGACCTTTATACTAGTCAACTAAACTTTGGTCAAACTTGGTCAACCTTGTTTGACCAAAGTTTCCATTGGTTTGAAGATGCGATTATCTTTCTCCTAATAGGTTAAACACTATATTTAGACCTTTATAAACCTTCTATTTGTTCAAAAAAGGGTAGATTTCCATTCGAATCGGGTTTTAGACCTTTATAATTACTCTATTAAACTTTGGTCAAACTTGGTCAACCTTGTTTGACCAAAGTTTCCATTGGTTTAAAGATGCGATTATCTTTCTCCTAATAGGTTAAACACTATATTTAGACCTTTATAAACCTTCTATTTGTTAAAAAAATGGGTAGATTTCCATTCGAATCGGGTTTTTGACATTTATAACTACTCTATTAAACTTTGGTCAAACTTGGTCAACCTTGTTTGACCAAAGTTTCCATTGGTTTAAAGATGCAATTATCTTTCTCCTAATAGGTTAAACACTATATTTAGACCTTTATAAACCTTCTATTTGTTCAAAAAAGGGTAGATTTCCATTCGAATCGGGTTTTAGACCTTTATAATTACTCTATTAAACTTTGGTCAAACTTGGTCAACCTTGTTTGACCAAAGTTTCCATTGGTTTAAAGATGCGATTATATTTCTCCTAATAGGTTAAAAACTATATTTAGACCTTTATAAACCTTCTATTTGTTCAAAAAAGGGTAGATTTCCATTCGAATCGGGTTTTAGACCTCCATAACTAGTCTATTAAACTTTGGTTAAACTTGGTCAACCTTGTTTGACCGAAGTTTCCATTGGTTTAAAGATGCGATTATCTTTCTCCTAATAGGTTAAACACTATATTTAGACCTTTATAAACCTTCTATTTGTTAAAAAATGGGTAGATTTCCATTCGAATCGGGTTTTAGACATTTATAACTACTCTATTAAACTTTGGTCAAACTTGGTCAACCTTGTTTGACCAAAGTTTCCATTGGTTTAAAGATGCGATTATCTTTCTCCTAATAGGTTAAACACTATATTTAGACCTTTATAAACCTTCTATTTGTTCAAAAAAGGGTAGATTTCCATTCGAATCGGGTTTTAGACCTCTATATCTAGTCTATTAAACTTTGGTCAAACTTGGTCAACCTTGTTTGACAAAAGTTTCCATTGGTTTAAAGATGCGATTATCTTTCTCCTAATAGGTTAAACACTATATTTAGACCTTTATAAACCTTCTATTTGTTCAAAAAATGCGTAGATTTCCATTCGAATCGGGTTTTAGACCTTTATAACTAGTCAATTAAACTTTGGTCAAACTTGGTCAACCTTGTTTGACCAAAGTTTCCAATGGTTTAAAGATGCGATTATATTTCTCCTGATAGGTTAAACATTATATTTAGACCTTTATAAACCTTCTATTTGTTAAAAAAAGGGTAGATTTCCATTCGAATTGGGTTTTAGACCTTTATCCTAGTCAACTAAAGTTTGGTCAAACTTGGTTAACCTTGTTTGACCAAAGTTTCCATTGGTTTAAAGATGCGATTATCTTTCTCCTAATAGGTTAAACACTATATTTAGACCTTTATAAACCTTATATTTGTTCAAAAAAGGGTAGATTTCCATTCGAATCGGGTTTTAGACCTTTATAATTACTCTATTAAACTTTGGTCAAACTTGGTCAACCTTGTTTGACCAAAGTTTCCATTGGTTTAAAGATGCGATTATCTTTCTCCTAATAGGTTAAACACTATATTTAGACCTTTATAAACCTTCTATTTGTTAAAAAAATGGGTAGATTTCCATTCGAATCGGGTTTTTGACATTTATAACTACTCTATTAAACTTTGGTCAAACTTGGTCAACCTTGTTTGACCAAAGTTTCCATTGGTTTAAAGATGCAATTATCTTTCTCCTAATAGGTTAAACACTATATTTAGACCTTTATAAACCTTCTATTTGTTCAAAAAAGGGTAGATTTCCATTCGAATCGGGTTTTAGACCTTTATAATTACTCTATTAAACTTTGGTCAAACTTGGTCAACCTTGTTTGACCAAAGTTTCCATTGGTTTAAAGATGCGATTATATTTCTCCTAATAGGTTAAAAACTATATTTAGACCTTTATAAACCTTCTATTTGTTCAAAAAAGGGTAGATTTCCATTCGAATCGGGTTTTAGACCTCCATAACTAGTCTATTAAACTTTGGTTAAACTTGGTCAACCTTGTTTGACCGAAGTTTCCATTGGTTTAAAGATGCGATTATCTTTCTCCTAATAGGTTAAACACTATATTTAGACCTTTATAAACCTTCTATTTGTTAAAAAATGGGTAGATTTCCATTCGAATCGGGTTTTAGACATTTATAACTACTCTATTAAACTTTGGTCAAACTTGGTCAACCTTGTTTGACCAAAGTTTCCATTGGTTTAAAGATGCGATTATCTTTCTCCTAATAGGTTAAACACTATATTTAGACCTTTATAAACCTTCTATTTGTTCAAAAAAGGGTAGATTTCCATTCGAATCGGGTTTTAGACCTCTATATCTAGTCTATTAAACTTTGGTCAAACTTGGTCAACCTTGTTTGACAAAAGTTTCCATTGGTTTAAAGATGCGATTATCTTTCTCCTAATAGGTTAAACACTATATTTAGACCTTTATAAACCTTCTATTTGTTCAAAAAATGCGTAGATTTCCATTCGAATCGGGTTTTAGACCTTTATAACTAGTCTATTAAACTTTGGTCAAACTTGGTCAACCTTGTTTGACCAAAGTTTCCAATGGTTTAAAGATGCGATTATATTTCTCCTAATAGGTTAAACATTATATTTAGACCTTTATAAACCTTCTATTTGTTAAAAAAAGGGTAGATTTCCATTCGAATTGGGTTTTAGACCTTTATCCTAGTCAACTAAAGTTTGGTCAAACTTGGTTAACCTTGTTTGACCAAAGTTTCCATTGGTTTAAAGATGCGATTATCTTTCTCCTAATAGGTTAAACACTATATTTAGACCTTTATAAACCTTATATTTGTTCAAAAAAGGGTAGATTTCCATTCGAATCGGGTTTTAGACCTTTATAATTACTCTATTAAACTTTGGTCAAACTTGGTCAACCTTGTTTGACCAAAGTTTCCATTGGTTTAAAGATGCGATTATCTTTCTCCTAATAGGTTAAACACTATATTTAGACCTTTATAAACCTTCTATTTGTTAAAAAAATGGGTAGATTTCCATTCGAATCGGGTTTTTGACATTTATAACTACTCTATTAAACTTTGGTCAAACCTGGTCAACCTTGTTTGACCAAAGTTTCCATTGGTTTAAAGATGCAATTATCTTTCTCCTAATAGGTTAAACACTATATTTAGACCTTTATAAACCTTCTATTTGTTCAAAAAAGGGTAGATTTCCATTCGAATCGGGTTTTAGACCTTTATAATTACTCTATTAAACTTTGGTCAAACTTGGTCAACCTTGTTTGACCAAAGTTTCCATTGGTTTAAAGATGCGATTATATTTCTCATAATAGGTTAAAAACTATATTTAGACCTTTATAAACCTTCTATTTGTTCAAAAAAGGGTAGATTTCCATTCGAATCGGGTTTTAGACCTCCATAACTAGTCTATTAAACTTTGGTCAAACTTGGTCAACCTTGTTTGACAAAAGTTTCCATTGGTTTAAAGATGCGATTATCTTTCTCCTAATAGGTTAAACACTATATTTAGACCTTTATAAACCTTCTATTTGTTAAAAAAATGGGTAGATTTCCATTCGAATCGGGTTTTTGACATTTATAACTACTCTATTAAACTTTGGTCAAACTTGGTCAACCTTGTTTGACCAAAGTTTCCATTGGTTTAAAGATGCAATTATCTTTCTCCTAATAGGTTAAACACTATATTTAGACCTTTATAAACCTTCTATTTGTTCAAAAAAGGGTAGATTTCCATTCGAATCGGGTTTTAGATCTTTATAACTAATCTATTAAACTTTGGTCAAACTTTGTCAACCTTGTTTGACCAAAGTTTCCATTGGTTTAAAGATGCGATTATCTTTCTCCTAATAGGTTAAACACTATATTTAGACCTTTATAAACCTTCTATTTGTTCAAAAAATGCGTAGATTTCCATTCGAATCGGGTTTTAGACCTTTATAACTAGTCTATTAAACTTTGGTCAAACTTGGTCAACCTTGTTTGACCAAAGTTTCCAATGGTTTAAAGATGCGATTATATTTCTCCTAATAGGTTAAACATTATATTTAGACCTTTATAAACCTTCTATTTGTTAAAAAAAGGGTAGATTTCCATTCGAATTGGGTTTTAGACCTTTATCCTAGTCAACTAAAGTTTGGTCAAACTTGGTTAACCTTGTTTGACCAAAGTTTCCATTGGTTTAAAGATGCGATTATCTTTCTCCTAATAGGTTAAACACTATATTTAGACCTTTATAAACCTTATATTTGTTCAAAAAAGGGTAGATTTCCATTCGAATCGGGTTTTAGACCTTTATAATTACTCTATTAAACTTTGGTCAAACTTGGTCAACCTTGTTTGACCAAAGTTTCCATTGGTTTAAAGATGCGATTATCTTTCTCCTAATAGGTTAAACACTATATTTAGACCTTTATAAACCTTCTATTTGTTAAAAAAATGGGTAGATTTCCATTCGAATCGGGTTTTTGACATTTATAACTACTCTATTAAACTTTGGTCAAACCTGGTCAACCTTGTTTGACCAAAGTTTCCATTGGTTTAAAGATGCAATTATCTTTCTCCTAATAGGTTAAACACTATATTTAGACCTTTATAAACCTTCTATTTGTTCAAAAAAGGGTAGATTTCCATTCGAATCGGGTTTTAGACCTTTATAATTACTCTATTAACTTTGGTCAAACTTGGTCAACCTTGTTTGACCAAAGTTTCCATTGGTTTAAAGATGCGATTATATTTCTCCTAATAGGTTAAAAACTATATTTAGACCTTTATAAACCTTCTATTTGTTCAAAAAAGGGTAGATTTCCATTCGAATCGGGTTTTAGACCTCCATAACTAGTCTATTAAACTTTGGTTAAACTTGGTCAACCTTGTTTGACCGAAGTTTCCATTGGTTTAAAGATGCGATTATCTTTCTCCTAATAGGTTAAACACTATATTTAGACCTTTATAAACCTTCTATTTGTTAAAAAAATGGGTAGATTTCCATTCGAATCGCGTTTTTGACATTTATAACTACTCTATTAAACTTTGGTCAACCTTGTTTGACCAAAATTTCCATTGGTTTAAAGATGCAATTATCTTTCTCCTAATAGGTTAAACACTATATTTAGACCTTTATAAACCTTCTATTTGTTCAAAAAAGGGTAGATTTCCATTCGAATCGGGTTTTAGACCTCTATATCTAGTCTATTATACTTTGGTCAAACTTGGTCAACCTTGTTTGACAAAAGTTTCCATTGGTTTAAAGATGCGATTATCTTTCTCCTAATAGGTTAAACACTATATTTAGACCTTTATAAACCTTCTATTTGTTCAAAAAAGGGTTGATTTCCATTCGAATCAGGTTTTAGACCTTTATAACTACTCAATTAAACTTTGGTCAAACTTGGTCAACCTTGTTTGACCAAAGTTTCCATTGGTTTAAAGATGCGATTATCTTTCTCCTAATAGTTTAAAAACTATATTTAGACCTTTATAAACCTTCTTTTTGTTCAAAAAAGGGTAGATTTCCATTCGAATCGGGTTTTAGACCTCTATAACTAGTCTATTAAACTTTGGTCAAACTTGGTCAACCTTGTTTGACAGTTTCCATTGGTTTAAAGATGCAATTATCTTTCTCCTAATAGGTTAAACACTATATTTAGACCTTTATAAACCTTCTATTTGTTCAAAAAAGGGTAGATTTCCATTCGAATCGGGTTTTAGACCTTTATAATTACTCTATTAAACTTTGGTCAAACTTGGTCAACCTTGTTTGACCAAAGTTTCCATTGGTTTAAAGATGCGATTATCTTTCTCCTAATAGGTTAAAAACTATATTTAGACCTTTATAAACCTTCTATTTGTTCAAAAACGGGTAGATTTCCATTCGAATCGGGTTTTAGACCTCCATAACTAGTCTATTAAACTTTGGTCAAACTTGGTCAACCTTGTTTGACCGAAGTTTCCATTGGTTTAAAGATGCGATTATCTTTCTCCTAATAGGTTAAACACTATATTTAGACCTTTATAAACCTTCTATTTGTTAAAAAATGGGTAGATTTCCATTCGAATCGGGTTTTAGACATTTATAACTACTCTATTAAACTTTGGTCAAACTTGGTCAACCTTGTTTGACCAAAGTTTCCATTGGTTTAAAGATGCGATTATCTTTCTCCTAATAGGTTAAACACTATATTTAGACCTTTATAAACCTTCTATTTGTTCAAAAAAGGGTAGATTTCCATTCGAATCGGGTTTTAGACATCTATATCTAGTCTATTAAACTTTGGTCAAACTTGGTCAACGTTGTTTGACCAAAGTTTCCATTGGTTTAAAGATGCGATTATCTTTCTCCTAATAGGTTAAACACTATATTTAGACCTTTATAAACCTTCTATTTGTTCAAAAAAGGGTATATTTCCATTCAAATCGGGTTTTATACCTTTATAATTACTCTATTAAACTTTGGTCAAACTTGGTCAACCTTGTTTGACCAAAGTTTCCATTGGCTTAAAGATGCGATTATCTTTCTCCTAATAGGTTAAAAACTATATTTATACCTTTATAAACCTTATATGTGTCCAAAAAAGGGTATATTTCCATTCGAATCGGGTTTTAGACCGCTATAACTAGTCTATTAAACTTTGTTCAAACTTGGTCAACCTTGTTTGACCAAAGTTTCCATTGGTTTAAAGATGCGATTATCTTTCTCCTAATAGGTTAAACACTATATTTAGACCTTTATAAACCTTATATTTGTTCAAAAAAGGGTAGATTTCCATTCGAATCGGGTTTTAGACCTTTACAATTACTCTATTAAACTTTGGTCAAACTTGGTCAACCTTGTTTGACCAAAGTTTCCATTGGTTTAAAGATGCGATTATCTTTCTCCTAATAGGTTAAAAACTATATTTAGACCTTTATAAACCTTCTATTTGTTCAAAAAAGGGTAGATTTCCATTCGAATCGGGTTTTAGACCTTTATAATTACTCTATTAAACTTTGGTCAAACTTGGTCAACCTTGTTTGACCAAAGTTTCCATTGGTTTAAAGATGCGATTATATTTCTCCTAATAGGTTAAACACTATATTTAGACCTTTATAAACCTTCTATTTGTTAAAAAAAGGGTAGATTTCCATTCGAATCGGGTTTTAGACCTTTATACTAGTCAACTAAACTTCGGTCAAACTTGGTCAACTTTGTTTGACCAAAGTTTCCATTGGATTAAAGATGCGATTATTTTTCTCCTAATAGGTTAAACACTATATTTAGACCTTTATAAACCTTCTATTTGTTCAAAAAAGGGTAGATTTCCATTCGAATCGGGTTTTAGACCTTTATAACTAGTCTATTAAACTTTGGTCAAACTTGGTCAACCTCTTTTGACCAAAGTTTCCATTGGTTTAAAGATGCGATTATCTTTCGCCTAATAGGTTAAAAACTATATTTAGACCTTTATAAATCTTCTATTTGTTCAAAAAAGGGTAGATTTCCATTGGAATCGGGTTTTAGACCTTTATACTAGTCAACTAAACTTTGGTCAAACTTGGTCAACTTTGCTTGACCAAAGTTTCCATCGGATTAAAGATGCGATTATCTTTCTCCTAATCGGTTAAAAACTATATTTAGACCTTTATAAACCTTCTATTTGTTCAAAAAAGGGTAGATTTCCATTCGAATCGGGTTTTAGATCTTTATAACTAATCTATTAAACTTTGGTCAAACTTGGTCAACCTTGTTTGACCAAAGTTTCCATTGGTTTAAAGATGCGATTATCTTTGTCCTAATAGGTTAAACACTGTAGTTAGACCTTTATAAACCTTCTATTTGTTCAAAAAAGGGTAGATTTCCATTCGAATCGGGTTTTAGACCTCTATAACTAGTCTATTAAACTTTGGTCAAACTTGGTCAACCTTGTATGACCAAAGTTTCCATTGGTTTAAAGATGCGATTATCTTTCTCCTAATAGGTTAAACACTATATTTAGACCTTTATAAACCTTCTATTTGTTAAAAAATGGGTAGATTTCCATTCGAATCGGGTTTTAGACATTTATAACTACTCTATTAAACTTTGGTCAAACTTGGTCAACCTTGTTTGACCAAAGTTTCCATTGGTTTAAAGATGCGATTATCTTTCTCCTAATAGGTTAAACACTATATTTAGACCTTTATAAACCTTCTATTTGTTCAAAAAAGGGTAGATTTCCATTCGAATCGGGTTTTAGACATCTATATCTAGTCTATTAAACTTTGGTCAAACTTGGTCAACGTTGTTTGACCAAAGTTTCCATTGGTTTAAAGATGCGATTATCTTTCTCCTAATAGGTTAAACACTATATTTAGACCTTTATAAACCTTCTATTTGTTCAAAAAAGGGTATATTTCCATTCAAATCGGGTTTTATACCTTTATAATTACTCTATTAAACTTTGGTCAAACTTGGTCAACCTTGTTTGACCAAAGTTTCCATTGGCTTAAAGATGCGATTATCTTTCTCCTAATAGGTTAAAAACTATATTTATACCTTTATAAACCTTATATGTGTCCAAAAAAGGGTATATTTCCATTCGAATCGGGTTTTAGACCGCTATAACTAGTCTATTAAACTTTGTTCAAACTTGGTCAACCTTGTTTGACCAAAGTTTCCATTGGTTTAAAGATGCGATTATCTTTCTCCTAATAGGTTAAACACTATATTTAGACCTTTATAAACCTTATATTTGTTCAAAAAAGGGTAGATTTCCATTCGAATCGGGTTTTAGACCTTTACAATTACTCTATTAAACTTTGGTCAAACTTGGTCAACCTTGTTTGACCAAAGTTTCCATTGGTTTAAAGATGCGATTATCTTTCTCCTAATAGGTTAAAAACTATATTTAGACCTTTATAAACCTTCTATTTGTTCAAAAAAGGGTAGATTTCCATTCGAATCGGGTTTTAGACCTTTATAATTACTCTATTAAACTTTGGTCAAACTTGGTCAACCTTGTTTGACCAAAGTTTCCATTGGTTTAAAGATGCGATTATATTTCTCCTAATAGGTTAAACACTATATTTAGACCTTTATAAACCTTCTATTTGTTAAAAAAAGGGTAGATTTCCATTCGAATCGGGTTTTAGACCTTTATACTAGTCAACTAAACTTCGGTCAAACTTGGTCAACTTTGTTTGACCAAAGTTTCCATTGGATTAAAGATGCGATTATTTTTCTCCTAATAGGTTAAACACTATATTTAGACCTTTATAAACCTTCTATTTGTTCAAAAAAGGGTAGATTTCCATTCGAATCGGGTTTTAGACCTTTATAACTAGTCTATTAAACTTTGGTCAAACTTGGTCAACCTCTTTTGACCAAAGTTTCCATTGGTTTAAAGATGCGATTATCTTTCGCCTAATAGGTTAAAAACTATATTTAGACCTTTATAAATCTTCTATTTGTTCAAAAAAGGGTAGATTTCCATTGGAATCGGGTTTTAGACCTTTATACTAGTCAACTAAACTTTGGTCAAACTTGGTCAACTTTGTTTGACCAAAGTTTCCATCGGATTAAAGATGCGATTATCTTTCTCTTAATCGGTTAAAAACTATATTTAGACCTTTATAAACCTTCTATTTGTTCAAAAAAGGGTAGATTTCCATTCGAATCGGGTTTTAGACCTTTATACTAGTCAACTAAACTTTGGTCAAACTTGGTCAACTTTGCTTGACCAAAGTTTCCATCGGATTAAAGATGCGATTATCTTTCTCCTAATCGGTTAAAAACTATATTTAGACCTTTATAAATCTTCTATTTGTTCAAAAAAGGGTAGATTTCCATTGGAATCGGGTTTTAGACCTTTATACTAGTCAACTAAACTTTGGTCAAACTTGGTCAACTTTGCTTGACCAAAGTTTCCATCGGATTAAAGATGCGATTATCTTTCTCCTAATCGGTTAAAAACTATATTTAGACCTTTATAAACCTTCTATTTGTTCAAAAAAGGGTAGATTTCCATTCGAATCGGGTTTTAGATCTTTATAACTAATCTATTAAACTTTGATCAAACTTGGTCAACCTTGTTTGACCAAAGTTTCCATTGGTTTAAAGATGCGATTATCTTTGTCCTAATAGGTTAAACACTGTAGTTAGACCTTTATAAACCTTCTATTTGTTCAAAAAAGGGTAGATTTCCATTCGAATCGGGTTTTAGACCTCTATAACTAGTCTATTAAACTTTGGTCAAACTTGGTCAACCTTGTATGACCAAAGTTTCCATTGGTTTAAAGATGCGATTATCTTTCTCCTAATAGGTTAAACACTATATTTAGACCTTTATAAACCTTCTATTTGTTCAAAAATGGGTAGATTTCCATTCGAATCGGGTTTTAGACCTTTACAATTACTCTATTAAACTTTGGTCAAACTTGGTCAACCTCTTTTGACCAAAGTTTCCATTGGTTTAAAGATGCGATTATCTTTCGCCTAATAGGTTAAAAACTATATTTAGACCTTTATAAATCTTCTATTTGTTCAAAAAAGGGTAGATTTCCATTGGAATCGGGTTTTAGACCTTTATACTAGTCAACTAAACTTTGGTCAAACTTGGTCAACTTTGTTTGACCAAAGTTTCCATCGGATTAAAGATGCGATTATCTTTCTCCTAATCGGTTAAAAACTATATTTAGACCTTTATAAACCTTCTATTTGTTCAAAAAAGGGTAGATTTCCATTCGAATCGGGTTTTAGATCTTTATAACTAATCTATAAAACTTTGGTCAAACTTGGTCAACCTTGTTTAACCAAAGTTTCCATTGGTTTAAAGATGCGATTATCTTTCTCCTAATAGGTTAACCACTGTATTTAGACCTTTATAAACCTTCTATTTGTTCAAAAAAGGGTAGATTTCCATTCGAATCGGGTTTTAGACCTTTATAATTATTCTATTAAACTTTGGTCAAACTTGGTCAACCTTGTTTGACCAAAGTTTCCATTGGTTTAAAGATGCGATTATCTTTCTCCTAATAAGTTAAAAACTACATTTAGACCTTTATAAACTTTCTATTTGATCAAAAAATGATAGATTTCCATTCGAATCGGGTTTTAGACCTTTATAATTACTCTATTAAACTTTGGTCAAACTTGGTCAACCTTTTTTGACCAAAGTTTCCATTGGTTTAAAGATGCGATTATATTTCTCCTATTAGGTTAAACACTATATTTAGACCTTTATAAACCTTCTATTTGTTCAAAAATGGGTAGATTTCCATTCGAATCGGGTTTTAGACCTTTACAATTACTCTATTAAACTTTGGTCAAACTTGGTCAACTTTGTTTGACCAAAGTTTCCATTGGTTTAAAGATGTGATTATTTTTCTCCTAATAGGTTAAACACTATATTTAGACCTTTATAAACCTTCTATTTGTTCAAAAAAGGGTAGATTTCCATTCGAATCGGGTTTTAGACCTTTATAATTACTCTATTAAACTTTGGTCAAACTTGGTCAACCTTGTTTGACCAAAGTTTCCATCGGATTAAAGATGCGATTATCTTTCTCCTAATCGGTTAAAAACTATATTTAGACCTTTATAAACCTTCTATTTGTTCAAAAAAAGGGTAGATTTCCATTCGAATCGGGTTTTAGATCTTTATAACTAATGTATTAAACTTTGGTCAAACTTTGTCAACCTTGTTTGACCAAAGTTTCCATTGGTTTAAAGATGCGATTATCTTTCTCCTAATAGGTTAAACACTGTATTTAGACCTTTATAAACCTTCTATTTGTTCAAAAAAGGGTAGATTTCCATTCGAATCGGGTTTTAGACCTTTATAATTACTCTATTAAACTTTGGTCAAACTTGGTCAACCTTGTTTGACCAAAGTTTCCATTGGTTTAAAGATGCGATTATCTTTCTCCTAATAGGTTAAAAACTATATTTAGACCTTTATAAACCTTCTATTTGTTCAAAAAATGGTAGATTTCCATTCGAATCGGGTTTTAGACCTTTATAATTACTCTATTAAACTTTGGTCAAACTTGGTCAACCTTTTTTGACCAAAGTTTCCATTGATTTAAAGATGCGATTATATTTCTCCTAATAGGTGAAACACTATATTTAGACCTTTATAAACCTTCTATTTGTTAAAAAAAGGGTAGATTTCCATTCGAATCGGGTTTTAGACCTTTATACTAGTCAACTAAACTTCGGTCAAACTTGGTCAACTTTGTTTGACCAAAGTTTCCATTGGATTAAAGATGCGATTATTTTTCTCCTAATAGGTTAAACACTATATTTAGACCTTTATAAACCTTCTATTTGTTCAAAAAAGGGTAGATTTCCATTCGAATCGGGTTTTAGACCTTTATAATTACTCTATTAAACTTTGGTCAAACTTGGTCAACCTTGTTTGACCAAAGTTTCCATTGGTTTAAAGATGCGATTATCTTTCTCCTAATAGGTTAAAAACTATATTTAGACCTTTATAAACCTTCTATTTGTTCAAAAAATGGTAGATTTCCATTCGAATCGGGTTTTAGACCTTTATAATTACTCTATTAAACTTTGGTCAAACTTGGTCAACCTTTTTTGACCAAAGTTTCCATTGATTTAAAGATGCGATTATATTTCTCCTAATAGGTTAAACACTATATTTAGACATTTATAAACCTTCTATTTGTTAAAAAAAGGGTAGATTTCCATTCGAATCGGGTTTTAGACCTTTATAATTACTCTATTAAACTTTGGTCAAACTTGGTCAACCTTGTTTGACCAAAGTTTCCATTGGTTTAAAGATGCGATTATCTTTCTCCTAATAGGTTAAAAACTATATTTAGACTTTTATAAACCTTCTATTTGTTCAAAAAAGGGTAGATTTCCATTCGAATCGGGTTTTATACCTTTATAATTACTCTATTAAACTTTGGTTAAACTTGGTCAACCTTGTTTGACCAAAGTTTCCATTGGTTTAAAGATGCGATTATCTTTCTCCTAATAGGTTAAAAACTATATTTATACCTTTATAAACCTTCTATTTGTCCAAAAAAGGGTATATTTCCATTCGAATCAGGTTTTAGACCTCTATAACTAGTCTATTAAACTTTGGTCAAACTTAGTCAACCTTGTTTGACCAAAGTTTCCATTGGTTTAAAGATGCGATTATCTTTCTCCTAATAGGTTAAAAACTATATTTATACCTTTATAAACCTTCTATTTGTCCAAAAAAGGGTATATTTCCATTCGAATCGGGTTTTAGACCTCTATAACTAGTCTATTAAACTTTGGTCAAACTTGGTCAACCTTGTTTGACCAAAGTTTCCATTGGTTTAAAGATGCGATTATCTTTCTCCTAATAGGTTAAAAACTATATTTATACCTTTATAAACCTTCTATTTGTCCAAAAAAGGGTATATTTCCATTCGAATCGGGTTTTAGACCTCTATAACTAGTTTATTAAACTTTGGTCAAACTTGGTCAACCTTGTTTGACCAAAGTTTCCATCGGATTAAAGATGCGATTATCTTTCTCCTAATCGGTTAAAAACTATATTTAGACCTTTATAAACCTTCTATTTGTTCAAAAAAAGGGTAGATTTCCATTCGAATCGGGTTTTAGATCTTTATAACTAATGTATTAAACTTTGGTCAAACTTGGTCAACCTTGTTTGACCAAAGTTTCCATTGGTTTAAAGATGCGATTATCTTTCTCCTAATAGGTTAAACACTGTATTTAGACCTTTATAAACCTTCTATTTGTTCAAAAAAGGGTAGATTTCCATTCGAATCGGGTTTTAGACCTTTATAATTACTCTATTAAACTTTGGTCAAACTTGGTCAACCTTGTTTGACCAAAGTTTCCATTGGATTAAAGATGCGATTATCTTTCTCCTAATAGGTTAAAAACTATATTTAGACCTTTATAAACCTTCTATTTGTTCAAAAAATGGTAGATTTCCATTCGAATCGGGTTTTAGACCTTTATAATTACTCTATTAAACTTTGGTCAAACTTGGTCAACCTTTTTTGACCAAAGTTTCCATTGATTTAAAGATGCGATTATATTTCTCCTAATAGGTTAAACACTATATTTAGACCTTTACAAACCTTCTATTTGTTAAAAAAAGGGTAGATTTCCATTCGAATCGGGTTTTAGACCTTTATACTAGTCAACTAAACTTCGGTCAAACTTGGTCAACTTTGTTTGACCAAAGTTTCCATTGGATTAAAGATGTGATTATTTTTCTCCTAATAGGTTAAACACTATAATTAGACCTTTATAAACCTTCTATTTGTTCAAAAAAGGGTAGATTTCCATTCGAATCGGGTTTTAGACCTTTATAACTAGTCTATTAAACTTTGGTCAAACTTGGTCAACCTCTTTTGACCAAAGTTTCCATTGGTTTAAAGATGCGATTATCTTTCGCCTAATAGGTTAAAAACTATATTTAGACCTTTATAAATCTTCTATTTGTTCAAAAAAGGGTAGATTTCCATTGGAATCGGGTTTTAGACCTTTATAATTACTCTATTAAACTTTGGTCAAACTTGGTCAACCTTGTTTGACCAAAGTTTCCATTGGTTTAAAGATGCGATTATCTTTCTCCTAATAGGTTAAAAACTATATTTATACCTTTATAAACCTTCTATTTGTCCAAAAAAGGGTATATTTCCATTCGAATCGGGTTTTAGACCTCTATAACTAGTCTATTAAACTTTCGTCAAACTTGGTCAACCTTGATTGACCAAAGTTTCCATTGGTTTAAAGATGCGATTATCTTTCTCCTAATAGGTTAAACACTATATTTAGACCTTTATAAACCTTCTATTTGTTCAAAAATGGGTAGATTTCCATTCGAATCGGGTTTTAGACCTTTACAATTACTCTATTAAACTTTGGTCAAACTTGGTCAACCTTGTTTGACCAAAGTTTCCATTGGTTTAAAGATGCGATTATCTTTCTCCTAATAGGTTAAAAACTATATTTAGACCTTTATAAACCTTCTATTTGTTAAAAAAAGGGTAGATTTCCATTCGAATCTGGTTTTATACCTTTATAATTACTCTATTAAACTTTGGTCAAACTTGGTCAACCTTGTTTGACCAAAGTTTCCATTGGTTTAAAGATGCGATTATCTTTCTTCTAATAGGTTAAAAACTATATTTATACCTTTATAAACCTTCTATTTGTCCAAAAAAGGGTATATTTCCATTCGAATCGGGTTTTATACCTCTATAACTAGTCTATTAAACTTTGGTCAAACTTGGTCAACCTTGTCTGAACAAAGTTTCCATTGGTTTAAAGATGCGATTATATTTCTCCTAATAGGTTAAACACTATATTTAGACCTTTATAAACCTTCTATTTGTTCAAAAAAGGGTAGATTTCCATTCGAATCGGGTTTTAGACCTTTATAACTACTCAATTAAACTTTGGTTAAATTTGGTCAACCTTGTTTGACCAAAGTTTCCATTGGTTTAAAGATGCGATTATCTTTCTCCTAATAGGTTAAAAACTATATTTAGACCTTTATAAACCTTCTATTTGTTCAAAAAAGGGTAGATTTCCATTCGAATCGGGTTTTAGAACTTTATAATTATTCTATTAAACTTTGGTCAAACTTGGTCAACCTTGTTTGACCAAAGTTTCCATTGGTTTAAAGATGCGATTATCTTTCTCCTAATAGGTTAAAAACTATATTTAGACCTTTATAAACCTTCTATTTGTTCAAAAAAGGGTAGATTTCCATTCGAATCGGGTTTTATACCTTTATAATTACTCTATTAAACTTTGGTTAAACTTGGTCAACCTTGTTTGACCAAAGTTTCCATTGGTTTAAAGATGCGATTATCTTTCTCCTAATAGGTTAAAAACTATATTTATACCTTTATAAACCTTCTATTTGTCCAAAAAAGGGTATATTTCCATTCGAATCGGGTTTTAGACCTCTATAACTAGTCTATTAAACTTTGGTCAAACTTGGTCAACCTTGTTTGACCAAAGTTTCCATTGGTTTAAAGATGCGATTATCTTTCTCCTAATAGGTTAAAAACTATATTTATACCTTTATAAACCTTCTATTTGTCCAAAAAAGGGTATATTTCCATTCGAATCGGGTTTTAGACCTCTATAACTAGTCTATTAAACTTTGGTCAAACTTGGTCAACCTTGTTTGACCAAAGTTTCCATCGGATTAAAGATGCGATTATCTTTCTCCTAATCGGTTAAAAACTATATTTAGACCTTTATAAACCTTCTATTTGTTCAAAAAAAGGGTAGATTTCCATTCGAATCGGGTTTTAGATCTTTATAACTAATGTATTAAACTTTGGTCAAACTTGGTCAACCTTGTTTGACCAAAGTTTCCATTGGTTTAAAGATGCGATTATCTTTCTCCTAATAGGTTAAACACTATATTTAGACCTTTATAAACCTTCTATTTGTTCAAAAAAGGGTAGATTTCCATTCGAATCGGGTTTTAGACCTTTATAACTACTCAATTAAACTTTGGTTAAACTTGGTCAACCTTGTTTGACCAAAGTTTCCATTGGTTTAAAGATGCGATTATCTTTCTCCTAATAGGTTAAAAACTATATTTAGACCTTTATAAACCTTCTATTTGTTCAAAAAATGGTAGATTTCCATTCGAATCGGGTTTTAGACCTTTATAATTACTCTATTAAACTTTGGTCAAACTTGGTCAACCTTTTTTGACCAAAGTTTCCATTGATTTAAAGATGCGATTATATTTCTCCTAATAGGTTCAACACTATATTTAGACCTTTATAAACCTTCTATTTGTTAAAAAAAGGGTAGATTTCCATTCGAATCGGGTTTTAGACCTTTATACTAGTCAACTAAACTTCGGTCAAACTTGGTCAACTTTGTTTGACCAAAGTTTCCATTGGATTAAAGATGCGATTATTTTTCTCCTAATAGGTTAAAAACTATATTTAGACCTTTATAAACCTTCTATTTGTTCAAAAAAGGGTAGATTTCCATTCGAATCGGGTTTTAGACCTTTATAACTAGTCTATTAAACTTTGGTCAAACTTGGTCAACCTCTTTTGACCAAAGTTTCCATTGGTTTAAAGATGCGATTATCTTTCGCCTAATAGGTTAAAAACTATATTTAGACCTTTATAAATCTTCTATTTGTTGAAAAAAGGGTAGATTTCCATTGGAATCGGGTTTTAGACCTTTATACTAGTCAACTAAACTTTGGTCAAACTTGGTCAACTTTGTTTGACCAAAGTTTCCATCGGATTAAAGATGCGATTATCTTTCTCCTAATAGGTTAAAAACTATATTTAGACCTTTATTAACCTTCTATTTGTTCAAAAAAGGGTAGATTTCCATTCGAATCGGGTTTTAGATCTTTATAACTAATCTATTAAACTTTGGTCAAACTTGGTCAACCTTGTTTGACCAAAGTTTCCATTGGTTTAAAGATGCGATTATCTTTCTCCTAATAGGTTAAACACTGTATTTAGACCTTTATAAACCTTCTATTTTTTCAAAAAAGGGTAGATTTCCATTCGAATCGGGTTTTAGACCTTTATAATTACTCTATTAAACTTTGGTCAAACTTGGTCAACCTTGTTTGACCAAAGTTTCCATTGGTTTAAAGATGCGATTATCTTTCTCCTAATAGGTTAAAAACTATATTTATACCTTTATAAACCTTCTATTTGTCCAAAAAAGGGTATATTTCCATTCGAATCGGGTTTTAGACCTCTATAACTAGTCTATTAAACTTTGGTCAAACTTGGTCAACCTTGATTGACCAAAGTTTCCATTGGTTTAAAGATGCGATTATCTTTCTCCTAATAGGTTAAACACTATATTTAGACCTTTATAAACCTTGTATTTGTTCAAAAATGGGTAGATTTCCATTCGAATCGGGTTTTAGACCTTTACAATTACTCTATTAAACTTTGGTCAAACTTGGTCAACCTTGTTTGACCAAAGTTTCCATTGGTTTAAAGATGCGATTATCTTTCTCCTAATAGGTTAAAAACTATATTTAGACCTTTATAAACCTTCTATTTGTTAAAAAAAGGGTAGATTTCCATTCGAATCGGGTTTTATACCTTTATAATTACTCTATTAAACTTTGGTCAAACTTGGTCAACCTTGTTTGACCAAAGTTTCCATTGGTTTAAAGATGCGATTATCTTTCTTCTAATAGGTTAAAAACAATATTTATACCTTTATAAACCTTCTATTTGTTCAAAAAAGGGTATATTTCCATTCGAATCGGGTTTTAGACCTCTATAACTAGTCTATTAAACTTTGGTCAAACTTGGTCAACCTTGTCTGACCAAAGTTTCCATTGGTTTAAAGATGCGATTATCTTTCTCCTAATAGGTTAAACACTATATTTAGACCTTTATAAACCTTCTATTTGTTCAAAAAAGGGTAGATTTCCATTCGAATCGGGTTTTAGACCTTTATAACTACTCAATTAAACTTTGGTTAAACTTGGTCAACCTTGTTTGACCAAAGTTTCCATTGGTTTAAAGATGCGATTATCTTTCTCCTAATAGGTTAAAAACTATATTTAGACCTTTATAAACCTTCTATTTGTTCAAAAAAGGGTAGATTTCCATTCGAATCGGGTTTTAGACCTTTATAATTATTCTATTAAACTTTGGTCAAACTTGGTCAACCTTGTTTGACCAAAGTTTCCATTGGTTTAAAGATGCGATTATCTTTCTCCTAATAGGTTAAAAACTATATTTAGACCTTTATAAACCTTCTATTTGTTCAAAAAAGAGTAGATTTCCATTCGAATCGGGTTTTATACCTTTATAATTACTCTATTAAACTTTGGTTAAACTTGGTCAACCTTGTTTGACCAAAGTTTCCATTGGTTTAAAGATGCGATTATCTTTCTCCTAATAGGTTAAAAACTATATTTATACCTTTATAAACCTTCTATTTGTCCAAAAAAGGGTATATTTCCATTCGAATCGGGTTTTAGACCTCTATAACTAGTCTATTAAACTTTGGTCAAACTTGGTCAACCTTGTTTGACCAAAGTTTCCATTGGTTTAAAGATGCGATTATCTTTCTCCTAATAGGTTAAAAACTATATTTATACCTTTATAAACCTTCTATTTGTCCAAAAAAGGGTATATTTCCATTCGAATCGGGTTTTAGACCTCTATAACTAGTCTATTAAACTTTGGTCAAACTTGGTCAACCTTGTTTGACCAAAGTTTCCATCGGATTAAAGATGCGATTATCTTTCTCCTAATCGGTTAAAAACTATATTTAGACCTTTATAAACCTTCTATTTGTTCAAAAAAAGGGTAGATTTCCATTCGAATCGGGTTTTAGATCTTTATAACTAATGTATTAAACTTTGGTCAAACTTGGTCAACCTTGTTTGACCAAAGTTTCCATTGGTTTAAAGATGCGATTATCTTTCTCCTAATAGGTTAAACACTATATTTAGACCTTTATAAACCTTCTATTTGTTCAAAAAAGGGTAGATTTCCATTCGAATCGGGTTTTAGACCTTATAATTATTCTATTAAACTTTGGTCAAACTTGGTCAACCTTGTTTGACCAAAGTTTCCATTGGTTTAAAGATGCGATTATCTTTCTCCTAATAGGTTAAAAACTATATTTAGACCTTTATAAACCTTCTATTTGTTCAAAAAAGGGTAGATTTCCATTCGAATCGGGTTTTATACCTTTATAATTACTCTATTAAACTTTGGTTAAACTTGGTCAACCTTGTTTGACCAAAGTTTCCATTGGTTTAAAGATGCGATTATCTTTCTCCTAATAGGTTAAAAACTATATTTATACCTTTATAAACCTTCTATTTGTCCAAAAAAGGGTATATTTCCATTCGAATCGGGTTTTAGACCTCTATAACTAGTCTATTAAACTTTGGTCAAACTTGGTCAACCTTGTTTGACCAAAGTTTCCATTGGTTTAAAGATGCGATTATCTTTCTCCTAATAGGTTAAAAACTATATTTATACCTTTATAAACCTTCTATTTGTCCAAAAAAGGGTATATTTCCATTCGAATCGGGTTTTAGACCTCTATAACTAGTATATTAAACTTTGGTCAAACTTGGTCAACCTTGTTTGACCAAAGTTTCCATCGGATTAAAGATGCGATTATCTTTCTCCTAATCGGTTAAAAACTATATTTAGACCTTTATAAACCTTCTATTTGTTCAAAAAAATGGTAGATTTCCATTCCAATCGGGTTTTAGATCTTTATAACTAATGTATTAAACTTTGGTCAAACTTGGTCAACCTTGTTTGACCAAAGTTTCCATTGGTTTAAAGATGCGATTATCTTTCTCCTAATAGGTTAAACACTGTATTTAGACCTTTATAAACCTTCTATTTGTTCAAAAAAGGGTAGATTTCCATTCGTATCGGGTTTTAGACCTTTATAATTACTCTATTAAACTTTGGTCAAACTTGGTCAACCTTGTTTGACCAAAGTTTTCATTGGTTTAAAGATGCGATTATCTTTCTCCTAATAGGTTAAAAACTATATTTAGACCTTTATAAACCTTCTATTTGTTCAAAAAATGGTAGATTTCCATTCGAATCGGGTTTTAGACCTTTATAATTACTCTATTAAACTTTGGTCAAACTTGGTCAACCTTTTTTGACCAAAGTTTCCATTGATTTAAAGATGCGATTATATTTCTCCTAATAGGTTAAACACTATATTTAGACCTTTATAAACCTTCTATTTGTTAAAAAAAGGGTAGATTTCCATTCGAATCGGGTTTTAGACCTTTATACTAGTCAACTAAACTTCGGTCAAACTTGGTCAACTTTGTTTGACCAAAGTTTCCATTGGATTAAAAATGCGATTATTTTTCTCCTAATAGGTTAAAAACTATATTTAGACCTTTATAAACCTTCTATTTGTTCAAAAAAGGGTAGATTTCCATTCGAATCGGGTTTTAGACCTTTATAACTAGTCTATTAAACTTTGGTCAAACTTGGTCAACCTCTTTTGACCAAAGTTTCCATTGGTTTAAAGATGCGATTATCTTTCGCCTAATAGGTTAAAAACTATATTTAGACCTTTATAAATCTTCTATTTGTTGAAGAAAGGGTAGATTTCCATTGGAATCGAGTTTTAGACCTTTATACTAGTCAACTAAACTTTGGTCAAACTTGGTCAACTTTGTTTGACCAAAGTTTCCATCGGATTAAAGATGCGATTATCTTTCTCCTAATAGGTTAAAAACTATATTTAGACCTTTATAAACCTTCTATTTGTTCAAAAAAGGGTAGATTTCCATTCGAATCGGGTTTTAGATCTTTATAACTAATCTATTAAACTTTGGTCAAACTTGGTCAACCTTGTTTGACCAAAGTTTCCATTGGTTTAAAGATGCGATTATCTTTCTCCTAATAGGTTAAACACTGTATTTAGACCTTTATAAACCTTCTATTTTTTCAAAAAAGGGTAGATTTCCATTCGAATCGGGTTTTAGACCTTTATAATTACTCTATTAAACTTTGGTCAAACTTAGTCAACCTTGTTTGACCAAAGTTTCCATTGGTTTAAAGATGCGATTATCTTTCTCCTAATAGGTTAAAAACTATATTTATACCTTTATAAACCTTCTATTTGTCCAAAAAAGGGTATATTTCCATTCGAATCGGGTTTTAGACCTCTATAACTAGTCTATTAAACTTTGGTCAAACTTGGTCAACCTTGATTGACCAAAGTTTCCATTGGTTTAAAGATGCGATTATCTTTCTCCTAATAGGTTAAACACTATATTTAGACCTTTATAGACCTTCTATTTGTTCAAAAATGGGTAGATTTCCATTCGAATCGGGTTTTAGACCTTTACAATTACTCTATTAAACTTTGGTCAAACTTGGTCAACCTTGTTTGACCAAAGTTTCCATTGGTTTAAAGATGCGATTATCTTTCTCCTAATAGGTTAAAAACTATATTTAGACCTTTATAAACCTTCTATTTGTTAAAAAAAGGGTAGATTTCCGTTCGAATCGGGTTTTATACCTTTATAATTACTCTATTAAACTTTGGTCAAACTTGGTCAACCTTGTTTGACCAAAGTTTCCATTGGTTTAAAGATGCGATTATCTTTCTCCTAATAGGTTAAAAACTATATTTATACCTTTATAAACCTTCTATTTGTCCAAAAAAGGGTATATTTCCATTCGAATCGGGTTTTAGACCTCTATAACTAGTCTATTAAACTTTGGTCAAACTTGGTCAACCTTGTTTGACCAAAGTTTCCATTGGTTTAAAGATGCGATTATCTTTCTCCTAATAGGTTAAACACTATATTTAGACCTTTATAAACCTTATATTTGTTCAAAAAAGGGTAGATTTCCATTCGAATCGGGTTTTAGACCTTTATAATTACTCTATTAAACTTTGGTCAAACTTGGTCAACCTTGTTTGACCAAAGTTTCCATTGGTTTAAAGATGCGATTATATTTCTCCTAATAGGTTAAACACTATATTTAGACCTTTAAAAACCTTCTATTTGTTCAAAAAAGGGTAGATTTCCATTGGAATCGGGTTTTAGACCTTTATAATTGTAAACTAAACTTTGGTCAAACTTGGTCAACTTTGTTTGACCAAAGTTTCCATCGGATTAAAGATGCGATTATCTTTCTCCTAATCGGTTAAAACCTATATTTAGACCTTTATAAATCTTGTATTTGTTCAAAAAAGGGTAGATTTCCATTCGAATCGGGTTTTAGATCTTTATAACTAATCTATTAAACTTTGGTCAAACTTGGTCAACCTTGTTTGACCAAAGTTTCCATTGGTTTAAAGATGCGATTATCTTTCTCCTAATAGGTTAAAAACTATATTTAGACCTTTATAAACCTTCTATTTGTTCAAAAAAGGGTAGATTTCCATTCGAATCGGGTTTTAGACCTTTATAATTATTCTATTAAACTTTGGTCAAACTTGGTCAACCTTGTTTGACCAAAGTTTCCATTGGTTTAAAGATGCGATTATCTTTCTCCTAATAGGTTAAAAACTATATTTAGACCTTTATAAACCTTCTATTTGTTCAAAAAAGGGTAGATTTCCATTCGAATCGGGTTTTATACCTTTATAATTACTCTATTAAACTTTGGTTAAACTTGGTCAACCTTGTTTGACCAAAGTTTCCATTGGTTTAAAGATGCGATTATCTTTCTCCTAATAGGTTAAAAACTATATTTATACCTTTATAAACCTTCTATTTGTCCAAAAAAGGGTATATTTCCATTCGAATCGGGTTTTAGACCTCTATAACTAGTCTATTAAACTTTGGTCAAACTTGGTCAACCTTGTTTGACCAAAGTTTCCATTGGTTTAAAGATGCGATTATCTTTCTCCTAATAGGTTAAAAACTATATTTATACCTTTATAAACCTTCTATTTGTCCAAAAAAGGGTATATTTCCATTCGAATCGGGTTTTAGACCTCTATAACTAGTATATTAAACTTTGGTCAAACTTGGTCAACCTTGTTTGACCAAAGTTTCCATCGGATTAAAGATGCGATTATCTTTCTCCTAATCGGTTAAAAACTATATTTAGACCTTTATAAACCTTCTATTTGTTCAAAAAAATGGTAGATTTCCATTCCAATCGGGTTTTAGATCTTTATAACTAATGTATTAAACTTTGGTCAAACTTGGTCAACCTTGTTTGACCAAAGTTTCCATTGGTTTAAAGATGCGATTATCTTTCTCCTAATAGGTTAAACACTGTATTTAGACCTTTATAAACCTTCTATTTGTTCAAAAAAGGGTAGATTTCCATTCGTATCGGGTTTTAGACCTTTATAATTACTCTATTAAACTTTGGTCAAACTTGGTCAACCTTGTTTGACCAAAGTTTTCATTGGTTTAAAGATGCGATTATCTTTCTCCTAATAGGTTAAAAACTATATTTAGACCTTTATAAACCTTCTATTTGTTCAAAAAATGGTAGATTTCCATTCGAATCGGGTTTTAGACCTTTATAATTACTCTATTAAACTTTGGTCAAACTTGGTCAACCTTTTTTGACCAAAGTTTCCATTGATTTAAAGATGCGATTATATTTCTCCTAATAGGTTAAACACTATATTTAGACCTTTATAAACCTTCTATTTGTTAAAAAAAGGGTAGATTTCCATTCGAATCGGGTTTTAGACCTTTATACTAGTCAACTAAACTTCGGTCAAACTTGGTCAACTTTGTTTGACCAAAGTTTCCATTGGATTAAAAATGCGATTATTTTTCTCCTAATAGGTTAAAAACTATATTTAGACCTTTATAAACCTTCTATTTGTTCAAAAAAGGGTAGATTTCCATTCGAATCGGGTTTTAGACCTTTATAACTAGTCTATTAAACTTTGGTCAAACTTGGTCAACCTCTTTTGACCAAAGTTTCCATTGGTTTAAAGATGCGATTATCTTTCGCCTAATAGGTTAAAAACTATATTTAGACCTTTATAAATCTTCTATTTGTTGAAAAAAGGGTAGATTTCCATTGGAATCGAGTTTTAGACCTTTATACTAGTCAACTAAACTTTGGTCAAACTTGGTCAACTTTGTTTGACCAAAGTTTCCATCGGATTAAAGATGCGATTATCTTTCTCCTAATAGGTTAAAAACTATATTTAGACCTTTATAAACCTTCTATTTGTTCAAAAAAGGGTAGATTTCCATTCGAATCGGGTTTTAGATCTTTATAACTAATCTATTAAACTTTGGTCAAACTTGGTCAACCTTGTTTGACCAAAGTTTCCATTGGTTTAAAGATGCGATTATCTTTCTCCTAATAGGTTAAACACTGTATTTAGACCTTTATAAACCTTCTATTTTTTCAAAAAAGGGTAGATTTCCATTCGAATCGGGTTTTAGACCTTTATAATTACTCTATTAAACTTTGGTCAAACTTAGTCAACCTTGTTTGACCAAAGTTTCCATTGGTTTAAAGATGCGATTATCTTTCTCCTAATAGGTTAAAAACTATATTTATACCTTTATAAACCTTCTATTTGTCCAAAAAAGGGTATATTTCCATTCGAATCGGGTTTTAGACCTCTATAACTAGTCTATTAAACTTTGGTCAAACTTGGTCAACCTTGATTGACCAAAGTTTCCATTGGTTTAAAGATGCGATTATCTTTCTCCTAATAGGTTAAACACTATATTTAGACCTTTATAGACCTTCTATTTGTTCAAAAATGGGTAGATTTCCATTCGAATCGGGTTTTAGACCTTTACAATTACTCTATTAAACTTTGGTCAAACTTGGTCAACCTTGTTTGACCAAAGTTTCCATTGGTTTAAAGATGCGATTATCTTTCTCCTAATAGGTTAAAAACTATATTTAGACCTTTATAAACCTTCTATTTGTTAAAAAAAGGGTAGATTTCCGTTCGAATCGGGTTTTATACCTTTATAATTACTCTATTAAACTTTGGTCAAACTTGGTCAACCTTGTTTGACCAAAGTTTCCATTGGTTTAAAGATGCGATTATCTTTCTCCTAATAGGTTAAAAACTATATTTATACCTTTATAAACCTTCTATTTGTCCAAAAAAGGGTATATTTCCATTCGAATCGGGTTTTAGACCTCTATAACTAGTCTATTAAACTTTGGTCAAACTTGGTCAACCTTGTTTGACCAAAGTTTCCATTGGTTTAAAGATGCGATTATCTTTCTCCTAATAGGTTAAACACTATATTTAGACCTTTATAAACCTTATATTTGTTCAAAAAAGGGTAGATTTCCATTCGAATCGGGTTTTAGACCTTTATAATTACTCTATTAAACTTTGGTCAAACTTGGTCAACCTTGTTTGACCAAAGTTTCCATTGGTTTAAAGATGCGATTATATTTCTCCTAATAGGTTAAACACTATATTTAGACCTTTAAAAACCTTCTATTTGTTCAAAAAAGGGTAGATTTCCATTGGAATCGGGTTTTAGACCTTTATAATTGTAAACTAAACTTTGGTCAAACTTGGTCAACTTTGTTTGACCAAAGTTTCCATCGGATTAAAGATGCGATTATCTTTCTCCTAATCGGTTAAAACCTATATTTAGACCTTTATAAATCTTGTATTTGTTCAAAAAAGGGTAGATTTCCATTCGAATCGGGTTTTAGATCTTTATAACTAATCTATTAAACTTTGGTCAAACTTGGTCAACCTTGTTTGACCAAAGTTTCCATTTGTTTAAAGATGCGATTATCTTTCTCCTAATAGGTTAAACACTATATTTAGACCTTTATAAACCTTCTATTTGTTCAAAAAAGGGTAGATTTCCATTCGAATCGGGTTTTAGACCTATATAATTACTCTATTAAACTTTGGTCAAACTTGGTCAACCTTGTTTGACCAAAGTTTCCATTGGTTTAAAGATGCGATTATCTTTCTCCTAATAGGTTAAAAACTATATTTAGACCTTTATAAACCTTCTATTTGTTCAAAAAAGTGTAGATTTCCATTCGAATCGGGTTTTAGACCTTTATAATTACTCTATTAAACTTTGGTCAAACTTGGTCAACCTTGTTTGACCAAAGTTTCCATTGGTTTAAAGATGCGATTATATTTCTCCTAATAGGTTAAACACTATATTTAGACCTTTAAAAACCTTCTATTTGTTCAAAAAAGGGTAGATTTCCATTGGAATCGGGTTTTAGACCTTTATAATTGTAAACTAAACTTTGGTCAAACTTGGTCAACTTTGTTTGACCAAAGTTTCCATCGGATTAAAGATGCGATTATCTTTCTCCTAATCGGTTAAAACCTATATTTAGACCTTTATAAACCTTGTATTTGTTCAAAAAAGGGTAGATTTCCATTCGAATCGGGTTTTAGATCTTTATAACTAATCTATTAAACTTTGGTCAAACTTGGTCAACCTTGTTTGACCAAAGTTTCCATTGGTTTAAAGATGCGATTATCTTTCTCCTAATAGGTTAAACACTATATTTAGACCTTTATAAACCTTCTATTTGTTCAAAAAAGGGTAGATTTCCATTCGAATCGGGTTTTAGACCTATATAATTACTCTATTAAACTTTGGTCAAACTTGGTCAACCTTGTTTGACCAAAGTTTCCATTGGTTTAAAGATGCGATTATCTTTCTCCTAATAGGTTAAACACTATATTTAGACCTTTATAAACCTTCTATTTGTTCAAAAAAGGGTAGATTTCCATTCGAATCGGGTATTAGACCTTTATAATTACTCTATTAAACTTTGGTCAACCTTGGTCAACCTTGTTTGACCAAAGTTTCCATTGGTTTAAAGATGCGATTATCTTTCTCCTAATAGGTTAAAAACTATATTTAGACCTTTATAAACCTTCTATTTGTTCAAAAAAGGGTAGATTTCCATTCGAATCGGGTTTTATACCTTTATAATTACTCTATTAAACTTTGGTTAAATTTGGTCAACCTTGTTTGACCAAAGTTTCCATTGGTTTAAAGATGCGATTATCTTTCTCCTAATAGGTTAAAAACTATATTTATACCTTTATAAACCTTCTATTTGTCCAAAAAAGGGTATATTTCCATTCGAATCGGGTTTTAGACCTCTATAACTAGTCTATTAAACTTTGGTCAAACTTGGTCAACCTTGTTTGACCAAAGTTTCCATTGGTTTAAAGATGCGATTATCTTTCTCCTAATAGGTTAAAAACTATATTTATACCTTTATAAACCTTCTATTTGTCCAAAAAAGGGTATATTTCCATTCGAATCGGGTTTTAGACCTCTATAACTAGTCTATTAAACTTTAGTCAAACTTGGTCAACCTTGTTTGACCAAAGTTTCCATCGGATTAAAGATGCGATTATCTTTCTCCTAATCGGTTAAAAACTATATTTAGACCTTTATAAACCTTCTATTTGTTCAAAAAAAGGGTAGATTTCCATTCGAATCGGGTTTTAGATCTTTATAACTAATGTATTAAACTTTGGTCAAACTTGGTCAACCTTGTTTGACCAAAGTTTCCATTGGTTTAAAGATGCGATTATCTTTCTCCTAATAGGTTAAACACTGTATTTAGACCTTTATAAACCTTCTATTTGTTCAAAAAAGGGTAGATTTCCATTCGAATCGGGTTTTAGACCTTTATAATTACTCTATTAAACTTTGGTCAAACTTGGTCAACCTTGTTTGACCAAAGTTTCCATTGGTTTAAAGATGCGATTATCTTTCTCCTAATAGGTTAAAAACTATATTTAGACCTTTATAAACCTTCTATTTGTTCAAAAAATGGTAGATTTCCATTCGAATCGGGTTTTAGACCTTTATAATTACTCTATTAAACTTTGGTCAAACTTGGTCAACCTTTTTTGACCAAAGTTTCCATTGATTTAAAGATGCGATTATATTTCTCCTAATAGGTTAAACACTATATTTAGACCTTTATAAACCTTCTATTTGTTATAAACAGGGTAGATTTCCATTCGAATCGGGTTTTAGACCTTTATACTAGTCAACTAAACTTCGGTCAAACTTGGTCAACTTTGTTTGACCAAAGTTTCCATTGGATTAAAGATGCGATTATTTTTCTCCTAATAGGTTAAAAACTATATTTAGACCTTTATAAACCTTCTATTTGTTCAAAAAAGGGTAGATTTCCATTCGAATCGGGTTTTAGACCTTTATAACTAGTCTATTAAACTTTGGTCAAACTTGGTCAACCTCTTTTGACCAAAGTTTCCATTGGTTTAAAGATGCGATTATCTTTCGCCTAATAGGTTAAAAACTATATTTAGACCTTTATAAATCTTCTATTTGTTGAAAAAAGGGTAGATTTCCATTGGAATCGGGTTTTAGACCTTTATACTAGTCAACTAAACTTTGGTCAAACTTGGTCAACTTTGTTTGACCAAAGTTTCCATCGGATTAAAGATGCGATTATCTTTCTCCTAATAGGTTAAAAACTATATTTAGACCTTTATAAACCTTCTATTTGTTCAAAAAAGGGTAGATTTCCATTCGAATCGGGTTTTAGATCTTTATAACTAATCTATTAAACTTTGGTCAAACTTGGTCAACCTTGTTTGACCAAAGTTTCCATTGGTTTAAAGATGCGATTATCTTTCTCCTAATAGGTTAAACACTATATTTAGACCTTTATAAACCTTCTATTTGTTCAAAAAAGGGTAGATTTCCATTCGAATCGGGTTTTAGACCTATATAATTACTCTATTAAACTTTGGTCAAACTTGGTCAACCTTGTTTGACCAAAGTTTCCATTGGTTTAAAGATGCGATTATCTTTCTCCTAATAGGTTAAAAACTATATTTAGACCTTTATAAACCTTCTATTTGTTCAAAAAAGTGTAGATTTCCATTCGAATCGGGTTTTAGACCTTTATAATTACTCTATTAAACTTTGGTCAAACTTGGTCAACCTTGTTTGACCAAAGTTTCCATTGGTTTAAAGATGCGATTATATTTCTCCTAATAGGTTAAACACTATATTTAGACCTTTAAAAACCTTCTATTTGTTCAAAAAAGGGTAGATTTCCATTGGAATCGGGTTTTAGACCTTTATAATTGTAAACTAAACTTTGGTCAAACTTGGTCAACTTTGTTTGACCAAAGTTTCCATCGGATTAAAGATGCGATTATCTTTCTCCTAATCGGTTAAAACCTATATTTAGACCTTTATAAACCTTGTATTTGTTCAAAAAAGGGTAGATTTCCATTCGAATCGGGTTTTAGATCTTTATAACTAATCTATTAAACTTTGGTCAAACTTGGTCAACCTTGTTTGACCAAAGTTTCCATTGGTTTAAAGATGCGATTATCTTTCTCCTAATAGGTTAAACACTATATTTAGACCTTTATAAACCTTCTATTTGTTCAAAAAAGGGTAGATTTCCATTCGAATCGGGTTTTAGACCTATATAATTACTCTATTAAACTTTGGTCAAACTTGGTCAACCTTGTTTGACCAAAGTTTCCATTGGTTTAAAGATGCGATTATCTTTCTCCTAATAGGTTAAACACTATATTTAGACCTTTATAAACCTTCTATTTGTTCAAAAAAGGGTAGATTTCCATTCGAATCGGGTATTAGACCTTTATAATTACTCTATTAAACTTTGGTCAACCTTGGTCAACCTTGTTTGACCAAAGTTTCCATTGGTTTAAAGATGCGATTATCTTTCTCCTAATAGGTTAAAAACTATATTTAGACCTTTATAAACCTTCTATTTGTTCAAAAAAGGGTAGATTTCCATTCGAATCGGGTTTTATACCTTTATAATTACTCTATTAAACTTTGGTTAAATTTGGTCAACCTTGTTTGACCAAAGTTTCCATTGGTTTAAAGATGCGATTATCTTTCTCCTAATAGGTTAAAAACTATATTTATACCTTTATAAACCTTCTATTTGTCCAAAAAAGGGTATATTTCCATTCGAATCGGGTTTTAGACCTCTATAACTAGTCTATTAAACTTTGGTCAAACTTGGTCAACCTTGTTTGACCAAAGTTTCCATTGGTTTAAAGATGCGATTATCTTTCTCCTAATAGGTTAAAAACTATATTTATACCTTTATAAACCTTCTATTTGTCCAAAAAAGGGTATATTTCCATTCGAATCGGGTTTTAGACCTCTATAACTAGTCTATTAAACTTTAGTCAAACTTGGTCAACCTTGTTTGACCAAAGTTTCCATCGGATTAAAGATGCGATTATCTTTCTCCTAATCGGTTAAAAACTATATTTAGACCTTTATAAACCTTCTATTTGTTCAAAAAAAGGGTAGATTTCCATTCGAATCGGGTTTTAGATCTTTATAACTAATGTATTAAACTTTGGTCAAACTTGGTCAACCTTGTTTGACCAAAGTTTCCATTGGTTTAAAGATGCGATTATCTTTCTCCTAATAGGTTAAACACTGTATTTAGACCTTTATAAACCTTCTATTTGTTCAAAAAAGGGTAGATTTCCATTCGAATCGGGTTTTAGACCTTTATAATTACTCTATTAAACTTTGGTCAAACTTGGTCAACCTTGTTTGACCAAAGTTTCCATTGGTTTAAAGATGCGATTATCTTTCTCCTAATAGGTTAAAAACTATATTTAGACCTTTATAAACCTTCTATTTGTTCAAAAAATGGTAGATTTCCATTCGAATCGGGTTTTAGACCTTTATAATTACTCTATTAAACTTTGGTCAAACTTGGTCAACCTTTTTTGACCAAAGTTTCCATTGATTTAAAGATGCGATTATATTTCTCCTAATAGGTTAAACACTATATTTAGACCTTTATAAACCTTCTATTTGTTAAAAACAGGGTAGATATCCATTCGAATCGGGTTTTAGACCTTTATACTAGTCAACTAAACTTCGGTCAAACTTGGTCAACTTTGTTTGACCAAAGTTTCCATTGGATTAAAGATGCGATTATTTTTCTCCTAATAGGTTAAAAACTATATTTAGACCTTTATAAACCTTCTATTTGTTCAAAAAAGGGTAGATTTCCATTCGAATCGGGTTTTAGACCTTTATAACTAGTCTATTAAACTTTGGTCAAACTTGGTCAACCTCTTTTGACCAAAGTTTCCATTGGTTTAAAGATGCGATTATCTTTCGCCTAATAGGTTAAAAACTATATTTAGACCTTTATAAATCTTCTATTTGTTGAAAAAAGGGTAGATTTCCATTGGAATCGGGTTTTAGACCTTTATACTAGTCAACTAAACTTTGGTCAAACTTGGTCAACTTTGTTTGACCAAAGTTTCCATCGGATTAAAGATGCGATTATCTTTCTCCTAATAGGTTAAAAACTATATTTAGACCTTTATAAACCTTCTATTTGTTCAAAAAAGGGTAGATTTCCATTCGAATCGGGTTTTAGATCTTTATAACTAATCTATTAAACTTTGGTCAAACTTGGTCAACCTTGTTTGACCAAAGTTTCCATTGGTTTAAAGATGCGATTATCTTTCTCCTAATAGGTTAAACACTATATTTAGACCTTTATAAACCTTCTATATGTTCAAAAAAGGGTAGATTTCCATTCGAATCGGGTTTTAGACCTATATAATTACTCTATTAAACTTTGGTCAAACTTGGTCAACCTTGTTTGACCAAAGTTTCCATTGGTTTAAAGATGCGATTATCTTTCTCCTAATAGGTTAAAAACTATATTTAGACCTTTATAAACCTTCTATTTGTTCAAAAAAGTGTAGATTTCCATTCGAATCGGGTTTTAGACCTTTATAATTACTCTATTAAACTTTGGTCAAACTTGGTCAACCTTGTTTGACCAAAGTTTCCATTGGTTTAAAGATGCGATTATATTTCTCCTAATAGGTTAAACACTATATTTAGACCTTTAAAAACCTTCTATTTGTTCAAAAAAGGGTAGATTTCCATTGGAATCGGGTTTTAGACCTTTATAATTGTAAACTAAACTTTGGTCAAACTTGGTCAACTTTGTTTGACCAAAGTTTCCATCGGATTAAAGATGCGATTATCTTTCTCCTAATCGGTTAAAACCTATATTTAGACCTTTATAAACCTTGTATTTGTTCAAAAAAGGGTAGATTTCCATTCGAATCGGGTTTTAGATCTTTATAACTAATCTATTAAACTTTGGTCAAACTTGGTCAACCTTGTTTGACCAAAGTTTCCATTGGTTTAAAGATGCGATTATCTTTCTCCTAATAGGTTAAACACTATATTTAGACCTTTATAAACCTTCTATTTGTTCAAAAAAGGGTAGATTTCCATTCGAATCGGGTTTTAGACCTATATAATTACCCTATTAAACTTTGGTCAAACTTGGTCAACCTTGTTTGACCAAAGTTTCCATTGGTTTAAAGATGCGATTATCTTTCTCCTAATAGGTTAAACACTATATTTAGACCTTTATAAACCTTCTATTTGTTCAAAAAAGGGTAGATTTCCATTCGAATCGGGTATTAGACCTTTATAATTACTCTATTAAACTTTGGTCAACCTTGGTCAACCTTGTTTGACCAAAGTTTCCATTGGTTTAAAGATGCGATTATCTTTCTCCTAATAGGTTAAAAACTATATTTAGACCTTTATAAACCTTCTATTTGTTCAAAAAAGGGTAGATTTCCATTCGAATCGGGTTTTATACCTTTATAATTACTCTATTAAACTTTGGTTAAATTTGGTCAACCTTGTTTAACCAAAGTTTCCATTGGTTTAAAGATGCGATTATCTTTCTCCTAATAGGTTAAAAACTATATTTATACCTTTATAAACCTTCTATTTGTCCAAAAAAGGGTATATTTCCATTCGAATCGGGTTTTAGACCTCTATAACTAGTCTATTAAACTTTGGTCAAACTTGGTCAACCTTGTTTGACCAAAGTTTCCATTGGTTTAAAGATGCGATTATCTTTCTCCTAATAGGTTAAAAACTATATTTATACCTTTATAAACCTTCTATTTGTCCAAAAAAGGGTATATTTCCATTCGAATCGGGTTTTAGACCTCTATAACTAGTCTATTAAACTTTAGTCAAACTTGGTCAACCTTGTTTGACCAAAGTTTCCATCGGATTAAAGATGCGATTATCTTTCTCCTAATCGGTTAAAAACTATATTTAGACCTTTATAAACCTTCTATTTGTTCAAAAAAAGGGTAGATTTCCATTCGAATCGGGTTTTAGATCTTTATAACTAATGTATTAAACTTTGGTCAAACTTGGTCAACCTTGTTTGACCAAAGTTTCCATTGGTTTAAAGATGCGATTATCTTTCTCCTAATAGGTTAAACACTGTATTTAGACCTTTATAAACCTTCTATTTGTTCAAAAAAGGGTAGATTTCCATTCGAATCGGGTTTTAGACCTTTATAATTACTCTATTAAACTTTGGTCAAACTTGGTCAACCTTGTTTGACCAAAGTTTCCATTGGTTTAAAGATGCGATTATCTTTCTCCTAATAGGTTAAAAACTATATTTAGACCTTTATAAACCTTCTATTTGTTCAAAAAATGGTAGATTTCCATTCGAATCGGGTTTTAGACCTTTATAATTACTCTATTAAACTTTGGTCAAACTTGGTCAACCTTTTTTGACCAAAGTTTCCATTGATTTAAAGATGCGATTATATTTCTCCTAATAGGTTAAACACTATATTTAGACCTTTATAAACCTTCTATTTGTTAAAAACAGGGTATATATCCATTCGAATCGGGTTTTAGACCTTTATACTAGTCAACTAAACTTCGGTCAAACTTGGTCAACTTTGTTTGACCAAAGTTTCCATTGGATTAAAGATGCGATTATTTTTCTCCTAATAGGTTAAAAACTATATTTAGACCTTTATAAACCTTCTATTTGTTCAAAAAAGGGTAGATTTCCATTCGAATCGGGTTTTAGACCTTTATAACTAGTCTATTAAACTTTGGTCAAACTTGGTCAACCTCTTTTGACCAAAGTTTCCATTGGTTTAAAGATGCGATTATCTTTCGCCTAATAGGTTAAAAACTATATTTAGACCTTTATAAATCTTCTATTTGTTGAAAAAAGGGTAGATTTCCATTGGAATCGGGTTTTAGACCTTTATACTAGTCAACTAAACTTTGGTCAAACTTGGTCAACTTTGTTTGACCAAAGTTTCCATCGGATTAAAGATGCGATTATCTTTCTCCTAATAGGTTAAAAACTATATTTAGACCTTTATAAACCTTCTATTTGTTCAAAAAAGGGTAGATTTCCATTCGAATCGGGTTTTAGATCTTTATAACTAATCTATTAAACTTTGGTCAAACTTGGTCAACCTTGTTTGACCAAAGTTTCCATTGGTTTAAAGATGCGATTATCTTTCTCCTAATAGGTTAAACACTGTATTTAGACCTTTATAAACCTTCTATTTTTTCAAAAAAGGGTAGATTTCCATTCGAATCGGGTTTTAGACCTTTATAATTACTCTATTAAACTTTGGTCAAACTTAGTCAACCTTGTTTGACCAAAGTTTCCATTGGTTTAAAGATGCGATTATCTTTCTCCTAATAGGTTAAAAACTATATTTATACCTTTATAAACCTTCTATTTGTCTAAAAAAGGGTATATTTCCATTCGAATCGGGTTTTAGACCTCTATAACTAGTCTATTAAACTTTGGTCAAACTTGGTCAACCTTGATTGACCAAAGTTTCCATTGGTTTAAAGATGCGATTATCTTTCTCCTAATAGGTTAAACACTATATTTAGACCTTTATAAACCTTCTATTTGTTCAAAAATGGGTAGATTTCCATTCGAATCGGGTTTTAGACCTTTACAATTACTCTATTAAACTTTGGTCAAACTTGGTCAACCTTGTTTGACCAAAGTTTCCATTGGTTTAAAGATGCGATTATCTTTCTCCTAATAGGTTAAAAACTATATTTAGACCTTTATAAACCTTCTATTTGTTAAAAAAAGGGTAGATTTCCATTCGAATCGGGATTTATACCTTTATAATTACTCTATTAAACTTTGGTCAAACTTGGTCAACCTTGTTTGACCAAAGTTTCCATTGGTTTAAAGATGCGATTATCTTTCTCCTAATAGGTTAAAAACTATATTTATACCTTTATAAGCCTTCTATTTGTCCAAAAAAGGGTATATTTCCATTCGAATTGGGTTTTAGACCTCTATAACTAGTCTATTAAACTTTGGTCAAACTTGGTCAACCTTGTTTGACCAAAGTTTCCATTGGTTTAAAGATGCGATTATCTTTCTCCTAATAGGTTAAACACTATATTTAGACCTTTATAAACCTTATATTTGTTCAAAAAAGGGTAGATTTCCATTCGAATCGGGTTTTAGACTTTTACAATTACACTATTAAACTTTGGTCAAACTTGGTCAACCTTGTTTGACCAAAGTTTCCATTGGTTTAAAGATGCGATTATCTTTCTCCTAATAGGTTAAAAACTATATTTAGACCTTTATAAACCTTCTATTTGTTCAAAAAAGTGTAGATTTCCATTCGAATCGGGTTTTAGACCTTTATAATTACTCTATTAAACTTTGGTCAAACTTGGTCAACCTTGTTTGACCAAAGTTTCCATTGGTTTAAAGATGCGATTATCTTTCTCCTAATAGGTTAAAAACTATATTTAGACCTTTATAAACCTTCTATTTGTTAAAAAAAGGGTAGATTTCCATTCGAATCGGGATTTATACCTTTATAATTACTCTATTAAACTTTGGTCAAACTTGGTCAACCTTGTTTGACCAAAGTTTCCATTGGTTTAAAGATGCGATTATCTTTCTCCTAATAGGTTAAAAACTATATTTATACCTTTATAAACCTTCTATTTGTCCAAAAAAGGGTATATTTCCATTCGAATCGGGTTTTAGACCTCTATAACTAGTCTATTAAACTTTGGTCAAACTTGGTCAACCTTGTTTGACCAAAGTTTCCATTGGTTTAAAGATGCGATTATCTTTCTCCTAATAGGTTAAACACTATATTTAGACCTTTATAAACCTTCTATTTGTTCAAAAAAGGGTAGATTTCCATTCGAATCGGGTTTTAGAATTTTACAATTACACTATTAAACTTTGGTCAAACTTGGTCAACCTTGTTTGACCAAAGTTTCCATTGGTTTAAAGATGCGATTATCTTTCTCCTAATAGGTTAAAAACTATATTTAGACCTTTATAAACCTTCTATTTGTTCAAAAAAGTGTAAATTTCCATTCGAATCGGGTTTTAGACCTTTATAATTACTCTATTAAACTTTGGTCAAACTTGGTCAACCTTGTTTGACCAAAGTTTCCATTGGTTTAAAGATGCGATTATATTTCTCCTAATAGGTTAAACACTATATTTAGACCTTTAAAAACCTTCTATTTGTTCAAAAAAGGGTAGATTTCCATTGGAATCAGGTTTTAGACCTTTATAATTGTAAACTAAACTTTGGTCAAACTTGGTCAACTTTGTTTGACCAAAGTTTCCATCGGATTAAAGATGCGATTATCTTTCTCCTAATCGGTTAAAACCTATATTTAGACCTTTATAAACCTTCTATTTGTTAAAAAAAGGGTAGATTTCCATTCGAATCGGGTTTTATACCTTTATAATTACTCTATTAAACTTTGGTTAAACTTGGTCAACCTTGTTTGACCAAAGTTTCCATTGGTTTAAAGATGCGATTATCTTTCTCCTAATAGGTTAAAAACTATATTTATACCTTTATAAACCTTCTATTTGTCCAAAAAAGGGTATATTTACATTCGAATCGGGTTTTAGACCTCTATAACTAGTCTATTAAACTTTGGTCAAACTTGGTCAACCTTGTTTGACCAAAGTTTCCATTGGTTTAAAGATACGATTATCTTTCTCCTAATAGGTTAAAAACTATATTTATACCTTTATAAACCTTCTATTTGTCCAAAAAAGGGTATATTTCCATTCGAATCGGGTTTTAGACCTCTATAACTAGTCTATTAAACTTTGGTCAAACTTGGTCAACCTTGTTTGACCAAAGTTTCCATTGGTTTAAAGATACGATTATCTTTCTCCTAATAGGTTAAAAACTATATTTATACCTTTATAAACCTTCTATTTGTCCAAAAAAGGGTATATTTCCATTCGAATCGGGTTTTAGACCTCTATAACTAGTCTATTAAACTTTGGTCAAACTTGGTCAACCTTGTTTGACCAAAGTTTCCATTTGTTTAAAGATGCGATTATCTTTCTCCTAATAGGTTAAAAACTATATTTATACCGTTATAAACCTTCTATTTGTCCAAAAAAGGGTATATTTCCATTCGAATCGGGTTTTAGACCTTTTTACTAGTCAACTAAACTTCGGCCAAACTTGGTCAACTTTGTTTGACCAAAGTTTCCATTGGATTAAAGATGCGATTATTTTTCTCCTAATAGGTTAAACACTATATTTAGACCTTTATAAATCTTCTATTTGTTCAAAAAAGGGTAGATTTCCATTGAAATCGGGTTTTAGACGTTTATACTAGTCAACTAAACTTTGGTCAAACTTGGTCAACTTTGTTTGACCAAAGTTTCCATCGGATTAAAGATGCGATTATCTTTCTCCTAATCGGTTAAAAACTATATTTAGACCTTTATAAACCTTCTATTAGTTCAAAAAAGGGTAGATTTCCATTCGAATCGGGTTTTAGATCTTTATAACTAATCTATTAAACTTTGGTCAAACTTGGTCAACCTTGTTTGACAAAAGTTTCCATTGGTTTAAAGATGCGATTATCTTTCTCCTAATAGGTTAAACACTATATTTAGACCTTTATAAACCTTCTATTTGTTCAAAAAAGGGTAGAATTCCATTCGAATCAGGTTTTAGACCTGTATAATTACTCTATTAAACTTTGGTCAAACTTGGTCAACCTTGTTTGACCAAAGTTTCCATTGGTTTAAAGATGCGATTATCTTTCTCCTAATAGGTTAAACACTATATTTAGACCTTTATAAACCTTCTATTTGTTCAAAAAAGGGTAGATTTCCATTCGAATCGGGTTTTAGACCTTTATAACTACTCAATTAAACTTTGGTTAAACTTGGTCAACCTTGTTTGACCAAAGTTTCCATTGGTTTAAAGATGCGATTATCTTTCTCCTAATAGGTTAAAAACTATATTTAGACCTTTATAAACCTTCTATTTGTTCAAAAAAGGGTAGATTTCCATTCGAATCGGGTTTTAGACCTTTATAATTACTCTATTAAACTTTGGTCAAACTTGGTCAACCTTGTTTGACCAAAGTTTCCATTGGTTTAAAGATGCGATTATCTTTCTCCTAATAGGTTAAAAACTATATTTAGACCTTTATAAACCTTCTATTTGTTCAAAAAAGGGTAGATTTCCATTCGAATCGGGTTTTATACCTTTATAATTACTCTATTAAACTTTGGTTAAACTTGGTCAACCTTGTTTGACCAAAGTTTCCATTGGTTTAAAGATGAGATTATCTTTCTCCTAATAGGTTAAAAACTATATTTATACCACTATAAACCTTCTATTTGTCCAAAAAAGGGTATATTTCCATTCGAATCGGGTTTTAGACCTCTATAACTAGTCTATTAAACTTTGGTCAAACTTGGTCAACCTTGTTTGACCAAAGTTTCCATTGGTTTAAAGATGCGATTATCTTTCTCCTAATAGGTTAAAAACTATATTTAGACCTTTATAAACCTTCTATTTGTTCAAAAAAGGGTAGATTTCCATTCGAATCGGGTTTTAGATCTTTATAACTAATCTATTAAACTTTGCTCAAACTTGGTCAACCTTGTTTGACCAAAGTTTCCATTGGTTTAAAGATGCGATTATATTTCTCCTAATAGGTTAAACACTATATTTAGACCTTTATAAACCTTCTATTTGTTAAAAAAAGGGTAGATTTCCATTCGAATCGGGTTTTAGACCTTTATACTAGTCAACTAAACTTCGGTCAAACTTGGTCAACTTTGTTTGACCAAAGTTTCCATTGGATTAAAGATGCGATTATTTTTCTCCTAATAGGTTAAACACTATATTTAGACCTTTATAAACCTTCTATTTGTTCAAAAAAGGGTAGATTTCCATTCGAATCGGGTTTTAGACCTTTATAACTAGTCTATTAAACTTTGGTCAAACTTGGTCAACCTCTTTTGACCAAAGTTTCCATTGGTTTAAAGATGCGATTATCTTTTGCCTAATAGGTTAAAAACTATATTTAGACCTTTATAAATCTTCTATTTGTTCAAAAAAGGGTAGATTTCCATTGAAATCGGGTTTTAGACGTTTATACTAGTCAACTAAACTTTGGTCAAACTTGGTCAACTTTGTTTGACCAAAGTTTCCATCGGATTAAAGATGCGATTATCTTTCTCCTAATCGGTTAAAAACTATATTTAGACCTTTATAAACCTTCTATTTGTTCAAAAAAGGGTAGATTTCCATTCGAATCGGATTTTAGATCTTTATAACTAATCTATTAAACTTTGGTCAAACTTGGTCAACCTTGTTTGACCAAAGTTTCCATTGGTTTAAAGATGCGATTATCTTTCTCCTAATAGGTTAAACACTATATTTAGACCTTTATAAACCTTCTATTTGTTCAAAAAAGGGTAGATTTCCATTCGAATCGGGTTTTAGACCTTTATAACTACTCAATTAAACTTTGGTTAAACTTGGTCAACCTTGTTTGACCAAAGTTTCCATTGGTTTAAAGATGCGATTATATTTCTCCTAATAGGTTAAACACTATATTTAGACCTTTATAAACCTTCTATTTGTTTAAAAAAGGGTAGATTTCCATTCGAATCGGGTTTTAGACCTTTATACTAGTCAACTAAACTTCGGTCAAACTTGGTCAACTTTGTTTGACCAAAGTTTCCGTTGGATTAAAGATGCGATTATCTTTCTCCTAATAGGTTAAACACTATATTTAGACCTTTATAAACCTTCTATTTGTTCAAAAAAGGGAAGATTTCCATTCGAATCGGGTTTTAGACCTTTATAACTACTCAATTAAACTTGGGTCAAACTTGGTCAACCTTGTTTGACCAAAGTTTCCATTGGTTTAAAGATGCGATTATCTTTCTCCTAATAGGTTAAAAACTATATTTAGACCTTTATAAACCTTCTATTTGTTCAAAAAAGGGTAGATTTCCATTCGAGTCGGGTTTTAGACCTTTATAATTACTCTATTAAACTTTGGTCAAACTTGGTCAACCTTGTTTGACCAAAGTTTCCATTGGTTTAAAGATGTGATTATATTTCTCCTAATAGGTTAAACACTATATTTAGACCTTTATAAACCTTCTATTTGTTAAAAAAAGGGTAGATTTCCATTCAATCGGGTTTTAGATCTTTATAACTAATCTATTAAACTTTGGTCAAACTTGGTCAACTTTGTTTGACCAAAGTTTCCATCGGATTAAAGATGCGATTATCTTTCTCCTAATCGGTTAAAAACTATATTTAGACCTTTATAAACCTTCTATTAATTAATAAAAGGGTAGATTTCCATTCGAATCGGGTTTTAGATCTTTATAACTAATCTATTAAACTTTGGTCAAACTTGGTCAACCTTGTTTGACCAAAGTTTCCATTGGTTTAAAAAAGCGATTATCTTTCTCCAAATAGGTTAAACACTATATTTAGACCTTTATAAACCTTCTATTTGTTAAAAAAAGGGTAGATTTCCATTCGAATCGGGTTTTACACCTTTATACTAGTCAACTAAACTTCGGTAAAACTTGGTCAACTTTGTTTGACCAAAGTTTCCATTGGATTAAAGATGCGATTATCTTTCTCCTAATAGGTTAAACACTATATTTAGACCTTTATAAACCTTCTATTTGTTCAAAAAAGGGTAGATTTCCATTCGAATCGGGTTTTAGACCTTTATAACTAGTCTATTAAACTTTGGTCAAACTTGGTCAACCTTGTTTGACCAAAGTTTACATTGGTTTAAAGATGCGATTATCTTTCGCCTAATAGGTTAAAAACTATATTTAGACGTTTATAAATCTTCTATTTGTTCAAAAAAGGGTAGATTTCCATTGGAATCGGGTTTTAGACCTTTATAATAGTCAACTAAACTTTGGTCAAACTTGGTCAACTTTGTTTGACCAAAGTTTCCATCGGATTAAAGATGCGATTATCTTTCTCCTAATCGGTTAAAAACTATATTTAGACCTTTATAAACCTTCTATTTATTAAAAAATGGGTAGATTTCCATTCGAATCGGGTTTTAGATCTTTATAACTAATCTAATAAACTTTGGTCAGACTTGGTCAACCTTGTTTGACCAAAGTTTCCATTGGTTTAAAGATACGATTATCTTTCTTCTAATAGGTTAAAAACTATATTTATACCTTTATAAACCTTCTATTTGTCCAAAAAAGGGTATATTTCCATTCGAATCGGGTTTTAGACCTCTATAACTAGTCTATTAAACTTTGGTCAAACTTGGTCAACCTTGTTTGACCAAAGTTTCCATTTGTTTAAAGATGCGATTATCTTTCTCCTAATAGGTTAAAAACTATATTTATACCTTTATAAACCTTCTATTTGTCCAAAAAAGGGTATATTTCCATTCGAATCGGGTTTTAGACCTCTATAACTAGTCTATTAAACTTTGGTCAAACTTGGTCAACCTTGATTGACCAAAGTTTCCATTTGTTTAAAGATGCGATTATCTTTCTCCTAATAGGTTAAACACTATATTTAGACCTTTATAAACCTTCTATTTGTTCAAAAATGGGTAGATTTCCATTCGAATCGGGTTTTAGACCTTTACAATTACTCTATTAAACTTTGGTCAAACTTGGTCAACCTTGTTTGACCAAAGTTTCCATTGGTTTAAAGATGCGATTATCTTTCTCCTAATAGGTTAAAAACTATATTTAGACCTTTATAAACCTTCTATTTGTTAAAAAAAGGGTAGATTTTCATTCGAATAGGGTTTTATACCTTTATAATTACTCTATTAAACTTTGGTCAAACTTGGTCAACCTTGTTTGACCAAAGTTTCCATTGGTTTAAAGATGCGATTATCTTTCTCTTAATAGGTTAAAAACTATATTTATACCTTTATAAACCTTCTATTTGTCCAAAAAAGGGTATATTTCCATTCGAATCGGGTTTTAGACCTCTATAACTAGTCTATTAAACTTTGGTCAAACTTGGTCAACCTTGTTTGACCAAAGTTTCCATTGGTTTAAAGATGCGATTATCTTTCTCCTAATAGGTTAAACACTATATTTAGACCTTTATAAACCTTATATTTGTTCAAAAAAGGGTAGATTTCCATTCGAATCGGGTTTTAGACCTTTACAATTACACTATTAAACTTTGGTCAAACTTGGTCAACCTTGTTTGACCAAAGTTTCCATTGGTTTAAAGATGCGATTATCTTTCTCCTAATAGGTTAAAAACTATATTTAGACCTTTATAAACCTTCTATTTGTTCAAAAAAGTGTAGATTTCCATTCGAATCGGGTTTTAGACCTTTATAATTACTCTATTAAACTTTGGTCAAACTTGGTCAACCTTGTTTGACCAAAGTTTCCATTGGTTTAAAGATGCGATTATCTTTCTCCTAATAGGTTAAAAACTATATTTAGACCTTTATAAACCTTCTATTTGTTCAAACAAGTGTAGATTTCCATTCGAATCGGGTTTTAGACCTTTATAATTACTCTATTAAACTTTGGTCAAACTTGGTCAACCTTGTTTGACCAAAGTTTCCATTGGTTTAAAGATGCGATTATATTTCTCCTAATAGGTTAAACACTATATTTAGACCTTTATAAACCTTCTATTTGTTAAAAAAAGGGTAGATTTCCATTCGAATCGGGTTTTAGACCTTTATACTAGTCAACTAAACTTCGGTCAAACTTGGTCAACTTTGTTTGACCAAAGTTTCCATTGGATTAAAGATGCGATTATTTTTCTCCTAATAGGTTAAACACTATATTTAGACCTTTATAAACCTTCTATTTGTTCAAAAAAGGGTAGATTTCCATTCGAATCGGGTTTTAGACCTTTATAACTACTCAATTAAACTTTGGTTAAACTTGGTCAACCTTGTTTGACCAAAGTTTCCATTGGTTTAAAGATGCGATTATATTTTTCCTAATAGGTTAAACACTATATTTAGACCTTTATAAACCTTCTATTTGTTTAAAAAAGGGTAGATTTCCATTCGAATCGGGTTTTAGACCTTTATACTAGTCAACTAAACTTCGGTCAAACTTGGTCAACTTTGTTTGACCAAAGTTTCCGTTGGATTAAAGATGCGATTATCTTTCTCCTAATAGGTTAAACACTATATTTAGACCTTTATAAACCTTATATTTGTTCAAAAAAGGGTAGATTTCCATTCGAATCGGGTTTTAGACCTTTACAATTACACTATTAAACTTTGGTCAAACTTGGTCAACCTTGTTTGACCAAAGTTTCCATTGGTTTAAAGATGCGATTATCTTTCTCCTAATAGGTTAAAAACTATATTTAGACCTTTATAAACCTTCTATTTGTTCAAAAAAGTGTAGATTTCCATTCGAATCGGGTTTTAGACCTTTATAATTACTCTATTAAACTTTGGTCAAACTTGGTCAACCTTGTTTGACCAAAGTTTCCATTGGTTTAAAGATGCGATTATCTTTCTCCTAATAGGTTAAAAACTATATTTAGACCTTTATAAACCTTCTATTTGTTCAAACAAGTGTAGATTTCCATTCGAATCGGGTTTTAGACCTTTATAATTACTCTATTAAACTTTGGTCAAACTTGGTCAACCTTGTTTGACCAAAGTTTCCATTGGTTTAAAGATGCGATTATATTTCTCCTAATAGGTTAAACACTATATTTAGACCTTTATAAACCTTCTATTTGTTAAAAAAAGGGTAGATTTCCATTCGAATCGGGTTTTAGACCTTTATACTAGTCAACTAAACTTCGGTCAAACTTGGTCAACTTTGTTTGACCAAACTTTCCATTGGATTAAAGATGCGATTATTTTTCTCCTAATAGGTTAAACACTATATTTAGACCTTTATAAACCTTCTATTTGTTCAAAAAAGGGTAGATTTCCATTCGAATCGGGTTTTAGACCTTTATAACTAGTCTATTAAACTTTGGTCAAACTTGGTCAACCTCTTTTGACCAAAGTTTCCATTGGTTTAAAGATGCGATTATCTTTTGCCTAATAGGTTAAAAACTATATTTAGACCTTTAGAAATCTTCTATTTGTTCAAAAAAGGGTAGATTTCCATTGAAATCGGGTTTTAGACGTTTATACTAGTCAACTAAACTTTGGTCAAAGTTGGTCAACTTTGTTTGACCAAAGTTTCCATCGGATTAAAGATGCGATTATCTTTCTCCTAATCGGTTAAAAACTATATTTAGACCTTTATAAACCTTCTATTTGTTCAAAAAAGGGTAGATTTCCATTCGAATCGGATTTTAGATCTTTATAACTAATCTATTAAACTTTGGTCAAACTTGGTCAACCTTGTTTGACCAAAGTTTCCATTGGTTTAAAGATGCGATTATCTTTCTCCTAATAGGTTAAACACTATATTTAGACCTTTATAAACCTTCTATTTGTTCAAAAAAGGGTAGATTTCCATTCGAATCGGGTTTTAGACCTTTATAACTATTCAATTAAACTTTGGTTAAACTTGGTCAACCTTGTTTGACCAAAGTTTCCATTGGTTTAAAGATGCGATTATATTTTTCCTAATAGGTTAAACACTATATTTAGACCTTTATAAACCTTCTATTTGTTTAAAAAAGGGTAGATTTCCATTCGAATCGGGTTTTAGACCTTTATACTAGTCAACTAAACTTCGGTCAAACTTGGTCAACTTTGTTTGACCAAAGTTTCCGTTGGATTAAAGATGCGATTATCTTTCTCCTAATAGGTTAAACACTATATTTAGACCTTTATAAACCTTCTATTTGTTCAAAAAAGGGAAGATTTCCATTCGAATCGGGTTTTAGACCTTTATAACTACTCAATTAAACTTTGGTCAAACTTGGTCAACCTTGTTTGACCAAAGTTTCCATTGGTTTAAAGATGCGATTATCTTTCTCCTAATAGGTTAAAAACTATATTTAGACCTTTATAAACCTTCTATTTGTTCAAAAAAGGGTAGATTTCCATTCGAATCGGGTTTTAGACCTTTATAACTACTCAATTAAACTTTGGTTAAACTTGGTCAACCTTGTTTGACCAAAGTTTCCATTGGTTTAAAGATGCGATTATATTTTTCCTAATAGGTTAAACACTATATTTAGACCTTTATAAACCTTCTATTTGTTTAAAAAAGGGTAGATTTCCATTCGAATCGGGTTTTAGACCTTTATACTAGTCAACTAAACTTCGGTCAAACTTGGTCAACTTTGTTTGACCAAAGTTTCCGTTGGATTAAAGATGCGATTATCTTTCTCCTAATAGGTTAAACACTATATTTAGACCTTTATAAACCTTCTATTTGTTCAAAAAAGGGAAGATTTCCATTCGAATCGGGTTTTAGACCTTTATAACTACTCAATTAAACTTTGGTCAAACTTGGTCAACCTTGTTTGACCAAAGTTTCCATTGGTTTAAAGATGCGATTATCTTTCTCCTAATAGGTTAAAAACTATATTTAGACCTTTATAAACCTTCTATTTGTTCAAAAAAGGGTAGATTTTCATTCGAGTCGGGTTTTAGACCTTTATAATTACTCTATTAAACTTTGGTCAAACTTGGTCAACCTTGTTTGACCAAAGTTTCCATTGGTTTAAAGATGTGATTATATTTCTCCTAATAGGTTAAACACTATATTTAGACCTTTATAAACCTTCTATTTGTTAAAAAAAGGGTAGATTTCCATTCAATCGGGTTTTAGATCTTTATAACTAATCTATTAAACTTTGGTCAAACTTGGTCAACTTTGTTTGACCAAAGTTTCCATCGGATTAAAGATGCGATTATCTTTCTCCTAATCGGTTAAAAACTATATTTAGACCTTTATAAACCTTCTATTAATTAATAAAAGGGTAGATTTCCATTCGAATCGGGTTTTAGATCTTTATAACTAATCTATTAAACTTTGGTCAAACTTGGTCAACCTTGTTTGACCAAAGTTTCCATTGGTTTAAAAAAGCGATTATCTTTCTCCAAATAGGTTAAACACTATATTTAGACCTTTATAAACCTTCTATTTGTTAAAAAAAGGGTAGATTTCCATTCGAATCGGGTTTTAGACCTTTATACTAGTCAACTAAACTTCGGTCAAACTTGGTCAACTTTGTTTGACCAAAGTTTCCATTGGATTAAAGATGCGATTATCTTTCTCCTAATAGGTTAAACACTATATTTAGACCTTTATAAACCTTCTATTTGTTCAAAAAAGGGTAGATTTCCATTCGAATCGGGTTTTAGACCTTTATAACTAGTCTATTAAACTTTGGTCAAACTTGGTCAACCTTGTTTGACCAAAGTTTCCATTGGTTTAAAGATGCGATTATCTTTCGCCTAATAGGTTAAAAACTATATTTAGACGTTTATAAATCTTCTATTTGTTCAAAAAAGGGTAGATTTCCATTGGAATCGGGTTTTAGACCTTTATAATAGTCAACTAAACTTTGGTCAAACTTGGTCAACTTTGTTTGACCAAAGTTTCCATCGGATTAAAGATGCGATTATCTTTCTCCTAATCGGTTAAAAACTATATTTAGACCTTTATAAACCTTCTATTTATTAAAAAATGAGTAGATTTCCATTCGAATCGGGTTTTAGATCTTTATAACTAATCTATTAAACTTTGGTCAAACTTGGTCAACCTTGTTTGACCAAAGTTTCCATTGGTTTAAAGATGCGATTATCTTTCTCCTAATAGGTTAAAAACTATATTTATACCTTTATAAACCTTCTATTTGTCCAAAAAAGGGTATATTTCCATTCGAATCGGGTTTTAGACCTCTATAACTAGTCTATTAAACTTTGGTCAAACTTGGTCAACCTTGTTTGACCAAAGTTTCCATTTGTTTAAAGATGCGATTATCTTTCTCCTAATAGGTTAAAAACTATATTTATACCTTTATAAACCTTCTATTTGTCCAAAAAAGGGTATATTTCCATTCGAATCGGGATTTAGACCTCTATAACTAGTCTATTAAACTTTGGTCAAACTTGGTCAACCTTGATTGACCAAAGTTTCCATTGGTTTAAAGATGCGATTATCTTTCTCCTAATAGGTTAAACACTATATTTAGACCTTTATAAACCTTCTATTTGTTCAAACAAGTGTAGATTTCCATTCGAATCGGGTTTTAGACCTTTATAATTACTCTATTAAACTTTGGTCAAACTTGGTCAACCTTGTTTGACCAAAGTTTCCATTGGTTTAAAGATGCGATTATATTTCTCCTAATAGGTTAAACACTATATTTAGACCTTTATAAACCTTCTATTTGTTAAAAAAAGGGTAGATTTCCATTCGAATCGGGTTTTAGACCTTTATACTAGTCAACTAAACTTCGGTCAAACTTGGTCAACTTTGTTTGACCAAAGTTTCCATTGGATTAAAGATGCGATTATTTTTCTCCTAATAGGTTAAACACTATATTTAGACCTTTATAAACCTTCTATTTGTTCAAAAAAGGGTAGATTTCCATTCGAATCGGGTTTTAGACCTTTATAACTAGTCTATTAAACTTTGGTCAAACTTGGTCAACCTCTTTTGACCAAAGTTTCCATTGGTTTAAAGATGCGATTATCTTTTGCCTAATAGGTTAAAAACTATATTTAGACCTTTAGAAATCTTCTATTTGTTCAAAAAAGGGTAGATTTCCATTGAAATCGGGTTTTAGACGTTTATACTAGTCAACTAAACTTTGGTCAAACTTGGTCAACTTTGTTTGACCAAAGTTTCCATCGGATTAAAGATGCGATTATCTTTCTCCTAATCGGTTAAAAACTATATTTAGACCTTTATAAACCTTCTATTTGTTCAAAAAAGGGTAGATTTCCATTCGAATCGGATTTTAGATCTTTATAACTAATCTATTAAACTTTGGTCAAACTTGGTCAACCTTGTTTGACCAAAGTTTCCATTGGTTTAAAGATGCGATTATCTTTCTCCTAATAGGTTAAACACTATATTTAGACCTTTATAAACCTTCTATTTGTTCAAAAAAGGGTAGATTTCCATTCGAATCGGGTTTTAGACCTTTATAACTACTCAATTAAACTTTGGTTAAACTTGGTCAACCTTGTTTGACCAAAGTTTCCATTGGTTTAAAGATGCGATTATATTTCTCCTAATAGGTTAAACACTATATTTAGACCTTTATAAACCTTCTATTTGTTTAAAAAAGGGTAGATTTCCATTCGAATCGGGTTTTAGACCTTTATACTAGTCAACTAAACTTCGGTCAAACTTGGTCAACTTTGTTTGACCAAAGTTTCCGTTGGATTAAAGATGCGATTATCTTTCTCCTAATAGGTTAAACACTATATTTAGACCTTTATAAACCTTCTATTTGTTCAAAAAAGGGAAGATTTCCATTCGAATCGGGTTTTAGACCTTTATAACTACTCAATTAAACTTGGGTCAAACATGGTCAACCTTGTTTGACCAAAGTTTCCATTGGTTTAAAGATGCGATTATCTTTCTCCTAATAGGTTAAAAACTATATTTAGACCTTTATAAACCTTCTATTTGTTCAAAAAAGGGTAGATTTTCATTCGAGTCGGGTTTTAGACCTTTATAATTACTCTATTAAACTTTGGTCAAACTTGGTCAACCTTGTTTGACCAAAGTTTCCATTGGTTTAAAGATGTGATTATATTTCTCCTAATAGGTTAAACACTATATTTAGACCTTTATAAACCTTCTATTTGTTAAAAAAAGGGTAGATTTCCATTCAATCGGGTTTTAGATCTTTATAACTAATCTATTAAACTTTGGTCAAACTTGGTCAACTTTGTTTGACCAAAGTTTCCATCGGATTAAAGATGCGATTATCTTTCTCCTAATCGGTTAAAAACTATATTTAGACCTTTATAAACCTTCTATTAATTAATAAAAGGGTAGATTTCCATTCGAATCGGGTTTTAGATCTTTATAACTAATCTATTAAACTTTGGTCAAACTTGGTCAACCTTGTTTGACCAAAGTTTCCATTGGTTTCAAAAAGCGATTATCTTTCTCCAAATAGGTTAAACACTATATTTAGACCTTTATAAACCTTCTATTTGTTAAAAAAAGGGTAGATTTCCATTCGAATCGGGTTTTAGACCTTTATACTAGTCAACTAAACTTCGGTCAAACTTGGTCAACTTTGTTTGACCAAAGTTTCCATTGGATTAAAGATGCGATTATCTTTCTCCTAATAGGTTAAACACTATATTTAGACCTTTATAAACCTTCTATTTGTTCAAAAAAGGGTAGATTTCCATTCGAATCGGGTTTTAGACCTTTATAACTAGTCTATTAAACTTTGGTCAAACTTGGTCAACCTTGTTTGACCAAAGTTTCCATTGGTTTAAAGATGCGATTATCTTTCGCCTAATAGGTTAAAAACTATATTTAGACGTTTATAAATCTTCTATTTGTTCAAAAAAGGGTAGATTTCCATTGGAATCGGGTTTTAGACCTTTATAATAGTCAACTAAACTTTGGTCAAACTTGGTCAACTTTGTTTGACCAAAGTTTCCATCGGATTAAAGATGCGATTATCTTTCTCCTAATCGGTTAAAAACTATATTTAGACCTTTATAAACCTTCTATTTGTTCAAAAAAGGGTAGATTTTCATTCGAGTCGGGTTTTAGACCTTTATAATTACTCTATTAAACTTTGGTCAAACTTGGTCAACCTTGTTTGACCAAAGTTTCCATTGGTTTAAAGATGTGATTATATTTCTCCTAATAGGTTAAACACTATATTTAGACCTTTATAAACCTTCTATTTGTTAAAAAAAGGGTAGATTTCCATTCAATCGGGTTTTAGATCTTTATAACTAATCTATTAAACTTTGGTCAAACTTGGTCAACTTTGTTTGACCAAAGTTTCCATCGGATTAAAGATGCGATTATCTTTCTCCTAATCGGTTAAAAACTATATTTAGACCTTTATAAACCTTCTATTAATTAATAAAAGGGTAGATTTCCATTCGAATCGGGTTTTAGATCTTTATAACTAATCTATTAAACTTTGGTCAAACTTGGTCAACCTTGTTTGACCAAAGTTTCCATTGGTTTAAAAAAGCGATTATCTTTCTCCAAATAGGTTAAACACTATATTTAGACCTTTATAAACCTTCTATTTGTTAAAAAAAGGGTAGATTTCCATTCGAATCGGGTTTTAGACCTTTATACTAGTCAACTAAACTTCGGTCAAACTTGGTCAACTTTGTTTGACCAAAGTTTCCATTGGATTAAAGATGCGATTATCTTTCTCCTAATAGGTTAAACACTATATTTAGACCTTTATAAACCTTCTATTTGTTCAAAAAAGGGTAGATTTCCATTCGAATCGGGTTTTAGACCTTTATAACTAGTCTATTAAACTTTGGTCAAACTTGGTCAACCTTGTTTGACCAAAGTTTCCATTGGTTTAAAGATGCGATTATCTTTCGCCTAATAGGTTAAAAACTATATTTAGACGTTTATAAATCTTCTATTTGTTCAAAAAAGGGTAGATTTCCATTGGAATCGGGTTTTAGACCTTTATAATAGTCAACTAAACTTTGGTCAAACTTGGTCAACTTTGTTTGACCAAAGTTTCCATCGGATTAAAGATGCGATTATCTTTCTCCTAATCGGTTAAAAACTATATTTAGACCTTTATAAACCTTCTATTTATTAAAAAATGGGTAGATTTCCATTCGAATCGGGTTTTAGATCTTTATAACTAATCTATTAAACTTTGGTCAAACTTGGTCAACCTTGTTTGACCAAAGTTTCCATTGGTTTAAAGATGCGATTATCTTTCTCCTAATAGGTTAAAAACTATATTTATACCTTTATAAACCTTCTATTTGTCCAAAAAAGGGTATATTTCCATTCGAATCGGGTTTTAGACCTCTATAACTAGTCTATTAAACTTTGGTCAAACTTGGTCAACCTTGTTTGACCAAAGTTTCCATTTGTTTAAAGATGCGATTATCTTTCTCCTAATAGGTTAAAAACTATATTTATACCTTTATAAACCTTCTATTTGTCCAAAAAAGGGTATATTTCCATTCGAATCGGGTTTTAGACCTCTATAACTAGTCTATTAAACTTTGGTCAAACTTGGTCAACCTTGATTGACCAAAGTTTCCATTGGTTTAAAGATGCGATTATCTTTCTCCTAATAGGTTAAACACTATATTTAGACCTTTATAAACCTTCTATTTGTTCAAAAAAGGGTAGATTTCCATTCGAATCGGGTTTTAGACCTTTATAATTACTCTATTAAACTTTGGTCAAACTTGGTCAACCTTGTTTGACCAAAGTTTCCATTGGTTTAAAGATGCGATTATCTTTCTCCTAATAGGTTAAAAATTATATTTAGACCTTTATAAACCTTCTATTTGTTCAAAAAAGGGTAGATTTCCATTCGAATCGGGTTTTATACCTTTATAATTACTCTATTAAACTTTGGTTAAACTTGGTCAACCTTGTTTGACCAAAGTTTCCATTGGTTTAAAGATACGATTATCTTTCTCCTAATAGGTTAAAAAATATATTTATACCTTTATAAACCTTCTATTTGTCCAAAAAAGGGTATATTTCCATTCGAATCGGGTTTTAGACCTCTATAACTAGTCTATTAAACTTTGGTCAAACTTGGTCAACCTTGTTTGACCAAAGTTTCCATTGGTTTAAAGATGCGATTATATTTCTCCTAATAGGTTAAACACTATATTTAGACCTTTATAAACCTTCTATTTGTTAAAAAAAGGGTAGATTTCCATTCGAATCGGGTTTTAGACCTTTATACTAGTCAATTAAACTTCGGTCAAACTTGGTCAACTTTGTTTGACCAAAGTTTCCATTGGATTAAAGATGCGATTATTTTTCTCCTAATAGGTTAAACACTATATTTAGACCTTTATAAACCTTCTATTTGTTCAAAAAAGGGTAGATTTCCATTCGAATCGGGTTTTAGACCTTTATAACTAGTCTATTAAACTTTGGTCAAACTTGGTCAACCTCTTTTGACCAAAGTTTCCATTGGTTTAAAGTTGCGATTATCTTTTGCCTAATAGGTTAGAAACTATATTTAGACCTTTATAAATCTTCTATTTGTTCAAAAAAGGGTAGATTTCCATTGAAATCGGGTTTTAGACGTTTATACTAGTCAACTAAACTTTGGTCAAACTTGGTCAACTTTGTTTGACCAAAGTTTCCATCGGATTAAAGATGCGATTATCTTTCTCCTAATCGGTTAAAAACTATATTTAGACCTTTATAAACCTTCTATTTGTTCAAAAAAGGGTAGATTTCCATTCGAATCGGATTTTAGATCTTTATAACTAATCTATTAAACTTTGGTCAAACTTGGTCAACCTTGTTTGACCAAAGTTTCCATTGGTTTAAAGATGCGATTATCTTTCTCCTAATAGGTTAAACACTATATTTAGACCTTTATAAACCTTCTATTTGTTCAAAAAAGGGTAGATTTCCATTCGAATCGGGTTTTAGACCTTTATAACTACTCAATTAAACTTTGGTTAAACTTGGTCAACCTTGTTTGACCAAAGTTTCCATTGGTTTAAAGATGCGATTATCTTTCTCCTAATAGGTTAAAAATTATATTTAGACCTTTATAAACCTTCTATTTGTTCAAAAAAGGGTAGATTTCCATTCGAATCGGGTTTTATACCTTTATAATTACTCTATTAAACTTTGGTTAAACTTGGTCAACCTTGTTTGACCAAAGTTTCCATTGGTTTAAAGATGCGATTATCTTTCTCCTAATAGGTTAAAAACTATATTTATACCTATATAAACCTTCTATTTGTCCAAAAAAGGGTATATTTCCATTCGAATCGGGTTTTAGACCTCTATAACTAGTCTATTAAACTTTGGTCAAACTTGGTCAACCTTGTTTGACCAAAGTTTCCATTGGTTTAAAGATGCGATTATCTTTCTCCTAATAGGTTAAAAACTATATTTATACCTTTATAAACCTTCTATTTGTCCCAAAAAGGGTATATTTCCATTCGGATCGGGTTTTAGACCTCTATAACTAGTCTATTAAACTTTGGTCAAACTTGGTCAACCTTGTTTGACCAAAGTTTCCATCGGATTAAAGATGCGATTATCTTTCTCCTAATCGGTTAAAAACTATATTTAGACCTTTATAAACCTTCTATTTGTTCAAAAAAAGGGTAGATTTCCATTCGAATCGGGTTTTAGATCTTTATAACTAATGTATTAAACTTTGGTCAAACTTGGTCAACCTTGTTTGACCAAAGTTTCCATTGGTTTAAAGATGCGATTATCTTTCTCCTAATAGGTTAAACACTATATTTAGACCTTTATAAACCTTCTATTTGTTCAAAAAAGGGTAGATTTTCATTCGAATCGGGTTTTAGACCTGTATAATTACTCTATTAAACTTTGGTCAAACTTGGTCAACCTTGTTTGACCAAAGTTTCCATTGGTTTAAAGATGCGATTATCTTTCTCCTAATAGGTTAAACACTATATTTAGACCTTTATAAACCTTCTATTTGTTCAAAAAAGGGAAGATTTCCATTCGAATCGGGTTTTAGACCTTTATAACTACTCAATTAAACTTGGGTCAAACTTGGTCAACCTTGTTTGACCAAAGTTTCCATTGGTTTAAAGATGCGATTATTTTTCTCCTAATAGGTTAAAAACTATATTTAGACCTTTATAAACCTTCTATTTGTTCAAAAAAGGGTAGATTTTCATTCGAGTCGGGTTTTAGACCTTTATAATTACTCTATTAAACTTTGGTCAAACTTGGTCAACCTTGTTTGACCAAAGTTTCCATTGGTTTAAAGATGTGATTATATTTCTCCTAATAGGTTAAACACTATATTTAGACCTTTATAAACCTTCTATTTGTTAAAAAAAGGGTAGATTTCCATTCGAATCGGGTTTTAGATCTTTATAACTAATCTATTAAACTTTTGTCAAACTTGGTCAACTTTGTTTGACCAAAGTTTCCATCGGATTAAAGATGCGATTATCTTTCTCCTAATCGGTTAAAAACTATATTTAGACCTTTATAAACCTTCTATTAATTAAAAAAAGGGTAGATTTCCATTCGAATCGGGTTTTAGATCTTTATAACTAATCTATTAAACTTTGGTCAAACTTGGTCAACCTTGTTTGACCAAAGTTTCCATTGGTTTAAAAAAGCGATTATCTTTCTCCAAATAGGTTAAACACTATATTTAGACCTTTATAAACCTTCTATTTGTTAAAAAAAGGGTAGATTTCCATTCGAATCGGGTTTTAGACCTTTATACTAGTCAACTAAACTTTGGTCAAACTTGGTCAACTTTGTTTGACCAAAGTTTCCATCGGATTAAAGATGCGATTATCTTTCTCCTAATCGGTTAAAAACTATATTTAGACCTTTATAAACCTTCTATTTATTAAAAAAAGGGTAGATTTCCATTCGAATCGGGTTTTAGATCTTTATAACTAATCTATTAAACTTTGGTCAAAGTTTGTCAACCTTGTTTGACCAAAGTTTCCATTGGTTTAAAGATGCGATTATCTTTCGCCTAATAGGTTAAAAACTATATTTAGACATTTATAAATCTTCTATTTGTTCAAAAAAGGGTAGATTTCCATTGGAATCGGGTTTTAGACCTTTATAATAGTCAACTAAACTTTGGTCAAACTTGGTCAACTTTGTTTGACCAAAGTTTCCATCGGATTAAAGATGCGATTATCTTTCTCCTAATCGGTTAAAAACTATATTTAGACCTTTATAAACCTTCTATTTATTAAAAAAAGGGTAGATTTCCATTCGAATCGGGTTTTAGATCTTTATAACTAATCTATTATACTTTGGTCAAACTTTGTCAACCTTGTTTGACCAAAGTTTCCATTGGTTTAAAGATGCGATTATCTTTCTCCTAATAGGTTAAACACTATATTTAGACCTTTATAAACCTTCTATTTGTTCAAAAAAGGGTAGATTTCCATTCGAATCGGGTTTTAGACCTTTATACTAGTCAACTAAACTTCGGTCAAACTTGGTCAACTTTGTTTGACCAAAGTTTCCATTGGATTAAAGATGCGATTATCTTTCTCCTAATAGGTTAAACACTATATTTAGACCTTTATAAACCTTCTATTTGTTCAAAAAAGGGTAGATTTCCATTCGAATCGGGTTTTAGACCTTTATAACTAGTCTATTAAACTTTTGTCAAACTTGGTCAACCTTGTTTGACCAAAGTTTCCATTGGTTTAAAGATGTGATTATATTTCTCCTAATAGGTTAAACACTATATTTAGACCTTTATAAACCTTCTATTTGTTAAAAAAAGGGTAGATTTCCATTCGAATCGGGTTTTAGATCTTTATAACTAATCTATTAAACTTTGATCAAACTTGGTCAACTTTGTTTGACCAAAGTTTCCATCAGATTAAAGATGCGATTATCTTTCTCCTAATCGGTTAAAAACTATATTTAGACCTTTATAAACCTTCTATTAATTAAAAAAAGGGTAGATTTCCATTCGAATCGGGTTTTAGATCTTTATAACTAATCTATTAAACTTTGGTCAAACTTGGTCAACCTTGTTTGACCAAAGTTTCCATTGGTTTAAAAAAGCGATTATCTTTCTCCAAATAGGTTAAACACTATATTTAGACCTTTATAAACCTTCTATTTGTTAAAAAAAGGGTAGATTTCCATTCGAATCGGGTTTTAGACCTTTATACTAGTCAACTAAACTTCGGTCAAACTTGGTCAACTTTGTTTGACCAAAGTTTCCATTGGATTAAAGATGCGATTATCTTTCTCCTAATAGGTTAAACACTATATTTAGACCTTTATAAACCTTCTATTTGTTCAAAAAAGGGTAGATTTCCATTCGAATCGGGTTTTAGACCTTTATAACTAGTCTATTAAACTTTGGTCAAACTTGGTCAACCTTGTTTGACCAAAGTTTCCATTGGTTTAAAGATGCGATTATCTTTCGCCTAATAGGTTAAAAACTATATTTAGACGTTTATAAATCTTCTATTTGTTCAAAAAAGGGTAGATTTCCATTGGAATCGGGTTTTAGACCTTTATAATAGTCAACTAAACTTTGGTCAAACTTGGTCAACTTTGTTTGACCAAAGTTTCCATCGGATTAAAGATGCGATTATCTTTCTCCTAATCGGTTAAAAACTATATTTAGACCTTTATAAACCTTCTATTTGTTCAAAAAAGGATAGATTTCCATTCGAATCGGGTTTTAGACCTTTATAACTAGTCTATTATAAACTTTGGTCAATCTTGGTCAACCTTGTTTCACCAAAGTTTCCATTGGTTTAAAGATGCGACTATCTTTCGCCTAATAGGTTAAAAACTATATTTAGACCTTTATAAATCTTCTATTTGTTCAAAAAAGGGTAGATTTCCATTGGAATCGGGTTTTAGACCTTTATAATAGTCAACTAAACTTTGGTCAAACTTGGTCAACTTTGTTTGACCAAAGTTTCCATCGGATTAAAGATGCGATTATCTTTCTCCTAATCGGTTAAAAACTATATTTAGACCTTTATAAACCTTCTATTTCTTAAAAAAATGGTAGATTTCCATTCGAATCGGGTTTTAGATCTTTATAACTAATCTATTAAACTTTGGTCAAACTTGGTCAACCTTGTTTGACCAAAGTTTCCATTGGTTTAAAGATGCGATTATCTTTCGCCTAATAGGTTAAAAACTATATTTAGACCTTTATAAATCTTCTATTTGTTCAAAAAAGGGTAGATTTCCATTGGAATCGGGTTTTAGACCTTTATAATAGTCAACTAAACTTTGGTCAAACTTGGTCAACTTTGTTTGACCAAAGTTTCCATCGGATTAAAGATGCGATTATCTTTCTCCTAATCGGTTAAAAACTATATTTAGACCTTTATAAACCTTCTATTTATTAAAAAAAGGGTAGATTTCCATTCGAATCGGGTTTTAGATCTTTATAACTAATCTATTAAACTTTGGTCAAACTTTGTCAACCTTGTTTGACCAAAGTTTCCATTGGTTTAAAGATGCGATTATCTTTCTCCTAATAGGTTAAACACTATATTTAGACCTTTATAAACCTTCTATTTGTTCAAAAAAGGGTAGATTTCCATTCGAATCGGGTTTTAGACCTTTATACTAGTCAACTAAACTTCGGTCAAACTTGGTCAACTTTGTTTGACCAAAGTTTCCATTGGATTAAAGATGCGATTATCTTTCTCCTAATAGGTTAAACACTATATTTAGACCTTTATAAACCTTCTATTTGTTCAAAAAAGGGTAGATTTCCATTCGAATCGGGTTTTAGACCTTTATAACTAGTCTATTAAACTTTTGTCAAACTTGGTCAACCTTGTTTGACCAAAGTTTCCATTGGTTTAAAGATGCGATTATCTTTCGCCTAATAGGTTAAAAACTATATCTAGACGTTTATAAATCTTCTATTTGTTCAAAAAAGGGTAGATTTCCATTGGAATCGGGTTTTAGACCTTTATAATAGTCAACTAAACTTTGGTCAAACTTGGTCAACTTTGTTTGCCCAAAGTTTCCATCGGATTAAAGATGCGATTATCTTTCTCCTAATCGGTTAAAAACTATATTTAGACCTTTATAAACCTTCTATTTATTAAAAAAAAGGTAGATTTCCATTCGAATCGGGTTTTAGATCTTTATAACTAATCTATTAAACTTTGGTCAATCTTGGTCAACCTTGTTTGACCAAAGTTTCCATTGGTTTAAAGATGCGATTATCTTTCTCCTAATAGGTTAAACACTATATTTAGACCTTTATAAACCTTCCTATTTGTTCAAAAAAGGGTAGATTTCCATTCGAATCGGGTTTTAGACCTTTATACTAGTCAACTAAAATTCGGTCAAACTTGGTCAACTTTGTTTGACCAAAGTTTCCATTGGATTAAAGATGCGATTATCTTTCTCCTAATAGGTTAAACACTATATTTAGACCTTTATAAACCTTCTATTTGTTCAAAAAAGGGTAGATTTCCATTCGAATCGGGTTTTAGACCTTTATAACTAGTCTATTAAACTTTGGTCAAACTTGGTCAACCTTGTTTCACCAAAGTTTCCATTGGTTTAAAGATGCGACTATCTTTCGCCTAATAGGTTAAAAACTATATTTAGACCTTTATAAATCTTCTATTTGTTCAAAAAAGGGTAGATTTCCATTGGAATCGGGTTTTAGACCTTTATAATAGTCAACTAAACTTTGGTCAAACTTGGTCAACTTTGTTTGACCAAAGTTTCCATCGGATTAAAGATGCGATTATCTTTCTCCTAATCGGTTAAAAACTATATTTAGACCTTTATAAACCTTCTATTTATTAAAAAAAGGGTAGATTTCCATTCGAATCGGGTTTTAGATCTTTATAACTAATCTATTAAACTTTGGTCAAACTTGGTCAACCTTGTTTGACCAAAGTTTCCATTGGTTTAAAGATGCGATTATCTTTCGCCTAATAGGTTAAAAACTATAATTAGACCTTTATAAATCTTCTATTTGTTGAAAAAAGGGTAGATTTCCATTGGAATCGGGTTTTAGACCTTTATAATAGTCAACTAAACTTTGGTCAAACTTGGTCAACTTTGTTTGACCAAAGTTTCCATCGGATTAAAGATGCGATTATCTTTCTCCTAATCGGTTAAAAACTATATTTAGACCTTTATAAACCTTCTATTTATTAAAAAAAGGGTAGATTTCCATTCGAATCGGGTTTTAGATCTTTATAACTAATCTATTAAACTTTGGTCAAACTTTGTCAACCTTGTTTGACCAAAGTTTCCATTGGTTTAAAGATGCGATTATCTTTCTCCTAATAGGTTAAACACTATATTTAGACCTTTATAAACCTTCTATTTGTTCAAAAAAGGGTAGATTTCCATTCGAATCGGGTTTTAGACCTTTATGCTAGTCAACTAAACTTCGGTCAAACTTGGTCAACTTTGTTTGACCAAAGTTTCCATTGGATTAAAGATGCGATTATCTTTCTCCTAATAGGTTAAACACTATATTTAGACCTTTATAAACCTTCTATTTGTTCAAAAAAGGGTAGATTTCCATTCGAATCGGGTTTTAGACCTTTATAACTAGTCTATTAAACTTTTGTCAAACTTGGTCAACCTTGTTTGACCAAAGTTTCCATTGGTTTAAAGATGCGATTATCTTTCGCCTAATAGGTTAAAAACTATAATTAGACCTTTATAAATCTTCTATTTGTTCAAAAAAGGGTAGATTTCCATTGGAATCGGGTTTTAGACCTTTATAATAGTCAACTAAACTTTGGTCAAACTTGGTCAACTTTGTTTGACCAAAGTTTCCATCGGATTAAAGATGCAATTATCTTTCTCCTAATCGGTTAAAAACTATATTTAGACCTTTATAAACCTTCTATTTATTAAAAAAAGGGTAGATTTCCATTCGAATCGGGTTTTAGATCTTTATAACTAATCTATTAAACTTTGGTCAAACTTTGTCAACCTTGTTTGACCAAAGTTTCCATTGGTTTAAAGATGCGATTATCTTTCTCCTAAAAGGTTAAACACTATATTTAGACCTTTATAAACCTTCTATTTGTTCAAAAAAGGGTAGATTTCCATTCGAATCGGGTTTTAGACCTTTATACTAGTCAACTAAACTTCGGACAAACTTGGTCAACTTTGTTTGACCAAAGTTTCCATTGGATTAAAGATGCGATTATCTTTCTCCTAATAGGTTAAACACTATATTTAGACCTTTATAAACCTTCTATTTATTAAAAAAAGGGTAGATTTCCATTCGAATCGGGTTTTAGATCTTTATAACTAATCTATTAAACTTTGGTCAAACTTTGTCAACCTTGTTTGACCAAAGTTTCCATTGGTTTAAAGATGCGATTATCTTTCTCCTAATAGGTTAAACACTATATTTAGACCTTTATAAACCTTCTATTTGTTCAAAAAAGGGTAGATTTCCATTCGAATCGGGTTTTAGACCTTTATACTAGTCAACTAAACTTCGGTCAAACTTGGTCAACTTTGTTTGACCAAAGTTTCCATTGGATTAAAGATGCGATTATCTTTCTCCTAATAGGTTAAACACTATATTTAGACCTTTATAAACCTTCTATTTGTTCAAAAAAGGGTAGATTTTCATTCGAATCGGGTTTTAGACCTTTATAACTAGTCTATTAAACTTTTGTCAAACTTGGTCAACCTTGTTTGACCAAAGTTTCCATTGGTTTAAAGATGCGATTATCTTTCGCCTAATAGGTTAAAAACTATAATTAGACCTTTATAAATCTTCTATTTGTTCAAAAAAGGGTAGATTTCCATTGGAATCGGGTTTTAGACCTTTATAATAGTCAACTAAACTTTGGTCAAACTTAGTCAACTTTGTTTGACCAAAGTTTCCATCGGATTAAAGATGCGATTATCTTTCTCCTAATCGGTTAAAAACTATATTTAGACCTTTATAAACCTTCTATTTATTAAAAAAAGGGTAGATTTCCATTCTAATCGGGTTTTAGATCTTTATAACTAATCTATTAAACTTTGGTCAAACTTTGTCAACCTTGTTTGACCAAAGTTTCCATTGGTTTAAAGATGCGATTATCTTTCTCCTAATAGGTTAAACACTATATTTAGACCTTTATAAACCTTCTAGTTGTTCAAAAAAGGGTAGATTTCCATTCGAATCGGGTTTTAGACCTTTATACTAGTCAACTAAACTTCGGTCAAACTTGGTCAACTTTGTTTGACCAAAGTTTCCATTGGATTAAAGATGCGATTATCTTTCTCCTAATAGGTTAAACACTATATTTAGACCTTTATAAACCTTCTATTTGTTCAAAAAAGGGTAGATTTCCATTCGAATCGGGTTTTAGACCTTTATAACTAGTCTATTAAACTTTTGTCAAACTTGGTCAACCTTGTTTGACCAAAGTTTCCATTGGTTTAAAGATGCGATTATCTTTCGCCTAATAGGTTAAAAACTATAATTAGACCTTTATAAATCTTCTATTTGTTCAAAAAAGGGTAGATTTCCATTGGAATCGGGTTTTAGACCTTTATAATAGTCAACTAAACTTTGGTCAAACTTGGTCAACTTTGTTTGACCAAAGTTTCCATCGGATTAAAGATGCAATTATCTTTCTCCTAATCGGTTAAAAACTATATTTAGACCTTTATAAACCTTCTATTTGTTCAAAAAAGGGTAGATTTCCATTCGAATCGGGTTTTAGACCTTTATAACTAGTCTATTAAACTTTTGTCAAACTTGGTCAACCTTGTTTGACCAAAGTTTCCATTGGTTTAAAGATGCGATTATCTTTCGCCTAATAGGTTAAAAACTATAATTAGACCTTTATAAATCTTCTATTTGTTCAAAAAAGGGTAGATTTCCATTGGAATCGGGTTTTAGACCTTTATAATAGTCAACTAAACTTTGGTCAAACTTGGTCAACTTTGTTTGACCAAAGTTTCCATCGGATTAAAGATGCAATTATCTTTCTCCTAATCGGTTAAAAACTATATTTAGACCTTTATAAACCTTCTATTTATTAAAAAAAGGGTAGATTTCCATTCGAATCGGGTTTTAGATCTTTATAACTAATCTATTAAACTTTGGTCAAACTTGGTAAACCTTGTTTGACCAAAGTTTCCATTGGTTTAAAGATGCGATTATCTTTCTCCTAATAGGTTAAACACTATATTTAGACCTTTATAAACCTTCTATTTGTTAAAAAAAGGGTAGATTTCCATTTGAATCGGGTTTTAGACCTTTATACTAGTCAACTAAAATTCGGTCAAACTTGGTCAACTTTGTTTGACCAAAGTTTCCATTGGATTAAAGATGCGATTATCTTTCTCCTAATAGGTTAAACACTATATTTAGACCTTTATAAACCTTCTATTTGTTCAAAAAAGGGTAGATTTCCATTCGAATCGGGTTTTAGACCTTTATAACTAGTCTATTAAACTTTGGTCAAACTTGGTCAACCTTGTTTGACCAAAGTTTCCATTGGTTTAAAGATGCGATTATCTTTCGCCTAATAGGTTAAAAACTATATTTAGACCTTTATAAATCTTCTATTTGTTCAAAAAAGGGTAGATTTCCATTGGAATCGGGTTTTAGACCTTTATAATAGTAAACTAAACTTTGGTCAAACTTGGTCAACTTTGTTTGACCAAAGTTTCCATCGGATTAAAGATGCGATTATCTTTCTCCTAATCGGTTAAAAACTATATTTAGACCTTTATAAACCTTCTATTTATTAAAAAAAGGGTAGATTTCCATTCGAATCGGGTTTTAGATCTTTATAACTAATCTATTAAACTTTGGTCAAACTTTGTCAACCTTGTTTGACCAAAGTTTCCATTGGTTTAAAGATGCGATTATCTTTCTCCTAAAAGGTTAAACACTATATTTAGACCTTTATAAACCTTCTATTTGTTCAAAAAAGGGTAGATTTCCATTCGAATCGGGTTTTAGACCTTTATACTAGTCAACTAAACTTCGGACAAACTTGGTCAACTTTGTTTGACCAAAGTTTCCATTGGATTAAAGATGCGATTATCTTTCTCCTAATAGGTTAAACACTATATTTAGACCTTTATAAACCTTCTATTTATTAAAAAAATGGTAGATTTCCATTCGAATCGGGTTTTAGATCTTTATAACTAATCTATTAAACTTTGGTCAAACTTTGTCAACCTTGTTTGACCAAAGTTTCCATTGGTTTAAAGATGCGATTATCTTTCTCCTAATAGGTTAAACACTATATTTAGACCTTTATAAACCTTCTATTTGTTCAAAAAAGGGTAGATTTCCATTCGAATCGGGTTTTAGACCTTTATACTAGTCAACTAAACTTCGGTCAAACTTGGTCAACTTTGTTTGACCAAAGTTTCCATTGGATTAAAGATGCGATTATCTTTCTCCTAATAGGTTAAACACTATATTTAGACCTTTATAAACCTTCTATTTGTTCAAAAAAGGGTAGATTTTCATTCGAATCGGGTTTTAGACCTTTATAACTAGTCTATTAAACTTTTGTCAAACTTGGTCAACCTTGTTTGACCAAAGTTTCCATTGGTTTAAAGATGCGATTATCTTTCGCCTAATAGGTTAAAAACTATAATTAGACCTTTATAAATCTTCTATTTGTTCAAAAAAGGGTAGATTTCCATTGGAATCGGGTTTTAGACCTTTATAATAGTCAACTAAACTTTGGTCAAACTTAGTCAACTTTGTTTGACCAAAGTTTCCATCGGATTAAAGATGCGATTATCTTTCTCCTAATCGGTTAAAAACTATATTTAGACCTTTATAAACCTTCTATTTATTAAAAAAAGGGTAGATTTCCATTCTAATCGGGTTTTAGATCTTTATAACTAATCTATTAAACTTTGGTCGAACTTTGTCAACCTTGTTTGACCAAAGTTTCCATTGGTTTAAAGATGCGATTATCTTTCTCCTAATAGGTTAAACACTATATTTAGACCTTTATAAACCTTCTAGTTGTTCAAAAAAGGGTAGATTTCCATTCGAATCGGGTTTTAGACCTTTATACTAGTCAACTAAACTTCGGTCAAACTTGGTCAACTTTGTTTGACCAAAGTTTCCATTGGATTAAAGATGCGATTATCTTTCTCCTAATAGGTTAAACACTATATTTAGACCTTTATAAACCTTCTATTTGTTCAAAAAAGGGTAGATTTCCATTCGAATCGGGTTTTAGACCTTTATAACTAGTCTATTAAACTTTTGTCAAACTTGGTCAACCTTGTTTGACCAAAGTTTCCATTGGTTTAAAGATGCGATTATCTTTCGCCTAATAGGTTAAAAACTATAATTAGACCTTTATAAATCTTCTATTTGTTCAAAAAAGGGTAGATTTCCATTGGAATCGGGTTTTAGACCTTTATAATAGTCAACTAAACTTTGGTCAAACTTGGTCAACTTTGTTTGACCAAAGTTTCCATCGGATTAAAGATGCAATTATCTTTCTCCTAATCGGTTAAAAACTATATTTAGACCTTTATAAACCTTCTATTTATTAAAAAAAGGGTAGATTTCCATTCGAATCGGGTTTTAGATCTTTATAACTAATCTATTAAACTTTGGTCAAACTTGGTAAACCTTGTTTGACCAAAGTTTCCATTGGTTTAAAGATGCGATTATCTTTCTCCTAATAGGTTAAACACTATATTTAGACCTTTATAAACCTTCTATTTGTTAAAAAAAGGGTAGATTTCCATTTGAATCGGGTTTTAGACCTTTATACTAGTCAACTAAAATTCGGTCAAACTTGGTCAACTTTGTTTGACCAAAGTTTCCATTGGATTAAAGATGCGATTATCTTTCTCCTAATAGGTTAAACACTATATTTAGACCTTTATAAACCTTCTATTTGTTCAAAAAAGGGTAGATTTCCATTCGAATCGGGTTTTAGACCTTTATAACTAGTCTATTAAACTTTGGTCAAACTTGGTCAACCTTGTTTGACCAAAGTTTCCATTGGTTTAAAGATGCGATTATCTTTCGCCTAATAGGTTAAAAACTATATTTAGACCTTTATAAATCTTCTATTTGTTCAAAAAAGGGTAGATTTCCATTGGAATCGGGTTTTAGACCTTTATAATAGTAAACTAAACTTTGGTCAAACTTGGTCAACTTTGTTTGACCAAAGTTTCCATCGGATTAAAGATGCGATTATCTTTCTCCTAATCGGTTAAAAACTATATTTAGACCTTTATAAACCTTCTATTTATTAAAAAAAGGGTAGATTTCCATTCGAATCGGGTTTTAGATCTTTATAACTAATCTATTAAACTTTGGTCAAACTTTGTCAACCTTGTTTGACCAAAGTTTCCATTGGTTTAAAGATGCGATTATCTTTCTCCTAATAGGTTAAACACTATATTTAGACCTTTATAAACCTTCTATTTGTTCAAAAAAGGGTAGATTTCCATTCGAATCGGGTTTTAGACCTTTATACTAGTCAACTAAACTTCGGTCAAACTTGGTCAACTTTGTTTGACCAAAGTTTCCATTGGATTAAAGATGCGATTATCTTTCTCCTAATAGGTTAAACACTATATTTAGACCTTTATAAACCTTCTATTTGTTCAAAAAATGGTAGATTTCCATTCGAATCGGGTTTTACACCTTTATAACTAGTCTATTAAACTTTGGTCAAACTTGGTCAACCTTGTTTGACCAAAGTTTCCATTGGTTTAAAGATGCGATTATCTTTCGCCTAATAGGTTAAAAACTATATTTAGACCTTTATAAATCTTCTATTTGTTCAAAAAAGGGTAGATTTCCATTGGAATCGGGTTTTAGACCTTTATAATAGTCAACTAAACTTTGGTCAAACTTGGTCAACTTTGTTTGACCAAAGTTTCCATCGGATTAAAGATGCGATTATCTTTCTCCTAATCGGTTAAAAACTATATTTAGACCTTTATAAACCTTCTATTTATTAAAAAAAGGGTAGATTTCCATTCGAATCGGGTTTTAGATCTTTATAACTAATCTATTAAACTTTGGTCAAACTTGGTCAACCTTGTTTGACCAAAGTTTCCATTGGTTTAAAGATGCGGTTATCTTTCTCCTAATAGGTTAAACACTATATTTAGACCTTTATAAACCTTCTATTTGTTAAAAAAAGGGTAGATTTCGATTCAAATCGGGTTTTAGACCTTTATACTAGTTAACTAAACTTCGGTCAAACTTGGTCAACTTTGTTTGACCAAAGTTTCCATTGGATTAAAGATGCGATTATTTTTCTCCTAATAGGTTAAATACTATATTTAGACCTTTATAAACCTTCTATTTGTTCAAAAAAGGGTAGATTTCCATTCGAATCGGGTTTTAGACCTTTATAACTAGTGTATTAAACTTTGGTCAACCTTGTTTGACCAAAGTTTCCATTGGTTTAAAGATGCGATTATCTTTCGCCTAATAGGTTAAAAACTATATTTAGACCTTTATAAATCTTCTATTTGTTCAAAAAAGGGTAGATTTCCATTGGAATCGGGTTTTAGACCTTTATAATAGTCAACTAAACTTTGGTCAAACTTGGTCAACTTTGTTTGACCAAAGTTTCCATCGGATTAAAGATGCGATTATCTTTCTCCTAATCGTTTAAAAACTATATTTAGACCTTTATAAACCTTCTATTTATTAAAAAAAGGGTAGATTTCCATTCGAATCGGGTTTTAGATCTTTATAACTAATCTATTAAACTTTGGTCAAACTTTGTCAACCTTGTTTGACCAAAGTTTCCATTGGTTTAAAGATGCGATTATCTTTCTCCTAATAGGTTAAACACTATATTTAGACCTTTATAAACCTTCTATTTGATCAAAAAAGGGTAGATTTCCATTCGAATCGGGTTTTAGACCTTTATAACTACTCAATTAAACTTTGGTTAAACTTGGTCAACCTTGTTTGACCAAAGTTTCCATTGGTTTAAAGATGCGATTATCTTTCTCCTAATAGGTTAAAAACTATATTTAGACCTTTATAAACCTTCTATTTGTTCAAAAAAGGGTAGATTTCCATTCGAATCGGGTTTTAGACCTTTATAATTACTCTATTAAACTTTGGTCAAACTTGGTCAACCTTGTTTGACCAAAGTTTCAATTGGTTTAAAGATGCGATTATCTTTCTCCTAATAGGTTAAAAACTATATTTAGACCTTTATAAACCTTCTATTTGTTCAAAAAAGGGTAGATTTCCATTCGAATCGGGTTTTACACCTTTATAATTACTCTATTAAACTTTGGTCAAACTTGGTCAACCTTGTTTGACCAAAGTTTCCATTGGTTTAAAGATGCGATTATATTTCTCCTAATAGGTTAAACACTATATTTAGACCTTTATAAACCTTCTATTTGTTCAAAAAAGGGTAGATTTCCATTCGAATCGGTTTTAGACCTTTATAACTACTCAATTAAACTTTGGTCAAACTTGGTCAACCTTGTTTGACCAAAGTTTCCATTGGTTTAAAGATGCGATTATCTTTCTCCTAATAGGTTAAAAACTATATTTAGACCTTTATAAACCTTCTATTTGTTCAAAAAAGGGTAGATTTGCATTCGAATCGGGTTTTAGACCTTTACAATTACTCTATTAAACTTTGGTCAAACTTGGTCGACCTTGTTTGACCAAAGTTTCCATTGGTTTAAAGATGCGATTATCTTTCTCCTAATAGGTTAAAAACTATATTTAGACCTTTATAAACCTTCTATTTGTTCAAAAAAGGGTAGATTTCCATTCGAATCGGGTTTTAGACCTTTATAATTACTCTATTAAACTTTGGTCAAACTTGGTCAACCTTGTTTGACCAAAGTTTCCATTGGTTTAAAGATGCGATTATATTTCTCCTAATAGGTTAAACACTATATTTATACCTTTATAAACCTTCTAGTTGTTCAAAAAAGGGTAGATTTCCATTCGAATCGGGTTTTAAACCTTTATACTAGTCAACTAAACTTCGGTCAAACTTGGTCAACTTTGTTTGACCAAAGTTTCCATTGGATTAAAGATGCGATTATCTTTCTCCTAATAGGTTAAACACTATATTTAGACCTTTATAAACCTTCTATTTGTTCAAAAAAGGGTAGATTTCCATTCGAATCGGGTTTTAGACCTTTATAACTAGTCTATTAAACTTTTGTCAAACTTGGTCAACCTTGTTTGACCAAAGTTTCCATAGGTTTAAAGATGCGATTATCTTTCGCCTAATAGGTTAAAAACTATAATTAGACCTTTATAAATCTTCTATTTGTTCAAAAAAGGGTAGATTTCCATTGGAATCGGGTTTTAGACCTTTATAATAGTCAACTAAACTTTGGTCAAACTTGGTCAACTTTGTTTGACCAAAGTTTCCATCGGATTAAAGATGCAATTATCTTTCTCCTAATCGGTTAAAAACTATATTTAGACCTTTATAAACCTTCTATTTGTTCAAAAAAGGGTAGATTTCCATTCGAATCGGGTTTTAGACCTTTATAACTAGTCTATTAAACTTTTGTCAAACTTGGTCAACCTTGTTTGACCAAAGTTTCCATTGGTTTAAAGATGCGATTATCTTTCGCCTAATAGGTTAAAAACTATAATTAGACCTTTATAAATCTTCTATTTGTTCAAAAAAGGGTAGATTTCCATTGGAATCGGGTTTTAGACCTTTATAATAGTCAACTAAACTTTGGTCAAACTTGGTCAACTTTGTTTGACCAAAGTTTCCATCGGATTAAAGATGCAATTATCTTTCTCCTAATCGGTTAAAAACTATATTTAGACCTTTATAAACCTTCTATTTATTAAAAAAAGGGTAGATTTCCATTCGAATCGGGTTTTAGATCTTTATAACTAATCTATTAAACTTTGGTCAAACTTGGTAAACCTTGTTTGACCAAAGTTTCCATTGGTTTAAAGATGCGATTATCTTTCTCCTAATAGGTTAAACACTATATTTAGACCTTTATAAACCTTCTATTTGTTAAAAAAAGGGTAGATTTCCATTTGAATCGGGTTTTAGACCTTTATACTAGTCAACTAAAATTCGGTCAAACTTGGTCAACTTTGTTTGACCAAAGTTTCCATTGGATTAAAGATGCGATTATCTTTCTCCTAATAGGTTAAACACTATATTTAGACCTTTATAAACCTTCTATTTGTTCAAAAAAGGGTAGATTTCCATTCGAATCGGGTTTTAGACCTTTATAACTAGTCTATTAAACTTTGGTCAAACTTGGTCAACCTTGTTTGACCAAAGTTTCCATTGGTTTAAAGATGCGATTATCTTTCGCCTAATAGGTTAAAAACTATATTTAGACCTTTATAAATCTTCTATTTGTTCAAAAAAGGGTAGATTTCCATTGGAATCGGGTTTTAGACCTTTATAATAGTAAACTAAACTTTGGTCAAACTTGGTCAACTTTGTTTGACCAAAGTTTCCATCGGATTAAAGATGCGATTATCTTTCTCCTAATCGGTTAAAAACTATATTTAGACCTTTATAAACCTTCTATTTATTAAAAAAAGGGTAGATTTCCATTCGAATCGGGTTTTAGATCTTTATAACTAATCTATTAAACTTTGGTCAAACTTTGTCAACCTTGTTTGACCAAAGTTTCCATTGGTTTAAAGATGCGATTATCTTTCTCCTAATAGGTTAAACACTATATTTAGACCATTATAAACCTTCTATTTGTTCAAAAAAGGGTAGATTTTCATTCGAATCGGGTTTTAGACCTTTATACTAGTCAACTAAACTTCGGTCAAACTTGGTCAACTTTGTTTGACCAAAGTTTCCATTGGATTAAAGATGCGATTATCTTTCTCCTAATAGGTTAAACACTATATTTAGACCTTTATAAACCTTCTATTTGTTCAAAAAATGGTAGATTTCCATTCGAATCGGGTTTTACACCTTTATAACTAGTCTATTAAACTTTGGTCAAACTTGGTCAACCTTGTTTGACCAAAGTTTCCATTGGTTTAAAGATGCGATTATCTTTCGCCTAATAGGTTAAAAACTATATTTAGACCTTTATAAATCTTCTATTTGTTCAAAAAAGGGTAGATTTCCATTGGAATCGGGTTTTAGACCTTTATAATAGTCAACTAAACTTTGGTCAAACTTGGTCAACTTTGTTTGACCAAAGTTTCCATCGGATTAAAGATGCGATTATCTTTCTCCTAATCGGTTAAAAACTATATTTAGACCTTTATAAACCTTCTATTTATTAAAAAAAGGGTAGATTTCCATTCGAATCGGGTTTTAGATCTTTATAACTAATCTATTAAACTTTGGTCAAACTTGGTCAACCTTGTTTGACCAAAGTTTCCATTGGTTTAAAGATGCGGTTATCTTTCTCCTAATAGGTTAAACACTATATTTAGACCTTTATAAACCTTCTATTTGTTAAAAAAAGGGTAGATTTCGATTCAAATCGGGTTTTAGACCTTTATACTAGTTAACTAAACTTCGGTCAAACTTGGTCAACTTTGTTTGACCAAAGTTTCCATTGGATTAAAGATGCGATTATTTTTCTCCTAATAGGTTAAATACTATATTTAGACCTTTATAAACCTTCTATTTGTTCAAAAAAGGGTAGATTTCCATTCGAATCGGGTTTTAGACCTTTATAACTAGTGTATTAAACTTTGGTCAACCTTGTTTGACCAAAGTTTCCATTGGTTTAAAGATGCGATTATCTTTCGCCTAATAGGTTAAAAACTATATTTAGACCTTTATAAATCTTCTATTTGTTCAAAAAAGGGTAGATTTCCATTGGAATCGGGTTTTAGACCTTTATAATAGTCAACTAAACTTTGGTCAAACTTGGTCAACTTTGTTTGACCAAAGTTTCCATCGGATTAAAGATGCGATTATCTTTCTCCTAATCGTTTAAAAACTATATTTAGACCTTTATAAACCTTCTATTTATTAAAAAAAGGGTAGATTTCCATTCGAATCGGGTTTTAGATCTTTATAACTAATCTATTAAACTTTGGTCAAACTTTGTCAACCTTGTTTGACCAAAGTTTCCATTGGTTTAAAGATGCGATTATCTTTCTCCTAATAGGTTAAACACTATATTTAGACCTTTATAAACCTTCTATTTGATCAAAAAAGGGTAGATTTCCATTCGAATCGGGTTTTAGACCTTTATAACTACTCAATTAAACTTTGGTTAAACTTGGTCAACCTTGTTTGACCAAAGTTTCCATTGGTTTAAAGATGCGATTATCTTTCTCCTAATAGGTTAAAAACTATATTTAGACCTTTATAAACCTTCTATTTGTTCAAAAAAGGGTAGATTTCCATTCGAATCGGGTTTTAGACCTTTATAATTACTCTATTAAACTTTGGTCAAACTTGGTCAACCTTGTTTGACCAAAGTTTCAATTGGTTTAAAGATGCGATTATCTTTCTCCTAATAGGTTAAAAACTATATTTAGACCTTTATAAACCTTCTATTTGTTCAAAAAAGGGTAGATTTCCATTCGAATCGGGTTTTACACCTTTATAATTACTCTATTAAACTTTGGTCAAACTTGGTCAACCTTGTTTGACCAAAGTTTCCATTGGTTTAAAGATGCGATTATATTTCTCCTAATAGGTTAAACACTATATTTAGACCTTTATAAACCTTCTATTTGTTCAAAAAAGGGTAGATTTCCATTCGAATCGGTTTTAGACCTTTATAACTACTCAATTAAACTTTGGTCAAACTTGGTCAACCTTGTTTGACCAAAGTTTCCATTGGTTTAAAGATGCGATTATCTTTCTCCTAATAGGTTAAAAACTATATTTAGACCTTTATAAACCTTCTATTTGTTCAAAAAAGGGTAGATTTGCATTCGAATCGGGTTTTAGACCTTTACAATTACTCTATTAAACTTTGGTCAAACTTGGTCGACCTTGTTTGACCAAAGTTTCCATTGGTTTAAAGATGCGATTATCTTTCTCCTAATAGGTTAAAAACTATATTTAGACCTTTATAAACCTTCTATTTGTTCAAAAAAGGGTAGATTTCCATTCGAATCGGGTTTTAGACCTTTATAATTACTCTATTAAACTTTGGTCAAACTTGGTCAACCTTGTTTGACCAAAGTTTCCATTGGTTTAAAGATGCGATTATATTTCTCCTAATAGGTTAAACACTATATTTATACCTTTATAAACCTTCTAGTTGTTCAAAAAAGGGTAGATTTCCATTCGAATCGGGTTTTAAACCTTTATACTAGTCAACTAAACTTCGGTCAAACTTGGTCAACTTTGTTTGACCAAAGTTTCCATTGGATTAAAGATGCGATTATCTTTCTCCTAATAGGTTAAACACTATATTTAGACCTTTATAAACCTTCTATTTGTTCAAAAAAGGGTAGATTTCCATTCGAATCGGGTTTTAGACCTTTATAACTAGTCTATTAAACTTTTGTCAAACTTGGTCAACCTTGTTTGACCAAAGTTTCCATAGGTTTAAAGATGCGATTATCTTTCGCCTAATAGGTTAAAAACTATAATTAGACCTTTATAAATCTTCTATTTGTTCAAAAAAGGGTAGATTTCCATTGGAATCGGGTTTTAGACCTTTATAATAGTCAACTAAACTTTGGTCAAACTTGGTCAACTTTGTTTGACCAAAGTTTCCATCGGATTAAAGATGCAATTATCTTTCTCCTAATCGGTTAAAAACTATATTTAGACCTTTATAAACCTTCTATTTGTTCAAAAAAGGGTAGATTTCCATTCGAATCGGGTTTTAGACCTTTATAACTAGTCTATTAAACTTTTGTCAAACTTGGTCAACCTTGTTTGACCAAAGTTTCCATTGGTTTAAAGATGCGATTATCTTTCGCCTAATAGGTTAAAAACTATAATTAGACCTTTATAAATCTTCTATTTGTTCAAAAAAGGGTAGATTTCCATTGGAATCGGGTTTTAGACCTTTATAATAGTCAACTAAACTTTGGTCAAACTTGGTCAACTTTGTTTGACCAAAGTTTCCATCGGATTAAAGATGCAATTATCTTTCTCCTAATCGGTTAAAAACTATATTTAGACCTTTATAAACCTTCTATTTATTAAAAAAAGGGTAGATTTCCATTCGAATCGGGTTTTAGATCTTTATAACTAATCTATTAAACTTTGGTCAAACTTGGTAAACCTTGTTTGACCAAAGTTTCCATTGGTTTAAAGATGCGATTATCTTTCTCCTAATAGGTTAAACACTATATTTAGACCTTTATAAACCTTCTATTTGTTAAAAAAAGGGTAGATTTCCATTTGAATCGGGTTTTAGACCTTTATACTAGTCAACTAAAATTCGGTCAAACTTGGTCAACTTTGTTTGACCAAAGTTTCCATTGGATTAAAGATGCGATTATCTTTCTCCTAATAGGTTAAACACTATATTTAGACCTTTATAAACCTTCTATTTGTTCAAAAAAGGGTAGATTTCCATTCGAATCGGGTTTTAGACCTTTATAACTAGTCTATTAAACTTTGGTCAAACTTGGTCAACCTTGTTTGACCAAAGTTTCCATTGGTTTAAAGATGCGATTATCTTTCGCCTAATAGGTTAAAAACTATATTTAGACCTTTATAAATCTTCTATTTGTTCAAAAAAGGGTAGATTTCCATTGGAATCGGGTTTTAGACCTTTATAATAGTAAACTAAACTTTGGTCAAACTTGGTCAACTTTGTTTGACCAAAGTTTCCATCGGATTAAAGATGCGATTATCTTTCTCCTAATCGGTTAAAAACTATATTTAGACCTTTATAAACCTTCTATTTATTAAAAAAAGGGTAGATTTCCATTCGAATCGGGTTTTAGATCTTTATAACTAATCTATTAAACTTTGGTCAAACTTTGTCAACCTTGTTTGACCAAAGTTTCCATTGGTTTAAAGATGCGATTATCTTTCTCCTAATAGGTTAAACACTATATTTAGACCATTATAAACCTTCTATTTGTTCAAAAAAGGGTAGATTTTCATTCGAATCGGGTTTTAGACCTTTATACTAGTCAACTAAACTTCGGTCAAACTTGGTCAACTTTGTTTGACCAAAGTTTCCATTGGATTAAAGATGCGATTATCTTTCTCCTAATAGGTTAAACACTATATTTAGACCTTTATAAACCTTCTATTTGTTCAAAAAATGGTAGATTTCCATTCGAATCGGGTTTTACACCTTTATAACTAGTCTATTAAACTTTGGTCAAACTTGGTCAACCTTGTTTGACCAAAGTTTCCATTGGTTTAAAGATGCGATTATCTTTCGCCTAATAGGTTAAAAACTATATTTAGACCTTTATAAATCTTCTATTTGTTCAAAAAAGGGTAGATTTCCATTGGAATCGGGTTTTAGACCTTTATAATAGTCAACTAAACTTTGGTCAAACTTGGTCAACTTTGTTTGACCAAAGTTTCCATCGGATTAAAGATGCGATTATCTTTCTCCTAATCGGTTAAAAACTATATTTAGACCTTTATAAACCTTCTATTTATTAAAAAAAGGGTAGATTTCCATTCGAATCGGGTTTTAGATCTTTATAACTAATCTATTAAACTTTGGTCAAACTTGGTCAACCTTGTTTGACCAAAGTTTCCATTGGTTTAAAGATGCGGTTATCTTTCTCCTAATAGGTTAAACACTATATTTAGACCTTTATAAACCTTCTATTTGTTAAAAAAAGGGTAGATTTCGATTCGAATCGGGTTTTAGACCTTTATACTAGTTAACTAAACTTCGGTCAAACTTGGTCAACTTTGTTTGACCAAAGTTTCCATTGGATTAAAGATGCGATTATTTTTCTCCTAATAGGTTAAATACTATATTTAGACCTTTATAAACCTTCTATTTGTTCAAAAAAGGGTAGATTTCCATTCGAATCGGGTTTTAGACCTTTATAACTAGTGTATTAAACTTTGGTCAACCTTGTTTGACCAAAGTTTCCATTGGTTAAAGATGTGATTATCTTTCGCCTAATAGGTTAAAAACTATATTTAGACCTTTATAAATCTTCTATTTGTTCAAAAAAGGGTAGATTTCCATTGGAATCGGGTTTTAGACCTTTATAATAGTCAACTAAACTTTGGTCAAACTTGGTCAACTTTGTTTGACCAAAGTTTCCATCGGATTAAAGATGCGATTATCTTTCTCCTAATCGTTTAAAAACTATATTTAGACCTTTATAAACCTTCTATTTATTAAAAAAAGGGTAGATTTCCATTCGAATCGGGTTTTAGATCTTTATAACTAATCTATTAAACTTTGGTCAAACTTTGTCAACCTTGTTTGACCAAAGTTTCCATTGGTTTAAAGATGCGATTATCTTTCTCCTAATAGGTTAAACACTATATTTAGACCTTTATAAACCTTCTATTTGTTCAAAAAAGGGTAGATTTCCATTCGAATCGGGTTTTAGACCTTTATAACTACTCAATTAAACTTTGGTTAAACTTGGTCAACCTTGTTTGACCAAAGTTTCCATTGGTTTAAAGATGCGATTATCTTTCTCCTAATAGGTTAAAAACTATATTTAGACCTTTATAAACCTTCTATTTGTTCAAAAAAGGGTAGATTTCCATTCGAATCGGGTTTTAGACCTTTATAATTACTCTATTAAACTTTGGTCAAACTTGGTCAACCTTGTTTGACCAAAGTTTCAATTGGTTTAAAGATGCGATTATCTTTCTCCTAATAGGTTAAAAACTATATTTAGACCTTTATAAACCTTCTATTTGTTCAAAAAAGGGTAGATTTCCATTCGAATCGGGTTTTAGACCTTTATAATTACTCTATTAAACTTTGGTCAAACTTGGTCAACCTTGTTTGACCAAAGTTTCCATTGGTTTAAAGATGCGATTATATTTCTCCTAATAGGTTAAACACTATATTTAGACCTTTATAAACCTTCTATTTGTTCAAAAAAGGGTAGATTTCCATTCGAATCGGTTTTAGACCTTTATAACTACTCAATTAAACTTTGGTCAAACTTGGTCAACCTTGTTTGACCAAAGTTTCCATTGGTTTAAAGATGCGATTATCTTTCTCCTAATAGGTTAAAAACTATATTTAGACCTTTATAAACCTTCTATTTGTTCAAAAAAGGGTAGATTTGCATTCGAATCGGGTTTTAGACCTTTACAATTACTCTATTAAACTTTGGTCAAACTTGGTCGACCTTGTTTGACCAAAGTTTCCATTGGTTTAAAGATGCGATTATCTTTCTCCTAATAGGTTAAAAACTATATTTAGACCTTTATAAACCTTCTATTTGTTCAAAAAAGGGTAGATTTCCATTCGAATCGGGTTTTAGACCTTTATAATTACTCTATTAAACTTTGGTCAAACTTGGTCAACCTTGTTTGACCAAAGTTTCCATTGGTTTAAAGATGCGATTATATTTCTCCTAATAGGTTAAACACTATATTTAGACCTTTATAAACCTTCTATTTGTTAAAAAAAGGGTAGATTTCCATTCGAATCGGGTTTTAGACCTTTATACTAGTCAACTAAACTTTGGTCAAACTTGGTCAACTTTGTTTGACCAAAGTTTCCATCGGATTAAAGATGCGATTATCTTTCTCCTAATCGGTTAAAAACTATATTTAGACCTTTATAAACCTTCTATTTGTTCAAAAAAGGGTAGATTTCCATTCAAATCGGGTTTTAGATCTTTATAACTAATGTATTAAACTTTGGTCAAACTTGGTCAACCTTGTTTGACCAAAGTTTCCATTGGTTTAAAGATGCGATTATCTTTCTCCTAATAGGTTAAACACTATATTTAGACCTTTATAAACCTTCTGTTGACAACGTCCTAGCAGGGTCATAAGATAGTATATATCTTTAACAAGGTACATGTAACATATATATGCTCTAGTTTGATTCAAACTACGGTTTCAATAGATAGTCCTAGGATGTCCATTAAGGTTTAGAAATTTAGACACTACTACTACTGTCATTGTGTATACATAAATTTGTACAATTCTCTGTAATTTTATATCTGATAGCAAATAAACTAGTGGGTTGAATTTATAATGTTTGGTCAACTTCGTGGTTAAACTAGCTGTAATGAAATAAATATTTTTTTAAAAATAAGATATCAAGCGTATGTTCATATATGTTGGTTGAAGTAGCTTATCAAAAAATGTTACAAGCTAGACGAAAAAAACTATAAGCTTGCTATCCTAAAAAATTACTCCTTTATGAGATAATAAAAACTAGTTAAAATACATTATTAAAGTAAAATTTATATACGAAATAGATAAATAAAACATTAATGTTAATTTGTAAACCATGCTATCAAGATAAGAATGACAAGATCAAATTAAAAATAGATCGTAATCCTCATAATAAAAGCAATTAAATCAACAAAAATAATGATAAATATGAAAGAGAATATATATTATTTTAATTTCACAATTATTAAATTGAGAAGAAAATCATATTTTCTGAATGCTTACCATGTTGCTCACATCTAATCAAAGAAATCACAGTTGTTGAAGATTTATTCTTATATGTCAGAGAAGTAGAGATATAAGACAACGGTAATGGTTTCCATTTGATAAAGATCGGAACAATAGTCCATAAACCTGCTTTTGTTTCCTCCCTCATCGATCTAGAGAGTGGGGTGGGTGGGGTGGGAGGGGAGAAATGAATGGTATTATGGGATGCGCCGCTACTTCAAAGAGATCCAGGCACGCATTTATAAGGAGTCGAAGGTATTGGTATTAGGGTTAATATTCTGCTTATTTATTGTAAAATAAATAAATTATAGATAATATCATTATATTTAACTAGAACTTCAACCCGGGCGGTGCACGAGTCTAATTAGCCGTAATATGAAAAAATAAGATATAAATTTTTTAACACTAAAACGTATATAAAAAAGTCGAGTACCATTAAATATTAGTTCGACAATAAATTTGGATAAATGTTCATACATCAGAAATTATGATATATTACGAAATACTTCTTTATAGTCTACATTGAAATTTTTATTCGTATTTTCACCGTCTTCGTCGATAATCAATATTTTTAATCATTCTCTTTAAATAACTCTTGAAGTTGCAACATACAACTGACTATGTAAAAACACTGTCGACAAAAGATATATCCCAACATGCTTAAAAGATTGTCCCTGACAGTTATTAATGTAGACATCGCAAAAGAAAAAATTTAAGGGATGCGGGTTCGATCTAATGCTAGACAAATTTGTATTTTTTTTTTAATATAATGGACCACATGAAAAAGAGAGAAAAAAAAAATGTTTAGAATTAACATTTATGAGCAAGTTGAGAATATAAGAGATATAATAATATAATAATATTAATAATAATAATATGAAGCTAATAATAATAATAAATATTTAATATGATGAGTTCAAGGTTGTGGGTCCGATTCATGATGATGTATTTTTTAACATTTTATTTGAATTAATAATAATAATAATAATAATAATAAATATTTAACATGGTGAGTTAATGGTTGTGGGTTCGATTCTTGGTGAAGTATGTTTTAACATTTTATTGAATTAATGTTAGGGTAAAATGAGAGGGAAAATGAGCGGAAAAAACATTAGGGTTAAGAATAGGAAAACGGAACAAACTTATAAAAGAGATTCATTTCTCCAAAATAAAGTTCATGCTAAAAATTTGAATAGCATATTTTCTCTTTTTTATTTCTTTTTTTTTTAAACTAAGATCATAATGGCATCAAAACGAATAGTAGGCATCCCAACTATGTTGCCCCTAGTAAGCCCTAATTTTATGCCAAATTCTCACACACACATATATTAATCAAGAAATGAGAAAATTATATACAAACATAGGGGAAAAAACCTTACCCAAAATATGATATAAAAATAAAAAGAAAATCAAAAGAAAAGGAAACAAAAGCAAAAACAAGAAAATTAATTTATAGTGTCTTTTTTTTTTATCATTGTAATATGAGACTTTGGACTTCTTAAGCTATTTGTCATGAAGTACTATCATTGGCTCTTGTGTTTATAGAAAATTAGGTCAATTGAGTCAACAAGTTCTCCGACATAAATTAATCATTGTTAAACAGTGGTGAAAATTTTATATCTATAATATACAAATCCAATTTCTTTTGGAGCTAATCAAATTTTTGCCCCTGCATTTTTTTCTTGATTTTGTCCCTGACATTTTAGCTTCTCCCACTTTTAGTCATTCATGGAATCTAAAACACCTCATATCAATTTCTATAAATATCAATAGAGACATATAACTGAATCCAGATACAGTTGTGTCATAAGAAGAGGGGTAAGATAACTTGGTCCAAAAGAGAGAGTTTTCGACAGACTTAGTCATAAAGAGGGACTTTAAAGGAACTAAAACTTTGTGAAAAGATTGTAGGAGGTAGGGTTGGGGAGAAATCCTAAGAGTCTAACTTAATAACCTACTTAATGATTTCATAAACTTTGACTATTGTCTAAACTACACTCGTTTTAATTGGTCTACGGCCTTAGTTCTCTTCTCCTAAACTTGTCCTAATTCTTTCTATCTTAGCTTAATTGTTTGAGGACAAGCAATAGCTCAAGCATGGGGTATTTGACACCTGTGAAATATGCATGAATTTAGTTGTAATTTCACCTAATAAATTTTGCTTGTTTATTAAGTTATTGAAACTATTTCAGTAAATTTCCTTTGTTTTGCACTTTGTAGGTCGAAACACGTGAACAAATGGAAATGTGCACTATCTAGGTCCATTTTGATGGATTTATGATCAAGTCATCATAAGTGCTCTAAAGGGAGACTTCCTTTATGAAAGGATGATGAAAATCGTAGGCCAAAGTTATAAATTCGTGCTTGGCCATTTTGGCTATTACACTTTGCTTAAAGGATAAGAAAATCAAAGAAAGGGTCAGAAGAAGTGTCACGGCCGTGATAGGGCTCCAAACGGTCATGAGGCTTTATCGGTTTTTAGAAACTGTTTGATTCCTTTTTTTTCCCCATTTTTTTTGCTTAAAAAAAAAAACGAATAAGAGGGAAAGATGCAACACTTTAGTTTTTTTTTTGTCGAGACCAGGGTATCTACCACCGAAAGTAGTGATTATTCCCCTCGCTAGATTGGATGCACCTCAAAGGGTAGAATAGCTGGCCCAGAGATTTAAAGTTGCTTCATACCCAAGGTGAGGATCGAACCCTCGACCATTGGTTAAGGGAGGATGAGCCCCAACTGCTCAACCACACCCCAGGTTATGCAACACTTTAGTTTCATCACAAGTAACTAATCAAAAAATACAGCAAGGGAGCATTTAGGGGGCAGATATGATACATATTTAAATGTGTAGAAGGAAGAAGAAAGAAATAATATACTAAGAAGAAAGGAGTTTGTTGATGTTTAAAAAAACGAACGAGTTTGATGATGGCAGCTAGAAATAAGGTTGAACAAAAACTCATGAACTATATGGATGTGAATTTGACTCCAACTCCATAGAAAATTGTTTTTCCGACCGCTGCCCATTTCTTTTTTACCCCCCAAACTGACGTTTTTGCCCTCTCCAATTATTTTTATGTGTCTTTCTCTTTCATCATTTCTTCTCTCTCATCATCACTTGTTTATTTTTTATTATTAATTTCTCTCTCTTCACACTCACAAAAAAGAAAATTGGAGAGTGAATTGGAGAGAAAAAATTGGAGAGGATCCAAATCCCACTAGAAGGGGTGTAGGTTGATGACAATATTTTGTTGGTCGCTGCAGCATGTGATGGGTGTTAGCAGCAGTGTTTGGTTACAGCGGTTCTAGAATGCTTTTGTTATGCTGATACCCTTTCTCTGCTGACGTTTTGCAGAGTCCTCTTCGGCCTCCATGCAATCAAATCGCAATTGTAGACTTTTTCCTTAGACTAGGGGTTTCCGACGCTCTCCACCGAGCCGGTTACTTTGGAGTGTTGCAGTTTGCTGAGATCTGTGAGGAGTGTGTTTGGTTGACGATGTTTAGTTTTAACCCGAAAGAGTTTTGTTTGGCAAGGGTACTTCTCAGTGGGAGATGATTCTATTCTGCTTCAATTCGAAAATATTCCATCCAGGTTTTGGTTTTTGGGTAGGAGTTAATTTTGGAGTAGGATGGTTCAAATCCGCTCACATGACACTACTAAGACCATCTCCAATGGTGGATCTTACACTATTAAGAACCGATTTGTTAAAGCATGAAATGCTAATCTACTATTACTTGTATTAAGTTTAGTTTACATTGTAATAAAGCTTTGTACAAAGAATGGTAGTTAATAACCAACTATGCAGGTTGTTATGAGTTGTAACTGCATATTGGTAATAATAGGGTGTAGGGATGTATAGGATAGCTAAGGTGTGTCCTCACCATCTTACTATAAGTTTAATCCTGTATCTCTTCCCTTCATTAAGGAAAAATGAAAATCAATTTCCTCATATTAAACTTTTCTTTCTCTGAACTTTGATACTTTAACATGGTATCTTGAGCCTTTCCGATCCCTATTCCGCCGTAACAAACTCTGTAACCGTTTTTTTCCGTTGATTCACCATGCCTCCTCGCGTAGCACCGCCGGAGCCTTCCCTTGATCCTTCGAATCCCTTTTTTGTTCATCACGGCGACGGACCTTCTTCTGTCACCGTTACTCCGATCCTCACTGGTTCTAATTACCACTCGTGGTCTCGCACTATGCGTCGAGCTCTCGGTGGCAAAATGAAGCTTGATTTCATAGACGGAATGATTCCGATTCCCGTCGATGCTTTCGATCCTACTTTCCGAGCGTGGAACCGCTGCAATATGCTGGTACATTCTTGGATCCTCAACTCCGTTTCTGATTCGATTGCTCAATCCCTAGTGTTCATGGAAAATGCAATTGATGTATGGAATGATCTGAGAGAACGTTTTTCTCAAGGTAATTTGGTTCGAATTTCTGAAATTCAGCATGAAATCTATGCTCTTCGTCAAGATTCCAAGACTGTCACTGAATTTTACTCAGATCTCAAGCTTCTTTGGGAAGAATTAGAGGTTTATCTTCCGATTCCCACTTGTAGCTGTCGTATTCAATGTTCTTGCGAAGCTATGCGTTCTGCACGCAAGAATCATTCTTTGCTTCACACAATTCGATTTCTCACCGGTCTCAATGAGAATTTCTCTATGGTGAAGTCTCAGATATTGCTCATGGATCCACTTCCCCCAATTAACAAGGTCTTTGCTATGGTTATTCAACACGAGCGTCAAAGTACTCCTTCTGGTGTTGATGATTCTACAGCTCTTATCAATGCAGCACGTTATGGTAAAGGTGCTTCATTCTCTAAACCTCCTCGTGTTTGTACATATTGTGGTATGGGGAATCATGTTGTTGACCAATGATACAAGAAGCATGGTCTTCCTCCTCACTTGAGGAAATCTGCTGGTAGTGCTAATGCTGCAATTGAAGGAGGAGATGACACCACAATTGCAGCACCTACCATTGCTCCATCTATTTCACAAGCTCAGTTTGATCAGCTAATGGCTCTTTTACAGAATTCATCTCTTAATCAAGCCTCAAGCTCTGCAAGCTCCAATCAGGTTGGCTCTTCTATGATTAATGATCCAACATCATCTAATCATCAAGGTAAACCTAATTCCTTTTCTAATGCATGTATTCTTGGTTCTTGGATCATAGATTCAGGAGCTAGTCACCATATATGCATGTCTTTAAATTGGTTTCGTTCATATAATGAAATCAATCCTGTTAAAATAAAATTGCCTAATGGAAATTTTGCAATTGCAAAATATTCTGGTATTGTTAGTTTTTCTGATAGCTTTAGTATAAATGATGTCTTGTATGTCCCTGAGTTTTCTATCAATTTACTGTCTATCTCAAAATTGTGTCAAAGTTCCACTTATACATTTAATTTCAATGGGACAAAATGTTACATTCAGGATCAGAGAACCAAGAGGATGACTGGTTTTGCTGAGGAATTTGATGGCTTGTATTACATAAAGCTCACAGATAAGATTGTACATGCTTCTGTTGTGGATGGAACCAACATTCCCATCATCCCTGAACAAGCCTTATGGCATTTTAGACTAGGTCACTTGTCTTCTAGGAGAATGAGTAGTTTACATTCAAAATTTCCTTTTGTTGTTGTTGATTCAAAAGGAGTGTGTGATGTTTGCCATTATGCAAAACACAAGAAACTCCCTTATACTACTAGTTTTAGTAAATCCTCACAGGCATATGATGTAATCCATTTGGACATTTGGGGTCCTTTATCAATAAAATCTGTTCATGGTCATTCCTATTTCTTAACTGCTGTAGATGATTTTAGTAGGTTCACATGGGTCATTTTAATGAAATCCAAACATGAAACTAGACAGCATGTAATGAATCTCATTAAGATGATTGAAATCCAACATAATCATCATGTTAAAACTATTAGAAGTGATAATGGCTGTGAATTCATAATGCCTGATTTTTATGCATCTAAAGGTATTTTGCATCAAAGAACTTGTGTGGAATCTCCCCAACAAAATGGAAGGGTGGAGAGGAAACACCAACATATATTGAATGTAGGTAGAGCCTTACTCTATCAGTCCAATTTACCTAAGTCTTTTTGGTCTTATGCTATTTTACATGCTACATATATTATTAATAGAATACCAAGTCCTATCCTTGAAAATAAATCCCCTTTTGAACTTCTTAATAATGTGCTCCCTGATTTACATGATCTTAAAACTTTTGGTTCTCTAGCATATGCCACTACTTTAAAAGCTAATAGAACTAAATTGTCTCATAGAGGTAGAAAGTGTGTTTTCTTGGGTTACAAGCAAGGGGTAAAAGCCATAGTTCTTTTTGATCTCAACACTAAGGAAATTTTTGTCTCTAGAAATGTTGAACACCATGATAACATACTGCCTTACCAAACCAATTCTCAGACAAATAGCTGGCACTATCACACTATATCACCATCTGAAATCATTCCTAACACAGATCACATACCTACTCCACCACCAGCTACTTCCATAATTGAATCAGAAACTACCACCACTAATCCATCCACACATCCTCCTAATTTTGACTCTTCCACTACTGAAATCACATCTCCACCTCCACTTCAACAGACCCATCAGAGAAAAGCATGTGCCTTCATATCTGTCTGATTATGTATGCAATACTACAGGTTCTTCTTCAGAAGCTTCATCCAAAGGTATACTCTATCCTATCTCACTCTATCATTCTTTAGATCATTTGTCTTCTTCTCATCATGTCTACACTATGTCAATCACACACATCACTGAGCCTACAACCTATACTGAAGTTTGCAAGTCTGAATCTTGGGTAAGTGCTATGAAATCTGAACTAGAAGCATTAGCTAAAACTGGAACTTAGAAATTTATGGATTTACCACCCAATATCAAACCTATAGGTAGAAAATGGGTCTATAAAATCAAACATAGGTCTGATGGAACAATAGAAAGGTATAAAGCCAGGCTTGTTGCCAAAGGCTATAACCAAATAGAAGGGCTGGATTTTTTTGATACCTTTTCTCCTGTTGCTAAGCTCTCTACTGTGACAATGTTGTTAGCTATTGCTTCCATCAAAGGGTGGCATTTACATCAACTTGATGTAAATAATGCCTTCTTGCATGGAGAATTGCAAGAAGATGTTTATATGAGTGTGCCATAGGGTGTTCATAGTCCTAAACCAAATCAAGTCTGTAAATTGTTGAAAAGTCTATATGGACTTAAGCAGGCTAGTAGGAAATGGTATGAGAGATTGACTTCACTTCTCATAAAGGAAGGATACTCTCAATCCTCTTCTGATTATTCTTTATTCACTTGCAATAATGGCTCCCAATTCACTGCCCTGTTGGTTTGTGTGGATGATATAATTCTAGCTGGAACAGACTTGAAAGAATTTCAGAGAATAAAAACTGTGTTAGACAATAATTTCAAGATCAAGGACTTAGGTGTTTTGAAATATTTTCTTGGTCTTGAGGTTGCACACTCAAAGGAGGGAATTAGTATCTCTCAGAGAAAATATTGTCTTGATTTACTCAAGGATGCAGGAATGCTTGGATCCAAACCTGCTATAACTCCCTTAGACCCTTCTATCAAACTTTACAATGATGAAAGCAAAGTTTTTGAAAATGTTGGCCAGTACAGAAGGATGATTGGCAAGTTACTTTACCTCACCAATACTAGACCTGATATATCATATGCTACACAACAGTTAAGTCAGTTCCTTCACAAACCCACTATGACACATTATCAAGCTGCTTGTAGAGTGATTAGATACCTCAAAAACAGTCCTGGTAAGGGTTTGTTATTTCCAAGAAACTCAGAAATACAAGTCCTTGGATATTCTGATGCTGATTGGGCAGGTTGCAAAGATTCAAGAAGATCAACCTCTGGTTATGTTTTCTTCCTTGGCAATTCACTTGTTTCATGGAAAGCTAAGAAACAAGTCACCATTGCTAGGTCCATCTTCTGAAGCAGAATACAGAGCCCTATCTACTGCTACTTGTGAACTGATATGGTTAATGTACTTGCTCAAAGACCTTAACATCACTTGTTCCAAGCTGCCTGTAATCTACTGCGATAACCAAAGTGCTTTACACATTGCTTCTAATCCAGTGTTCCATGAGAGAACAAAACACTTGGATATAGACTGTCATCTTGTTAGAGAAAAGCTTCAGCAAGGATTGCTTAGATTGCTTCCCATTGCCTCTGAAGAACAGCTTGCTGACTTTCTCACCAAGGCATTGTCCTCAGCCAAGTTCAATGGCTTCATATCTAAACTGGGAATGATTGATATATATCATGCTCCAGTTTAAGAGAGGGTGTTAAAGCATGAAATGCTAATCTACTATTACTTGTATTAAGTTTAGTTTACATTGTAATAAAGCTTTGTACAAAGAATAGTAGTTAATAACCAACTATGTAGGTTGTTATGAGTTGTAACTGCATATTGGTAATAATAGGGTGTAGGGATGTATAGGATAGCTAAGGTGTGTCCTCACCATCTTACTATAAGTTTAATCCTGTATATCTTCCCTTCATTAAGGAAAAATGAAAATCAATTTCCTCATATTAAACTTTTCTTTCTCTGAACTTTGATACTTTAACACGATTCTTAATAGAGACTACCATTGGAGTAATACACTTTTGAATTCTTAATAGGAACCGATTCTTAAATAAGAATTATCTCTCTCTCTTCTATGACTCACCTTAGTTTTCATTAAAATATATTTTTTTATGGGACCCACTTACTTTTATATATTATTAATAATTAAAATATATTGTGATGTAGAGTTATTGATGAGACCTATTTAGAACTTTTGAAGAGGTGCTGGGTTGGAAGGGTTGATTGCTTATTAAGAACTATTATTAAAAAAATAATAAATGAGTGATGTGTAAACGTGGAGCCCAGTTAAAAACTCAAATTTGGAGAGCTCCATTGTGGATGCTCTAAAAAAAAATTTTAAAAATTAAATTAATTCATCCAAATTGGTATATCACCTAAGAATTGGTATATGACCTAAGAACTATCGGTGATACAATTAATTTTGTCCCAAGGGCCAAGAATTTAATTCATTCACCCTTATTTTATTAAAAAACTATCCTTTTTGTGGAATGTATCCAACTACTACCGACACAATTTAAGACACAAAAGTAAAACACACCATACTTCAAGTTACCCTTTTAGGCCTATCTATTAACACTTCCTTAGAGTGTCACAGTATCCATATATGATCACTATGTGAACCCTTTTTAGGACTTTTAACCTTGGCACATAATTAGCACATGATATCTATATAGCATACAGAAACCCTACATATAGATGAAAATGACTACTAACTGCCACTTTATGGAGCTTTGGGAGCTGAAATGAACTATGGACAAAGGATGGACCTTTCAATCCATTTTGTAGAAAGTGACTTTTCTACCAACATATCTCTCTGCATCATCTCTATATACATTTTCTCCTCCATATCTAACCATATGCCTCAAACCAAATTTTCTTTACGTTTCTTTCACTCAATTGTTTTGTCATCACATGAAAAACCAATATATAATGTTTCAACTTTCAATTGAAAAATATTACTAGTAGTACTTTTTAATTCAATAAATCTAGGGGGCAAAAATTACCATTACAAATTTGATTTCCACAAAGCACCCTATTCTTATAACTTTAGTAACATATGTGAATGTGATCATGGTATTGTATAAATGGTTAATTGATAAATGGATATTTCTACGTAAATTAAGTAATTGAGCTTAAATGGTTAATGAATTTTTCTTAGTACGAATTATTAAAAAAACCCAAATTTAATTTATAGTATATGAACAATTCTTAGTCAGGCTTTATTTAAAAAATTAATATTAAAAAAAGATATCACTACGCGTAACTTTAAATGATTAGTATATTAGCAATACTTTCTTTTTCGCCACTCATTATTTTATTTGATGAAATTCATGTAGATCCCGCAACAATGTGATATCTATATCAATAAATCATTGAATGATGGAAATAGTGTATATAAGAGTGAGTGTTGTTAGCCTTGCTCAATTTTGAAGACTATACTATTCTCTCAAATTTATGAGTTAATAATCACATGTAAATGGATTAGAGTACACATTTTTGTTAACAAAAGTATTTTGCTAATCAAAGAAAAAAAGTATGTTGGTAGGTTCAGATTCAAAGCTCAACCACGAGAGTTTTGATTTTTGCATTGTAATAAGACGGAGTAGCATTTTTAATTAATTCATAAGTATAATTTGAAATTAATTGAAGACTCAAGTTGTAACCATGCAAATAATATTGTATGATTTTATGTAATAGAAAAATCATACAAAGATTTTTGTCGGGAATAAATGATTATTTTATTTTTGTATGAGATTCAAAAATGTTTAGGTTGTTGGCATTATAATTAGGATTAATATAATATATTTATGTAAAATAGTAGTTTGTAATGTAGTGGCGTCACGTTTGATGTAACATTCTTCATTCTTGAGGCATTGACATGGCGCTATCGATCTTGGTCGTGGGGACTAACAAATTACCAATTGATGATATTTCATTTTCAGCTCTTGTAGTTTTCTTTTCCCTAACAATTCACCATTTATACCGTAAGTATCTCAATGTAGACATGGAAATACCAAATCAAGACAAAAGTATATTTTTCCTTTTGTACAAAATTTTATTCTACTTTACAACATTAAAACATGTCATAATCACTTATATACTAGTATTTATAATCAATTCTATCTCCTCCAAAAATAAAACTAATTATAGGAGAGCTAGAGATGGTCCGAACATTAATTTATAAATAGAAGTGATCATCACTTTACAAGTTAATTTTGTGGGATTAAATTAGACTCGTTCAAATTTTAAGATGGTATGAGAGTTTGATTATAAATCTATTGGACCGACCTATTAAATTTTGGTTATCGAATCATCCACCATTTATATTAACGCACCAAGCTCAATGGTCTTGGATTTTGAGACAAATGATGTGAACATAGTTTATAATTTGATTTTGTAGAAATGAGTTAGATCCAACTTAAAATTATATACTGGAAGTCGTGACCTTGGTTCGAACCCGAGAATTTCAGTGGAATACAACTTCATCTAAGACAAAAAAAAATTATATATGATGGTACTAGAGTCTTAGGTCACTTATTGTTTATCAACACACAACTAGTGGTAAAAAATAAAATGATCGTGTTAAACAATAAAGAGTGCTTCGGACAATGGTCAAGGTATTTGAATATACAACTTTCAACATTATATTATTACTTTTTTTCTTAAACATTATCTTAGGAACACTGTTTAACATTATAAAATAAATAGAGACAGTCATCACCTTACATACCACTTTTATATTGTTGAGTAAAACTTAACCTAAAATTATACACCCTCGGTCCCTAGTTATAGGAGTCTTTTACGAACAAAAAAAATTGTCTCTAAATAGTATGAGACTCTTTACAAATTTCTAGGTGTAATTATTACTACTTATTTTCCAAATATATCCTTCATCAATATCACTAACTTGCATTGAAATATGAAAAAGTAACATTGAATACATTAAATATAAAGGCAAATTAGTAAAAATATCGCATAAGTCAAATAAAATTATTACTCCAACAACTTTTCTTAATATTCGTATTTTTTTAAAAAAAGTTCTTATATTTATGAATGGTGGGAGTAACATGTAATGTATTGATTGATCCACATCATATTAAAATGTGGTTGATAATAGTTATTTTACTGTTCGTAAAAAAAACTAGTAATTTTATTGATCTACCAAATATATATATATATATATATATATATATATATATATGCGTATAGACGTATAGTATGTGTGTAAAACAATTTGTTCAAGTGTTTTTTTTTGTGCCTTAAAAATATTTTGACGGTTTCCTGTGGACCTAGTTTCACTTTCACATTCTCTGGCACAAAGTGATAAAAGTGACAATACATATGATCCTTTCCTGCCTAAAATTAATGATGCTCTTCATATCACATCCAAGAATTTACAAAGGTCAAATTTCCGTTTCATAATTGTCTTATCATGTTCTACATTGAAATTAACGATCATTCTACTATGTTTCACATTAAACGATGGATCATTCTACTTGAACTAAATGGCTCTTGGAACCTCAATTGAGAGAAACTAAAATGTTTAAAGGATGAAAATATATTGGTAAGTGGTATTGGCGTAGGGATATTAGAGAGGAGTCTAGATATATACCAAATTCAATAATTGGGTCGTTAAGCGAACGTTCCGAGGCATACAAGTTCCAAAAATATCATTAAAAAGAATACTTTGAAGATCTCTCGAGAGAGCCTCCAATATATACAAATCAAAGGAGTTTAAAATTAGACTAAACTTAGCTAACGAATCGGCTACTCTGTTTTCCTTCACGCCAAGTATGAGTTATTATAACTTGTCAATCCATGTTCTTAAGAGTACGAATGCGCTGAACCAAAGTAGGCATGTTTCCATTAATATTATAGTTTCCTGTAAAAATGTCAACCAGAGCCTTCAGGTCACTCTCAACATGTAGATGGGTGGTCCCCTTTCTCCGAGCCATGTCAATCCTGATATACATGTCCCACATCACAGAATGGAGCGCGTCACAAGAACCAATCTTACGAGCATAGCTATTCAAACAAGGGTCATAGCTATCCCGAAGTAATCTGCCACATCCCAAATTACTATTTGAACCCTTATGTGCACTGTCACAATTAAGTTTTACCCAACCCTTTGCAGGTCTTTTCCAGCTCATAAAAACAATGTCAATCTTATGAGGCCATCTGGTTAAGTGTGTTTCCTCTCAGTTGTCAATCTTCATTGCCATATTTAGAATTATGTGGGTTGGATTGTTAGGGCGATGAAACCCCTCTTCGAAAATACTCTTGTTCGTCCACGTCCATAAGTGCCAACACGTAACTATGTAAATTGTCTGTCATTTATGTTGGTGAACTCCCGCCCTCTTGTTGGTTAGATTGTGAAAGATCCAATCCCTGCAATATAAGTTAAAGAAAAGAAATTAGTAATTTTCTTTGAATCCATTAATATGATCCATATTTGGGTTGTTTGGCTGCAATCCCTTAAAGCATGGATATTTGTCTCGTCATCAATCCCACAGGCAGAACAAAGAGGAGACACTCCACTTCCATGTATAGTTCTCCGATAATTAGTATGAAGACGTTCATGGCGCAATCTACATGAAAGTCTAGATATTTTAGGACCCTTCCAATGCCATAAATCATCCCATCTTCTCTCAATGGTTAGATTAAACTCCTTCTGAAGGTTATATGCGCTTTGAATGGTGAAGTAACGAGTGTTAGTGCCACTCTATTCAATTGAGTCTGCTTCATCTATTTCCTTAGAAGCTGGAATGACAACACTAACTAATTCACAATATTATTATGGAGATGGGTGGTAAGAAAAGTAAAATCTTAGTCTCTTGAATCTGTCAAAACATCTTTTACAGTGAGAGTCGTATCAATTGTCTAATGAGTAGAAAAGTTTATGAATGAGCGACCATCGGGCATCCATCTACCCAACAAAAAATTTATATGTTGTACACTTATCCAAACAAATTCAACTTTTATTACCTTACATATTTGGTTCTAGTTAACATTTATGAAACGCGTTTCAGTGCAATTTGAGACAATTTAAATTCATTTTTTAACTAGCCAAAAGCGTTAGAAAGGTTAGTCGAATTCTTTAATTAATTATTCCTATCCCTATCCATAATAAAAAAGACATTGTCGTAATATTTATTAAGATATATGGTTCAAAATTGTTGTCTAATTCAATTTTAAAGAACACTTTAAAAAAATTTATGTCAAATTTAAAATTTGAAAAATGGAGACCATTTTGTAATTTTGAAAATTTTAAAGGACAAATTTGAAAAAATTTATGGACCAACAATTTGCAATTTTTCAAAAAAAAAATAGGAGTCAATTTGCAATTTTGTAAATATTATAAGGGTCAATTTGAAAATCTTGCAACATATGGGATGAAGGAATTCCAAATTCCTAACTTTTTAGTGACATTTGAAATTTCTTAAATTTAACTTGGACAAAATACTTCCTAAATTTTCATCATTTTGAAAATTTCCAAATTAATCATCCAAGCAAAGAAATTTTGACAAGAGAATTTGAAAACCCTCAAAACATTACTTTACCTCAAAACATTCGTCCATCCAAACCCATTATGTGTGCCTTTTTTTAAAGTTAAGTGGTTCATTTGAACCTTATAGCTTATAAATCATATGATTGAAACGTAGCACATGTTTAGCAACCGTCATTTTCTCCTGAGCTTATAACACTTAGCTTAAAGGCTATATACCTTATATTTTTATCTCTCATTTATTTTATTTGTGTGCTATTTTAATTAAAATAAATATTAATTAAACATATATTTTTATATCGTTTCAATAAATACTTTATCCATTATCAATTAATTATCTATTATAAAATCATCCGCTATTCACTAACTTATTCTTATCTATCTACTTTTTTATCAAATAGAGCATATATAACTATAATAATATCTATAAGTGAGAAATTATATGACTAACAAACTAACCAAGTGATTGAAGTTAATTTGATAATAAACTCCCTTTGGAGAGAAACATTCGAGAGAATCCAATTTAAATTCTTTTTTTTTTTTTGTCATGTCTAATGACTAGAATTTTACTTTTTTAAGGTAAAATAGTAGCAGTATAGGAGTTCGAACTTTGATACCTACATTTTACATATAATGTCCCTACCAACTGAGTTATTCTCACAAAATCCCCAATTTAAATTCTTAATTAAGAGAAACAATTTTAACTCAGACTTTATTTATTTTTGACTTAATTGCGGTTTTGGCCTCCTATTTTTATTATTTTGCAGATTTAGTCTCCATATTTTAAAATTCGACAGTTTTGATTTTTCTATCATAATTTTTAATTATAAATTAACGATGTGATATGTTTTAAACGATATGACGTATGATATAATGATTTGATAATATCAACATTGATAAAACTGTAACAGAAAACTTTTATAAAGTTAATTTAAAACATGTTGTATCATCATATTTTAGATAAAATATGTCATGGATTGGAAAGATCAAAACTGTCAAATTTTAAAATAGGAAATCAATTCTACAAAATAGTATAACTAAATAAGAGAACCAAAATTACAATTAAGTCTTTATTTTTTTTAACTAAACTCCGAATAACGAGAATCTATTTTCTTAAAGTTGAGGGCTATGAAGCCCGGATACATAACACGATACTAATACGATATCAATACGAGAAAAATAATATTAATTGTCTGATACTTTTTCGATACGATACTCTCTGATATGAGTTTCAGAACGTATCAGATGAGTATCGGTATCGAATATAGTACTTCACCATTTTTAAACTGGGGCTTGATAGGTTGAGGGTAAGAGTAAGAGAAAATAAAAAAAAGACTAACAAGGTGGCGTAAATAGAGGAAAATTAATTACCAGCTGCAACCACCATGGTTGAGTCGACATGAAGGGGTCACAAATTGTACATGATACATTAGTTACATACATACTTGTTGACCGTACTTGTATGAGTAAGACAGATATCACGTGCCAATACCACAATGTTTGTCTCCACCATTGTATGCCACATGCTTCTTGTTATGTTACTAAACTAAAACTTATTATTATAAATAAAAACCAAACAAAACCTTATTTTCTCTCTCTCTCTCTCTCACACACTCTTTTTCCCTTCTCTTCACTCTTCACTACAGTAACTGAGATCCACACAACACCAACATTGTTATATATTCTCTTCATTGCCGACATTTTAAGCTTATTGAGTTCAAATCAAATATTATTAATATTATGTCTGGTGGTATTGAAGAACTTGTTGTTGCTGTTGATATGGAGAATTCAGAAGAAGAGAGAATAAGAAGGTCAAGAATTAGAAGATTAAAGAAAAAAGCAATTAATGCTTCATGTAGATTCACTCATTCACTTAAGAAAACTAGAGGAAATAGGAAAATTGATTATAGGTTTCCAATTGAAGATGTTAGAGATGAACAAGAGGAATCAGCTGTTTTTCAATTACGTCATAGGTTGATTCATATGCCTCCTAATCATGATCATTATCATACATTGTTAAGGTATTATTGTTTGGTTTTAATTAATTTAGTATTTTGTTTGTTTGTTCATTAAATGAGTGTTTATGATTTGGTTTTTTTGTTATTTAGGTTTTTGAAAGCTAGGGATTTTAACATTGAAAAGACTATTCAGATGTGGGAAGAAATGGTTATTTGGAGAAAACAATATGGAACTGATACCATACTTGAGGTAAGGTTTCTACTTTTTTCCAATGATATTTCAATTTTTCAATCTACCTAAAAACTTCAATAGTAATTTTTTTTAAAGTGTACTTTAATAAGGGTATTTTAGTCACTAAAATTCAATGTAGAAGCTTAAAGCAAAAAATTTAGTAAGACTTAAGAAAAATACAAGCTTATAAAAGTAAATTGAATTTTTTGAGGGTTTTTTTTACCAAAATAAAATTTGAGGCCTAAAGCGCTTTTTTTTTTAATGGCAAATTTTTAGTTGTCAGTATATTTACATCGATTGCTTAACCAATTGGATTTAAATCCTGGACCTCCAACTCCTTAACCCTTAATTCAACTAGTTTAACCAATTGAGCTACCAATTCAGCGCTTGCTTGGGTTGCTTGTCCTTTGCGCCAGCATTGTTTATCAAATCTAATTAAAAATTGGTTGAAGTTCTTACACTTTACACTTAATAATGTATGTAGTAGTATCAAATTTCTTAACATTTGTTTTTAAAGTTTATCTTTAATGAGAAGTAAAATAATTAGGGATATTTGTACAAATAAAAATTAGGGATATTTTCATGAAAAAATAATTCATGCACTTTGAAATTTTATGAAAGTTTTATAAAAAATGACTAGAAAATTTATCAAGAGATTTTTCTTTCTATTTTTGTTACTTGTACGGATTGGTTAAATATTTATTGATTAGTAGTTGAACTTCAGACATTTAGTGTGAGATTTAACGACCTCATAAATGTTCTACAATTATTCAGAATTAACGACCTAATAAATGTTCTATAATCAATCAGTGTACTGCACTGTAGCAGCTACCAGTTGTAAAAGAAGGTAGATAGAGAAATGTCTATGTTTTTATTTTATTTTTATTTAAATTTTGAGTATAGTTGACTATATACACTTTGTTATTTTTTTTCTTTTCAAAAGTCAACATACTTTTTAAATAATGGTGTATTTACAAGTTATCTAGATTAATTTTTTTTTCTTCTAAATTTGGACTAGCAATGAAAATTGAAATTAAAAAGTAAGTACTCCCTCCGTGACAAAATATAAATAAAATTAATCTTTTTAGGTTCATTGCATTATTAATGTATCTGGTCATTACTCATTAGTCCATAATTATACTATCATGTGTTCTACGATGCACTCGAGTTAATTGAATGTGTCTAATGGCATGGTTATATTTGAAGGATTTTGACTTTGAAGAGCTAGAAGAAGTATTGCAGTATTACCCCCAAGGTTACCATGGAGTTGATAAGGAAGGTCACCCAGTTTACATCGAGAGGCTTGGCAAAGCTTATCCTAGCCGCTTAATGCGCATAACCACAATGGATCGATATTTAAAATACCATGTCCAGGAGTTCGAGAGAGCGCTGCATGAGAAATTTCCAGCGTGTTCTATCGCATCGAAGAGATGGATTTCTTCAACCACAACAATATTAGATGTAGATGGCTTGGTATGTGGAATTTTTGGCTTGTAGTTTGTGTACTGGTCTGTGATCGTTGATTATTTATGCGTCATACTTTAAGCATTGTATTAATCCTTGTATAGTCTGTTTTCATATGTTTCAGGATCTCAATTGTTTTTAGTATTTTTTTCGTTGCTGAAATTTTAATCGGTACTTGATAATGTGTAATATAGGGAATGAAGAATTTCTCGCCGACTGCTGCAAATCTGTTGGCTGCTATAACAAAAATTGATAACAGTTACTATCCCGAGGTTTTTATTTTGTCCCCTTTCCTAAAGTTACTGTGTATTTTAGTCCTCTTCCTATATAAACAAACCTCGTCAACAAATATTTGCAGACATTACATCGAATGTATATCGTCAATGCTGGTCCCGGCTTTAGGAAGATGCTTTGGCCTGCTGCTCAGAAGTTCCTTGATGCAAAAACTATTGCGAAGATACAGGTGAAGGATATATAATATAACTTTTTTCTGGCAGCATTTCATACTCCCGACGTAATAAGATATAGGCAAAAAAATTACATGTATCTGGTTCATATTTAAACCAGAGACATAACATTTTTTGCTTATATTTTGTTACCGAATCCCATTTGCATGTAGTCCTATTAATAATACATTACTTTCATGAAATTTCAGGTTCTTGAACCAAAGTCTTTATCTAAATTACATGATATCATTGACTCTAGGTATGCATCTCTGCCTTTGTCAACCGTCATATTGCATTATATTTCTATTCAGATGGTTATTTGCTTAATGGTTTGTGAATGCATCTTATACAGTCAGTTGCCGGATTTTTTGGGCGGCTCGTGTAAATGTCCCGGAGAAGGTGGATGTCTTAGGTCTAGCAAAGGTCCATGGAATGATCCTAATATAATGAAGGTAATGTTGTTCTACTATCTTTTGGAAATATTTATCCGCAGCTTAGAATTAATTACAATGTTGAACTAGAGTATTGTGACACTAACTTAGGTGTTCTGATTTAAAGTTTGTTCGTAATGTGGAGGAAACATTTGTGAGACAAATCCTCAAAGTTTCCAATGAACAACAGAAAATCGACCACTTTCAAACACACGTACAAAAAGTAAGTTTGACTCTTCTTGACAATAGATGGTTTGGATTTTACAAATGATTGATTTAGATATTATATAGATGGATTCTTCCAAATTGTTGATTTAGATATATAATTTACTAATTTGCCTTGCCACGTTAGCATCATAACAACAATCATGTGTACATTTTGAGACTTAAAAGGACATATTGGGAAAAAAAACTTATATAACCAATTAGGGGAAAAGGATCAAACTTAAAGCACTGCAGGCGTAATTTTGCCAATATACAATTACATGCTTTTGACATCCCTTGCTCATATCGCAGGAGCGAAGCAGCAATATGCCAACAGCAGAATCTTGGTCAGAAATTAACGATTCTTGCTCGCCGATTAGACAAAGGAAACTTACTCTTCCTAGTTTAGCCTCTTGTCATGAAGAAGTGAGTTTTGAAACCTTTGAACCTGATTCATTTAGAAGACTTGTTATAACATACACATCTTTCAGGTTATGTTTGTGTTTTGACCCTTCAACCATTTAAAAGGCGGTTTGTTTTCTTTGCAGGTCAGGGTATCAGATAGTCATCACAGCTGTAATGATAATACTTCTACAGAAAAAATGTTTAAAAATGATCAATTTCAATTTTCTCAGGAACAATCATTGCGAAATGGTGATATGGGGAACACTACTTCATTTACTTGTAGAGAAAATTCCAAAGGTACATATTCCTTATTTCAAAACATTTTGATGTGGAACACAGGTTGTATGTATTCCATGTTTTGTAACATTTGAATGTGGAAGTTGAAACTTATCATATCTGTAGTTCTTGTTGGGTGTGATTGGTATCACTAGCAAGTATTTCGGTATTTTCATTATCTTTCAAGTTGAACAAATTCTCGTGTTTTTTTACAGGCACTTCGGTCAGAAATTGGTTCGGCTTTGTTAAGGAAAAAGTTGAGAGAACAAATTTCTTATCTGCGTCAAGCATGTTGATATATCTTTTTCAAAGGCTAGATATATTCTTCCACAGTTTAAGATTAGAATTTTGGAGAACAAGTAACAATATTGTGGTGGAACATAACATCAGTAACCTTACAGAAGATGTTGAAACACAGTCCGAAGAGGATCATATTCTTCCATCTATACAACGTCTTCAAAGACTAGAAAAAGCATTTACGGAACTTAGTCATAGACCAGCTGATATACCTATGGAGAAGGAGAAAATGCTTATGAACTCCTTAGATAGGATTAAATCTGTCGAGTTCGACCTTGAAAATACTAAGAGGGTTATTCTCTATACTTTCTTCAGTCATATACAACTAATTACTGTTTGTTCTGTTCCGATGATATGATATTTAATTGTTTTATAATTTGATGCAGGTGCTACATGATACAGTGATGAAACAAGTTGAGATTACTCAGTTACTAGAGAATCTGAAGACATCAAAATATAAAGTAAGTTTCTTATTGAAAAATATTATATTCATTTAATCTTCTTCATCTCATAAAAGACATGTTCCGAAAGGTACTCTTTACGAAAACTTGTTCTATGATAATAAAAGAGTTTGCCGCCCATTTGGGTCCTACAATGTTTGAGGGATTAGTCTCTGTAGTTGCAGCAGAGGATACCTGATTTATGCCGAAAAAAAGTTACTGAAAAATAAAACTTATTAATTTTGGGGAATTTGAGGAACAACGTCGTGATGAAATTTGTTTAAATGCAAGAATACTATGTATAAATACTATATATTTTAAAATTTTAGTGCTAACTTCATAACAACTATCTTGCAGCAAAGAAGACTGTTCTGTTGAGGAAGAGTAGTTGTGAATGTTAAATGCAAACTCATGTATTGGAACCCTAAAAGGATGAGACTGAGGATTACACAGTTCAATTATTATGAGTTGCTGTCAATAGAGAGACAAGGGGAAGAAACAGTTCTGTTTGTTTTATTGTACATACAGTGTAGTGTTTTTTACCCCTTCAAAATGTTTTACCTCTTATATTTAGTTTTGGATAGTGTCAGGGAGGAATCTGTTAATTTAACACAACAAAAACTGAATTTCAATGTTTTTATGGATGGACTATGTGAAGTGACCCCATACATTCACATTATGACAAAGAAAGATTCATTTTTGGTGAACAAATATCAACTCAACTTATTAAATCAGACATCATGATTGAAATTTGAATCCTGGTTCCTCATTTGTCATTTCGTCTATTTTCAAAACTCCGAAATTTCCAAGCATCTTATATTCAACTTTTTCACATCTAACTATTTGTCAGCTTTTTGTTTTAAGTTTACTAATTTATCCACCTGAGTAACTTTTTACGATAATACATGGATGAACTTTTTCGTTTTAATCTTTTAAAAAATTGTTTAGTTAACATTTAAATATTCTCGAAAACCTTTATAACAATGATAGTTTATAATTGTACATAAATTTATTTTCATATTTGGAAAGATTTTTTCGCACCATTCTCTTTTCCCAAAAATCTCTTATACCGAGAATAAAATTTAATAAAGTTGTAACAAATGCAAAAATACATTTTCCTATAATTTTATTTCCAAGAATAAATATAACTTAAAACAGACACCTCTTTATATATTTTAGTCTTTTAGAACGAGTTTCTCATTTTCTCAAACAAAAATACAAACTGAAACGGTAAGAAAAACTCAATTTTTTAATCGTACTCCTTCTAGTTCTATATATAAGCAAGATTTGATTTTAAATTCATTGAAAAATTATGTATTTAGTCAATAATATAGATTAGATATATTACTTTTTCAATGAATCTAAAAAGTTAAATTTTGTTTATATATAGAACCGGAGGGAGGGAGTACAAGTTTTCTAAAAAGTAAATATGTTCTAAAAAACTCAAATTTCAGTTTTTCAAATTTTAGAAGAAAAAAATTCATTCAAAATAATTTTAAATTTGAATTTTCAAAACACTTGAAAAACTCCAATGACAAATACTTTAAAATAAAAAAGCACAAAATGTACATAGCATGGCATTCATAAATAAAATCAATTAAATCAAGATATTCAAAAGCATTAAAGGGATAAATATGTGAAAAGGGTGAACATATAGCGAGGAACATGTAACCTCAGTGCGCAAGAAAAAAAATATTTGTTCGAAAATGTTAATCCCTAGAATGAATCTAATCTCAGTTACTTTAAGGATTTAATTTCTATAATTATGTATGGAAGATACCATGGTTTACCAAAAAAAAATCGTGAATTGCAAAATAAATTTTTTAAAAACTTTTAATGAGGAAAGATCGACATGATAATTTACATTTTAACTTCTGCATAAATTTAAAATTTTGGCACACAGTTATAAAATAGATTAAATGTAAACTATTTAAGCCGTAATAAAGTCTACAAATAGACCCTCAAAATTATCAGAATGTGTTCATAATATTTACACCCGATATATATATATATATATATTGACTAGTCTAAAATTGGAGTGTCACTTGAGAGAATAGATTCAAGGGAAGGATAGAAAACAATGAAAAATAAATTGATCAAACTAAACAATGCCCTCTGGAGAATGTTTAAGGAACCAAAAATGAAAACAAAAGCAAAAAATTTTAGAAAATATTCTTTTCTAAAATTTCAAGGCATTGAATGTCCTATTTTTAAGATTATATTACCATTTTTGTTTTCTTAACTAAATCATTGCCTTCGGTGCAGGGTATAGCATTCCTTCAGAGTTCAACCAAGGCAAGATCATGAGAAATTCGAGCATAAATTAAAATTTTAACTAATTTCAAATTTCAAAAATGAAATTCGAAATTCAAGCCATGGCAAGCTAGTGTTTACAGTTATAAATGTCAGGAGACACCTAAAAACTATATTTTTAAAAGCTAAATCCTAGAACATGGGATCAAACCTCAATCGTATCTTACATTTCACGAAACCTGGCAAGTGCTTTTTTATGAATAAGCATCTTGTAGCTATCGTTGGCCTGCACCTCGAGGCTAGGGTCCAACTTTTTCTGCTGACTTCCAAGCCCTGCTCTATTTTCCATGGCTTGTGTCTGAACAGGCTCTATCATTCCACTTCCATCTTTTCCTAGTCCCTGTGCATCAATTTATCCATAATACAAGAAACAAGAATAATGTAGAAATGTTAGTATCATTGAGAAGATACATTGTGAGAACACCAAATGTCCGAGGTTATCCCATCCAAATTCTTGGGATGCTAATTTGAAGAAAAAGGAAACTCTAGTTCTAGGATTAAATAACTACTCAAGCACATCCCCAAAAATAGAAAATTTCAAAAGCTGAAGACGATTGCAAGTATAAACAAAGGACTATATCTAACTCTCCACCAAACACCTCCTAACAATAACTAACCATAATAATAATAATAAATATAAAAACTCATGTAATACAGAGGGAAGGAGTTGATACCAAGCCTTCCTGCCAGCCCATGTTGCGAAGCATCCGATTACCAACATTCTTTTCATCAATTGCTTTGTCTGCCGTAATCACCTCAAAAGTATCGAGGTTGACATCTCCAACCGGGCGTCCTCCACCAACTCCAGGAGGGAATGGCATTGTATCACCCCTCCTTGATGCAAAATCTCGAGCTTCAAGGACACAATTGGTAGAAAAAAACGTTTTCTCAAAAGTCAATCTACATATCTGAGATAAAAATTTACCGGCAAACCTATTGGTATGCAAACTAATTGGATATTTAGAGCTTTCATCAACATGTAAAATTTGGGCTTCAGCAGAAAAAATAACTACTGTTATATTTTTCAAAAGTACATAAACCTACAACTATAGGAAAAGACGGTGAGATATAGCATAAACTACACAGAAAATTGTTTGATTTCCCTACCACGAAGATTTCTTCAATTTCCAAGAAAAACTAAATCTTACTGGACACCTAATGCAAAACTAAAGCTTTCTCTATCCTCCAAGCCTTTTCATCACGCAACAGACAATTTTTTAAATATTGATAATTAATAACTGAAGCAGATATTTCCTATACACCTCAGCAATTTTTCAAAATATTTGAACTCAAAGGCAATGAAACCCTATACAAATTAAGCAATCTTACTTGAATCCCCAATTTCAAGGTCAGCCAAATCACTGCCAACTGAAGATGACGAGCCATACAAACTTCTTCTCTCAGCTGCCCGATCCCTGTAGGCTGTTTGTGACTGTTCCTTATGTGCTGAAGCAGAAAGAGGCATTTCTGAAAACCTTCTTCTTCCGCTTCCAACAGACACAGATGGTGTATATGAACCCAGGGAAGAGACGTCTGTTTTGAAGGGAGTAGCAAATGATTGTGCCTCAATATTTGCTGAAGATGAAGCTGACGTAGATGGTGTGGCAGACGTAGAGCCAGAATAAGAAGTATCTGATTTAACAACCCCTCTTCCTGAGCCCCTTATAACCCCCATCAGAGTGCCCCCAAGGCTATTGCTGAAAGGTCGTGGCTGTGCCTGAGAGTCATTAGTGGCAGCCTGTGCATTTGTGTGACTTCCCGGATTAGACGCATTAATTTCCCTGGATGATGTATCATTTTTTAACTTATTCTTTGCAGAATGTGCAGAAGAATATGGCCTATCGTCAGCAGAACCAGATAACTGATTGTCCTCCAGTGCCACTCGAGTAGCCTGTCCCTCATGACTCCTCTGTTTCCACATTGTCAGAACATTGTTCATTTTTTTCTTGTTTGCCAGAATACTGCTTTTTGAAGCAAGTTTTATCTCCTTTGATTTTTCTTTCTCTTTTTTCTCTGCAGCTAAAGCAGCGGCTGCAGCTGCCTGGACAGCATCTGCCAGTGAAGCTGGCTTCTCATTTGAAGTAACAATAGTCGCTGGTGCAGAAATCACTACCTTTTTAGTGCTCAAACCATCAGATGACTTAGAAGGTTCAGACTCGTTATTAGATGATTTATTCTGATTTTGTTCAGTGCATGGGATGTACTGCTGAGTATGGTGGTCATATGAATACCAAATCCCATTATTACCATCATAGTAAAGACCTACATATCACAAACAAAGCAGAAAATAAAAAAATAGTAAGGGAAAGAGAGAATGAAATAACATTTTCACAATATCAGTGTTCCAAGTATCAAGTATGCATGAAAAACAGAAAGGCTCAATCAAGACATGCAACCTAAAATTTGCAAAATTATATGGAGAATAGTACTGGCATGTATAATTTGAGTGTCTGCACACACATAATGCACATACAGAGAGTTCTGCAAAATTCTGCAGCCTCCTGCTTTCTAACAGAACCCAAATACATGACAAAATAAAAAGAAGGGGTGAATGCTGAAAAAGAAACAGCATGAAAATTACTGGCACTCCTAGACTAATTACTATAAGTGAAGAATCAACATGCATGTTATGGGTAGTGGGTACTCTACAAACTTACTTTCAAAAAAATCCAAATAAAGAAACAGAAGTCTTATGAATCTAAAAGTACATGGAATTACTTTGAAAGTACATGATAATAGATAGAGATCCAAAAAGTGCTTTTGGAAACTTTAACATGTTCCTCAAATATAAGCTTTTTGGATCAACTGAACCAAGAAACATACCAGTATTCCCATCATAATAAAACCCAGAAGTAGCATCATAGTAATAACCAGATGCTTCATCCCAAACAAAGCCAGATTGTGGTGCACCAACATCAGTACTAGTCTGCTCTGGACCATTAGATTGTTTGTCATCTGGATTGTATTCTTTGGGAGCCCATCCGACAGAATCATACTGAAGAATGGAGAAAAGCACAAGACCACTATCACATGTATGCCAACTTAACGATATATCAGAACTATAATTAAGTACATCACCTCCTTAAGAAATACATAATAATGTGGCCTATATAACGAGATCAGAAACAACTCTAGCGGGAATATCAAGAAAGAATTTTGTTTCACATATCTCTTTTATCCTCCCTCAAACAGAATAGTAAGAACGTATAACATTAAAACTTTTGTATACAAATAACAATCTCGTTTGATCATAACAACATAGTTTTTACAAAAAAAAATTAACTTAAAAGAGAACTGGCCTACAATAATGCCTTGCTTAATTTCCTGCTTTAAGAAATTGAAATAACCCTGCATTTTTCAAACTAATTTTAAGTCTTTCCTAACATATTTATTATGAAGCAAATATTTCTTCTAAGTCTTTACAATGGCTTCCTCTGGTAAAATGTCCAGGTAGAGTCCCAGCTATTTTCTACCAGATTGCCTCTGGTTATTATAATTTACAACTTACTTTTGTTCATCAACCAAGTAATGAAGTTAGCACAAAATCACTTATCTACAGGAAACACTAGTGACAACATGACTAACTTGCAAGAAATGATTTTATATTGACAGTATTCAACTGCAAGTCTTCAACAAACCATAATGTCTTTAACATAACATGAAATATGAAACAATTTCATCAAATATGTGTTAAAATATTATAAAATATCTTATACTTTTATATTATTTTCGAGTAACTTAAGTATGTCTTAGGATTAAATTTATATTACTTACTATCAAACTACTACCAATATTATTCAAGCTTTTATTATTTCTCTCATCTTTTAATCAAAAATCCCACAACTTCAACAATAGCAAAAAGAATAAAACACCTGTTGGGCAAATGTTGCAGCCTCAATAGCTGCAGCTGCAAGACTGCTTGACTGTGAAGTTCCTGACGCTCCTGATCCAGGGCCCAGTATGCTTTTTGCATATGCTACTCTTAGAATCTGACCATTCTTCTCAAGGGCAGTTCCATTTGTTAAGTCAAGAGCTTTGGTAGCATCTTCTACCTAAACGTAAGTACATTGCCATGTTAAAACCGATGAAAAAACCTTTTACAAAAAAGTGAAACAGGTGTCACTCCTGAAGGAGTTCGACTGGCAACAGAAGCACAAAAAGAAAGTTATTAGCAATTAGTAGATATAAACAAATATAAATTTCAAAGTATTATCTAAACATAAAAATTGCAAAAATTCCTTCAAATACAGGTCATGTCAAATTTTGCATTGAATAGATCAATAATATCCACCCAAACTGAAAGTATGTATTCGCCCTTCAAACACTTTTACAATTAGTAAATTACAAATATACTAGTTAATATTAGAAACAAGATATTACCAAATGGTTTAAAACATGCCCTTTCTTTAACTAAACAATGACATATAGTAAGAAAAATGCACACGTTATGAACATCAGAAGAAGAAACCAAACGGAGAAGTTATGAACACCAGAAGAAGAAACCAAACGGAGAACAAAAGTATGCAATAGCAATTGCTCGAACATTAGGCATAAGAAGTACCTACCGAATAAAAATGTACAAATGCAAATCCCCTTGAAACATGAGTAAACTTGTCTCTCACAAGACGTAGATCCTGTAATTGATAATACCAACATTTCTAAGCACATAACTGGCAACACAAACAAGAACAACCCCCACTCCAAGTAAAAGGATAAATTAGTTTGCACAAAGATTTAATTAAACCTTGATTGGAGCATGTTTAGAAAACTCATAGCGGAGCATTTCCTCATCGGCATTTTCATCCAATCCACGAACAACCAAAACATGAGTTGGACCTGATTACATGCAAACTTATTAATTACAGAACATAAACAAACAATCTGTCAGATAAAGCAGTTTTACTAACCTGCCTCCAGACCTTTCTTTCCTAAGGATGTTGAATTTGATAATGAAATATCTGCTGCAGGAGCATCATCAGTGCGTGGTTCATTACACTGCACCAATGACAAAAACAACCAATTCATATATATACACATGTACATGGATACACTTACAAGTCAATTGAAAAATGGCTTACTGCCCCCAACCCAACTAATTTAGATATGATAATCCAAAGCAATAGACATACAGAAATACGGATTCAACGATATCAACCCAAATGTAAATTTGATGCAAGAAAGAATATGAACCTGATAGCAGGAAGTCCGTCGTGCAAAATTGATGTAGCTGCATATAGTGCACATCCAATCAGATGGTATTGTAATGCCCTTATGACTATGACCAGATTTCAAAGCTCCATCTGGACCTGCACCGCCAGTTGGCTTACTACTGCAACAAAATATAGCACAGAATTGTAATATATACACTTGAAAGAACAGGTCTTAAAAGCACCGGAATATAACTAACCTAAAAATATTTAGTTAAACAAAGCCCTAAAAATAAAAATTTACCTATATTCAAAGAAAAGCTTTCTTCCATCCACAACAAGACCATCATCTCCTAGTTTGTCCATCATTCCTTGTGCCGCCCCCTAATCCATGATATCAATCTTGGTATAACATTCTTGAAACCAAAATGCACAATATTGAAAAATTAAAAGGATCAATACCACAGAAGGAAAATCAATAAATGCAAATCCACGAGAGATGCCAGAACTTCTCTCCTTTATAACACGAACATGACGAAGGGGACCCCATTCCGCCTAAACATAAATAGATGATTATGTCAGAAGACACTATCTAAATATGGAGCAAATGAGATGCAGCATCATGCTTATAAATATAGACTCTGTTTGGTAAAAATAGCGGTTAGCTGATAAGCTAGCTTATAGCTTATAGCTGATGGCTTATAGCTGATAAGCTAATTAAAGTGTTTGGTAAAATTAGCGGTTAACTAGCTGATAAAAGTAAAATGACATAAAAGGACATTCTTAATTCATAATAGAAGAATTTATATCAATTACTAATATTTAAGATATTTGGGCTTAAATAATTTAATTTTTATCAATTCAATATATCTTTTATATAATATTTTTTATTTGGAAAAAATAATTTGAAATGTATTAACATTTTAGTTTTTATCTTTTATAAAAAATTACATGTTACAGTAATGATAACATTATACTAACGTTAATTAAAAAAAACATTATACTAGATTCTAGTAATTTTCTATCTCTCTATCGCAAAAAAAGTTACAGTAATTTTTTAACTTTATATTAACTATCGTTATACTAATTTAACTTACAAACATAAAAAATGGTAAACATGGATAAGAAAACAAAAGACGTCTATATAAACAAGTAAGTATTATTTTTAAAAAAAACCATTAACTGCACTAAGAGTATAATTATATTATTTTAAGTAATAATAAATTATAGAGGATAAAACTGGGTTTTAGTTAAAATAGTAAGGGTAAATATGGAACAAAATATGATAAGCTATAAGCTAAAAGCTATAAGCTACTTGAAATAGCGTTTGAAAATAAGCTATAAGCTTGTAAAATAAGCTATAAGCTCATCACAAAATGACCGTTACCAAACAGAGCTTTTAGCTTATAAGCTAAAAGCCATAGAGTAAATAGATGTGTAACAAAAGAAATTTAGTAGCACATACAAGGATTTGGTATAGATCTTCTTCAGTCGTCTTCTGTGAAAGACCTTTCACAACAACAGTTGCAGAAGGGGCCTGGGAAAATAACTTTCACGTCAAATTATCCAGCAGTGGTAAGATAATAATCACCTAAAAAGTAAAAGCACCATTCAACACATACCACAGAATAATGCTCCCGCTGATGTTTATCATCACGGTCCCTGCGTCTTTCACTTCTATCATATCGATTATCAGTATAGCTGTCTTCCCGATAACTCCGACTATGGCTTCGACCTCGAGGAGACCTAGATTTTGGATGATCATCATATCCACGAGATTGGGAACGGGAACGAGAGTGAGAATGGGAACGGGAGTGGGACCGGGATCGAGAATGGGATCGTGAACGTGATCTTGAAAGCTCATGTTTCCTATGCGGACTTGGATCTTTTTCCCGACTAAGACATCTCTTGTCTCGCTCTCGATCGCGTGATTCACGTCGCCTCCAACTACTATCTCTTCTGCTATCTTTTTCATAATCAGAATCATAACTATGGCGACCATGATCATAATCCCTGTCATGGCTATCCTCCCTCCGATGATGCGAAACACGGGACTTGTGGCCATAATCATCATATGCATAATCGTCGCGGTCATGCCCTGCGAACCTTGCAGGTTTGTCATATCCTCGATCCCCGTAGTTTTCAATGTTTGTATAACCATCTCGAAACTTATCATACTCCGGGTACATGTCAATCTCCCGATCCCTGAAACCATCCATTTGATTGTATGGTTCATGACAAGGCCTTTGAAAACGTCTAGATTCCCTTTCAAGTGGATGATCTTCATCATAACCCCTCCGTTTAGATTGACTCCATTGGCCAACAGCAGGTCCAGGTGGCAAATAGGCTTCCCTTTCCAAAACATCACGGTGGAAATTATTTCTCTGGTATACAGCGTCCCTTGGATATCTTTCATCTATAAACCTTCTTTCATCATAAGAGCCGCCGACCCTGCCAAAAAATGGGTAAAGTGGGAGGAAAGAAAAAACTGACAGTGTGCATCAAAATGAATAGCTTGCCCTCGTAATTCTTAAACAAACATCATGCAGAAAACAAAGTTGTATCTTAATTGTCCAATCATACATGAGTCAAGAGATCTGTACCACCCCACCTAACTACAAAACGTCTCTAAGCAGAAAAATGTAATATAGATACCGAAGGACATGGATTTTTACCCATGGGTTATTTATTACCATAGGGATGATGATAAGTAAGCAACAAGCAGCAGTTGCACTCACCGAAAATTTGGCTCGTGGACCGCACCATAACCCTCAAGAGCCTGTGGATTCAAGACAATAAGTTATGTCAGCAACAAATAATGAATGATGAGAGGAGTTTAGGCAAATGGAGTCCTTATCCTCACTGCCCCCACAGCTAGCTTTTCTTTCATAATTCTCTAACGATGAATTGAGCCCTAATAGTTTCTTTGAATAATGTTCATCCCCACATCACATAGGTGAATTTTATTTACTAAGGAGGAAACCACAATTACGCTGTTATTATCCCAGCCTTGATGCAGTGCATAGCGACCAGGATCCATTTCTTTGCCCAGCAATAGCCCCTCGGTAGCTCTAGATTCAGAATTCTGAAGCAAAATTCGTCTCAAAAACTTTCTCCCCTGTAATATATGCACAAACAGATAGAGTTATCTACCATAAACCAACAACCAATAACTCCCATGACTTTTCAACCTTCTTTTCCTCCGAATTCGAATGTAATCCTCAAATACAACAATATACATACCGTCTTCCAAATCCTCCCTTTACAGACACAACAGATTCATTAGCTCTATAGCTAATTTCACAAATTAACGTAAAATTCATTGATCAATCAATCATTCATTCATTCATTCATCTATGACAAATCAAAAACGATCTTAACCAGAAAATTATAATCCTAACAAGCAAATAGAAATTTGAATCAGCATGTGAAATTCCCGTGAAAAAGAAAAGGATAAGAGTTAGGGATTTTACCGATGAATATGGAGATTGTGCTGTGTGTGTCTGATATCGCGATTGAGAGATCTAGGGTTTTGGTCTCTTGCAAAGAGAAACGACGAAGAGCACGTCGTATCGTGAGAGAGAATTGAACTGGAACCGATATAAGGATGAATGGGATCTGGATCCTCTCCTGTGTTTGCCTCTGCTGTTGCCTCTCCTGTGCAGTTTATAACCGTTGGATTGATCTAACGGTTGATTGACAAAAAGGTAATTAAAGGAGAGAGAAACACTTCATCTTCTTCAATTTTCTAAAGATTTCTTCAACCTACAGAAATACACCCACTGCCCCATCATTATAAATTTATAATCAATTATTTTTGCCCCATGAATCAAATATATCATATCTATTGGGGAATGATGTATTGAAGTTTAATATAAACTAATTTGGTATTCAAGCTATAGTTGACGAGGCGTCCACATTTTAATTTCCTTTTCAACTGAATATATACATTTAAGCTTTGAACAAATGGACATTATGTTTCTTGGTTTTTTTAGCAAACATTGTTTGTAGATTATTGTCACCTTATATGTAGCTCACCTTTATTATACTGGGAGGTTGTCAAATAATGAAATTTCATTACACTCCCAGTTAATATGTAGCTCATATTTATGTCATGGTTGCAACCATTAAATCCTTAATTTGCACTTTCAACAGGTTTGTTTTTTGAGGTGTTATGTTATCTGCGGTGGCATCTGCGTAAGTAATGTGTGGTGCTTTGATGGAGGGCATGGAGCAACACGAAATTCTTTGGAAAATTGAAGAAGATGAAGTGTTTCTCTCTCCTTTAATTACCTTTTTGTCAATCAACCGTTAGATTAATCCAACGGTTATAAACTGCACAGGAGAGGCAACAGCAGAGGCAAACACAGGAGAGGATCCAGATCCGGAAGAATGTAATGTTGGAAATTTAGTTACAAAACTCTTTTGATATGAATGTTATATTTAATTAATTATTGAGTTTGTAGAGTTGATTAATGAAGGGTTATCAAAAAATAATTATTCAATTAAATTTAAAAAAAATAAAATCAAACAAACCGTAATTCCGTAAAATTGGGTGACTTTTTTTCGGTCATTATCAATGTTTTGTGAAAGAATCACACTTGGGCTCCGTTTGGCCCGGTTTATTTTCTACTTTTCTAGTTCTTTTTAAAAAAATTAAGGAAATAAAAAATTGTTTTTGACCCTATTTCTACGTAAAATTAATAGAGAAATAAAGTAAAGAAGTCAAAAGCAAGGAGAAATAAGGTCAAACATAATTTTTTACTTATCTACTTCATTTAAAGAGAAATAGAAAAGTGAAAAATAAGCCGGCCCAAACGGAGCCTTGGTGTTTAATGAGTACTTCAACTTTAAGCAAAATTGATTTTTTCATATAATTTTTTCATATAATCAAGTGCAAATAATAGTTAATAGTATTATTAAACATGCGGCTTATAGTCTCGTGAGCTTAACTCAATTAGTAGGACATCACATATTATATGCAGAGGGCTGACGTTTGAACCTCGGTCATCCCGCTTATCCACCTTATGAATGGAGTTTCTAGCCACTAGGCTACTTGATCAAAAAAAAAAACATGCGGCTTATATGGAGAGCTATGACTCCATCATTCCTATTAGATGAAAGTCCCCTCCTATAAATATTCTTAAGTTTAATGTAGATAGAGTGCATAGTAAAAGAAATGGTTTCTCAGTTTGTGGTGGATTGCTTAGAGATTCTTGGGGTAGTCTTATTGGAGGTTTTTATTACAACTTTGACTGCAATAATTCTTACGGTGTCGGATGTGAAGTTTAGTTCATGTTATGCGTATTGCTCATCACCTTCAACTGGATTGTGTCATTTTTCAAACAGGCTCTACCTGTGTAGCAGTTGTTGTTCTCAATCGTTCTACCACCATATCTTATCTTCAACCTCTCCTAGAAGAGGTTCTTAATCTACTAAATATTTTGGATTTAGTTGTCATTATTCAACATTGTTTCAGAGAGGTCTACTCATGTGCGGGTTTATTAGCCAAAAAGGTTTTTGATGCTCCTTTTTCCCCAATTTTAATTAATCCTTATTGTAATTTTCCTTATTGTAATTTTTTGGATGCTCTTTATATTTTATATTGTAAGGGTGCTATTATCATTCGTTTAATGTAAGGGCGTTATTATTCCTTATTTAATTCGTGAATTTAAGCTTTTTATTATTAAAAAAATTCCACCCACTACTCAGTAGAAGTACATGTGGTACTCCTCCAATGTAGGGGTGGACAATGGGCCAGGTTGGATCGGTACGGGCCCAAAACGTCGATCCAGCCCAAACCTCGGTTTGTGTATAAAGGCCCACACCGACCCAAATTTTCATACGAGTTCGGGTATATCGGTTTGCGGGTTGCACGACTGGGTTTATGCGGGTAAGAACACAAACAACCGACAAAAGAAATTTGCAAATCCAGAAGAAAAAAAATGGATTCACAGTACCAAAAAAAATACTATCAACCATCTCAGATCTAGATTTGTATTATCAATGCATCAACAAACAAAACAAAAAGGTAAAACAGAAAAAAGATTAGATTTAAGAAGAAGAAGAAGAAGAAGAATAAGAAGTGGGAGGAGGATGGAGAAACTATTGTTAGTTCCATTTTGATCTTGCTTGAGTGGTGAGGAGAGGTTGAGAGCCACAGACTGACCTTAGATTGAAGAAGGAATGAGAGAAAAAAAATCAAAATATTGTTTAATAGGAAACAAATGAATCTAATAATAATAATCTAATAATAGAAGTAAAATCCGGCTGTTTCCCGTTTTTAATATAATACTCCCTCTGGTCCTTAGTATAAGAGACACTTTACTTTTTAGATTAATTGAGAATTTAATGTATCTAGTCCATATTATTGACTAGATACATTAGATTTGCAATGAATCTAAAAAACAAAGTGTCTCTTATATTTACGACCGGAGCAAGTATTAATAACAATTACTGTTATACAGTAATAAAATATAGCATGTGCATTAACTTTTTCTTTTGACTTGTCACGATCACACTGCCATGGAAGAGAAAAACCTGTCACACTGCATGAAAAATGCTGCCACATTGCATAATATTACTCTAATCCCTGTACAAGTATAAGCATTATCGGTCGGTTCGGTTACCGCTGGTTCTAATATTTTGAACCGAACCCGACCATCACAATTCGATTGAAACCAGTTTTCACCATTTCTTGACCCGCGGACCGAACCGGCCCACCCGTTTTCGGTTCGGTTTATGCGGATTACTCGGTTTTCGGGCGGGTCAGTTAAAGTTGTACAGCCCTACTCCAATGTACATAAACCATAAACAAAAGATCTTAGGTTCTAAATTTCACCCAAGACACCACCACCAAAATAATTCAATACTAAACTACTCCATATCTACTAGTGTTAGCAGCACAACACATATGGAGCAAAAGGGACGGTATCTAAGGAGGCAAATTAGAGGGAGCTTTTCCCATTCATACAGTACACATACTCCACCATAAGCTACTTTTATAGCATCATATAACAAAATTGTTTTTGTATATGTTATAAATTGTTTTCATAAGTACTTAAAAAAATTGTTTTCATAAGCAATCTTAGAGGATTTACAGAAGTAGATAAACTCATCCAAACAGGTCATTACTATTGGCTACTAATAACCTGCGGTGAAAATTCGTTTAAAATTTTAATTTATTTTAAATTAAATTAATATAAAAAATATGGTGTGTTATTAAATATATTAAAAGGTTAAATATGTTGATGTGCTATAAAGTAAGAATTATTTTTTTTTGTCAAATAACCTAGTGTTTTGAAATTCCACCCTTAAGTTAAGGTGGATGAGTGGGATGACCGAGATTCGAACTCCGGCTCCCAGCATATATAATGCAATGTCCCTGCCAACTGCTCAGCTGGACAAGGAAGAACTTTTTTTTAAGCTAAGCTTTTATGATTTTTATATGAAGGTTAGGATATTCTAAGTCTAGTTCCTATTAACCTTTTTTTTTCTTTGATATATAGTTTCTATTAAAATTTAATAGATATTTATCCTATGTGACATAAATGAGACATAATAGATATTTGGATTCATTAAATATTTGGGGCAAGATTTGATCATTGACCAGTGGATGTGAAAAATATTTGTTGAGAGATGCAAAACTCTTAAATGGATCTCGAGTAATTAATTTTTGCAGTTACATATGAAGATAGTACGGGGTTTAACCACATAACAACAAAATTGAATAGGTATTTCAGTCTTTCACACATGATTCTTTATAAAATAGGGAGATTCTATGGTGCGGTATTCATTTTGACTTCATGGGTGAAGTCACTTTAATTGACCAATAGAAAACCAATTAATTCCCCATCAGCGCAAGTCCAAGGTGAGTCTTTTTGTTTTAACAAACTTTTGTTTATTGTATATGAGTCCTTCATCAAGTGAATAATCATTTACAAATTAGAATCTAAAAACAAATAAAATTGAACTTAAAACAAAACAGATAATAATTTATAATTTATAATGTTTTTTATTTGACCAAATTAAGAATGTAATTGAAAACCCTAAATCCCAAATTCCCATCCTAATTTTCGTCTTCCATCTTCTTGTTCTTCCTGAATTACCAATCACCATTTCTCCAACATTTATCAGATCTCTCTCTCGACGTCGGCAATAACAAAAAGAACAAGCTTCAACACTTCTCTCTCTCGACGTTCGGCTCTCTTCTCTGATGTGCTCAACTACTTCTAAGTCAAATTTCAGGTGATTGTTTTCAATTTTAGGTGATGTAACTTGCTCAATTCTTTATTTTCAATTTCAAGTAACTACCTTCTACGAATGGTCATGGGGTTGCTCAACTCCTTATTTTTATTTTCAATTTCAGGTAGCTAAGTTTTAAGTTTTGTTTTGCCCTTGTCTTCCTTTGTGTTCCAGCGGTGGGGTTGTTTGTTTTCCCCTGAGGTGTTTGTCTAGCTTTGGTTCAAATTGATTATTTAGTTTTGATTCAAATTGGTTTGCTTGTTGTCTTGTAAGTTGTTGTTCTTCTTTTGGATGGAATAATGGATTGATAGAGAGAGTATAGATATATACTTATACCTCAATTTGTTGGCTTTACCTATTTTTCAAGATGAGAAGTAATTGTTGGTGGATCAACTGACCTAATAATGTGTGAAAATTGGTTTCAAGCCTTTACAATCAATATAATTCATCATATAAGTATAGGCAGTTTGTGACTACTATGAATCTAATATGTTACTCTATCTTGTTGCATTGTTTCATCTACGTCACTCTGTCTAGGTTGTTTGTGTATAAAGGATACAATACAGATCCTTATAAATACTGCATTGTTTATTTTTATGCATATCAATTTAATTGTCAAATTAGACTGTGATGTTATTTAAATTAAATGTGTCTGCTATAGTGAATTATTTGATTAATTATACTTCAAATTTACTGCAGTTAAGTTATGGATAACAATAGCTCAACTGTGATCTTTCTACATGAACACATGGTATGAGATTTTCATTAGAGAAAGGTAACAAAGGAGCTAACAATTGACAAGGTTGAAGTCGAATACATCCACCGAAGAAGGGCTTGAATGGGTAATGGAATCACATATAATTGGTGGTTTTGAGAAGCCAATTTCATTGTATTGGTTGGATGCAAGGACTTAGCATAGGAAATACGTGTATGTAAATTTGATATAAGCTCAAGTACATTAACTTTTATAGGATGATAGCGTGGATAATGCTATATATTTGAGTTGAATAATGTAAAGTATTTTGTTACAATTCAAGGTTGTTCAATGTACCTTAAGTGATTAGACAAGTAAAAAAGTTTTATAATTTGAGTTATGTGTAATGAGAAACATGCAACATTCATACAATGAAATCGTATATAATGCTTTGTAATTGAGTTCAATTGTAAATGTATGTTGTTAAAGAATGAATACATGATAAGTTTTGTTAATTTCCAAGACCTAATTTTGTCACAATGTTAACTTTTTTATTGTGCCTAATGTTAGATGTTAACTTACGTTTTATTTAAATTTGACACAGTTTAGATGAATATGCAGCATGGTGATTACATATGAATTCAAACCGTGAAGAAGAGCATGTGTGTCACATCCCATTTTATTTATTTATTTATTTGGGTTTATTTATTTAATTAACATGTTGTGTTATTTAATTAAATTATGTGGCATTAAGTGTGGAGATGTGTTTAGTAGAGTAGTGAATTGATGAGGTGTGAATTATGAGAATTGGGCCAAGTGGGTAAGTGTTAAGTTAAGCCCATTAGTGGAAGGGTGTTTTAGTAATTGATGGAGATGAGTGGTGACCTAACTATAAAAGGATAAGATAGAGAGAGAAACTCATTTTTGTCATGAATTTGGATGGAGGAAGAGAGAGAAGCTCTCATGAGAAGAAAAAGAAAGAGAAAGAAGAGAAGAATGAAATTGGTAAGTAAATCCCGTTTTCCCTTCAACACATTCACTAAATCTTCGATTCCTGATTCGTTAACCGTTGATTTTCGTTGAAATTTTGAGGGATGGTTCACAACATCTGAAGCTAACTTTTGACCATTCGGATCGTCGAAACAAGGCCTGAGGAGGGAGAAATCGGACTCAGACTATGGCAGAAAATTTGGAAGAAAAATAGTGGAAAATGAAGAACAAGAGAGAAGGATGAAGAGGAAGCTATGTAGAGGGGAAGATTGAAGAAGGTGGACTAGAAACAAACCTAAGGTAAGAGAGTAGTTATATATGACCAGTGGGTGATTAAGAGGGGGGAGTCACATTTCTCTTTGCCCAAACCCTCTCACCCATTTATGCTTAAAAGTTGCTATTTTTATGAATGTATATGAATCAAAATGTTTCCTTTCATGATAATTTCGTGTTATCTATGTTGTATGATGTTAAAAGTACATGTTGATGGTTTTAATTTCGTGAATCAAAGGATGTTCATGTGAAATTATGTGTTTATGAGTTTTGGGTGAAAAATATGAATAATCTTTGATTGATGATGATTTTGATGTTTTTAAGTGTTGAAAGTTGTACTTCTATGCATGTTAATTTGATTATAACTTAAAGGAAACACCTTTTTAGAACTGGAACACGTTTTGGTGAATTTGTAGTGGAATTTGAACGGTCACCGAAACAGAGTGTGCATTCTGCGCATGTTTCGCCGGGCGAGAGCCAGCGAGAGTCAGCGAAGGAGTTCGCCAAGGCTCGCCGGTGCTCGCTGGGAAACCTGAAATGTTCTGTTTTTGTCGCTGAGACACTCGCTGGGCTTCGCTGGGTGAGATTGGTCTGACTTGGAAATTATTCTATAATTATTTGATGATGATGATGAATTAATACATGAATTGTTAGTTCCTTATGAGTGTGTATGATTAATGATAGTATTTTCATATGCTTGTTGGTTATGATGATATTGACGACGAAGTGAATTGAATATAAATGTATGTGTGTGAATATGTACATGTGGTAAATGTATAAGTTTGGTGAATATTATGATGATGATTAATGATGATAATGTTTGTTGATGATAATGATGAATGATAATAATGTTTGTTGATCATAATGATTGATGACGATGATAATAGTTGATGATAGATAATGATAATAATGATGGTGATGTTGCTGATTTATATATATGTATAAATGTACTATATATATGTATTGGTGAATTTAATGATGATGATGTTATGATTTACATATATGCTATGTAAAATTGATGTAAAATGGATGATGAATTAAAATGAATATATGTGATGTGTGTTTGTATATGTGTAAACAATGGATGGTGAATTGGTGAAGTCATGTAGTATTACATGCAATGTTGGTGATGTTTTATATGTATATTTACATGTTGTTGAGGACACTTCATTCATGTATATGTAGTGTCTAATGGATGGTGAACCGGATTCTTGTATCCGAAATAGATGGTGAAATTGGTACCACATGTAGATATGTCTAGGAACATACATTGAAGGTGACATTAGTTGCATTAGGAAGGTGAATCTTGATTGTGCTATGTGTTGATGATGTGATAATTGGATAATTGTGTGTGAGGGATGTATATCTATTCTTGTTAATCATTGATGGTGTGAATAAGATTATGTATATTGAATTGTTATATGTACATATCTTGTTGCTAGTGTTGAATTGCTATACATTTATATGCTAGAAAAATGAATAGCAGATGGATATATGTGCATTTAATTGAGAAATGTCCTTATCTTGTCATTGATGTTGCTTTAATGAATTGTGTAAAATAATTGAGTAGGATATATATATATATATATATATATATATATATATATATATATATATATATATATTATGTGTTGACGTATGATGTTGTTGAAATAAATGATAGTGCGTTACTTCCATTTATTGTGTGTCGATTATATATATATATATATATCTAACTCTCTGTTTTGTGTGTCCTGGATCGTTGGGTGATTCAGATCCTCAGGCGTTTTTGGTATGAATTGTTGGTGAAGCTCTGCTCTGATTAGGACACGGGAATAGTTCTTGTATATCGAGTCTTTCATGTATTTATATTGTATTAAATGAGTACCTTCTTGTATAGACCGGTGAATGCTACTTTTATTATCTAGTACTATTTTTGGAGAATGTAATACTCAAACTAGTGTTTTGTATCTTGGTCTTGATTTAAACAATGAAGTTTTTTATCCGCTGCGAGTTTTTGAAAAGAATTTTTGTAAAGTTAGCATTTTTTGTAAATTCGGGTATGGGTATTACAATGTGAATGTTAAAGTCGGTTATCATTAGCAAGATCACAAAGAGGTAAGTTTAATATTAAAAATAAAAAATGTTATGTGTGTGCCATATAAACTTATAGTTTTCAATTATGTTGGGAAGTAGTAATGTAATAGTAATAATGTGTCAAAAATGTTATGTGTATTTGGTATGTATCAAACATATAATTTTTACTGTTGAATTCTGTTGGAAAGTAGTAATGTAGTGGTCTGTATATGTAATCACAACGTGTCAAACAAATCATAGAAGAAACCAAAGTAATGTCAATTTATCCAAACTCAAACATAGTACACAACCAACATAAGATCCAAAAGACATAACACAACATTATCCATGTGTTGGAACAAAGTTCACATTGGTGTGTGAATTGAAAATAAAATTATTGAGTATTAAATAAATTAAGTCCTACTTTGGTGAGATAGGACACTTATTTATTTATTTAGTTTATTGTGATTTTCCATCAATTTGTAACCATTAGAATTGATAGGAGAATAACTCCTAATTGATCACCTCATTGAAAGACCCATGCTCTACTCATAAGAGATGTCGCCCAAAGATAAAGAAAAGAACAGCAACATGTTTGCATTGTATCGCAAGAACCAAACGTACCTTTACACCTAACAATTGCTTTACAATGAAATTTGTCATTGTGATTCTTGATTGCACATATTACTCAGCCCGTGAACAAGTGAGTTGGAGTTCTTTTGTTTTTTACGAAAAAATCATGATGGCTACAAAACACCAAAAACCTTATTTGGTTTGAAACTGGAAATTGTCTTGTATCTTGGTTTAGTCATACTGCAATTCAGTTGTAGGCTCAATTTTGAGGTTGGTCAATATCTCTTATTTGCCTCTTATTATATAGTGATGCTATATCATGAAAGTTATCATAGAAATTGATATTAATATAATGTGAACATGATATAGATATAAAATTGTGGGTTGATGAAACATTGAAATAATTGTCAAAATTATGTACATGACAATAATTGTATGTCAATTGGAAATAAAATGGAAGGTGATCATAAGTCATTTTGGATATTTGTTATTGAACGTAAATCACTTAACAAGTCTTGATTCAACTAAGATAATAAATAATTGATGGAAATTAAATATCTTATTGAACCAGTCTTGGTAAAATAAGAACATGTTTTCTTGTTAATTTTTGTATCAAACCATATGATTGTTTTTATTTTATTTGTATCGGTAAGTGCCTTAATAATACTAGTAGTAGCTAGTATTACTAATTTTTGTTTTAAGAGTGATTTCAATATCACTAGTTCCTTCAAATTAAGAATGGTCATTGATGACTCTGTTGGAACAAAATGAGTTTTAATTATAAAACACCCTAAGTTTTGATGATAACAGTGTATTAAATGGACAATTGGTATTACTAATGAATGATCTAGTGTGCAGGAACAAAGTAAAAATCTCATCCACGTAGATCATCATTTGAGTATCTGAAGGACACAGTTTGAAGTGTTAAGGCTCTGAGAAGCAAGAAGCTTCAGAGCCTCTGAAGAAGTCCTTAGAGGCCAAAGAAAGAAACACAGTCTGAAGCTTGCGTACATCTTCAAAAGATCAAAGAAATGATATCATCAGATTCTGAAGAACACTCTCTAAAGGAAGACATCTCATAACTAATGAAATAGTACAACGGTCTTGTCAACAAAAAGAAGAGTGTACAACCAACGGTCCTTTCTCAACGTCTTTATACCTAGAGTATAAATAGAAGACATCCTGATAGAGAGAAGACTACTGGAAGATCATCTGAACTCAAAGAAAGATTCAAATTGTATTCAAGCTGTGAACTGTTGTTATTCTTTCTTGTGTAACCTTCTAAGTAAAATATCTTTTGATATTGTAGACTCTGAACTTAGTGTTTAGAGAGTCTTGTTTAGAACTTTCAGTTCTACTTAATCTGTGTATTAAGTTAGTTTGTAAAGTCTCTTATCTTGTGTGATTTGAGCAAGGAAGTCTCTTGTCTTGTGTGACTTGAGCAAGGAAGTCTTAAGCTTGTGTGCTTAAGCAAGGAAGTCTCTGATCTTGTGTGATTAGAGCAAGGAAGTCTCTTTGTCTTGTGTGACCTAGAGCAAGGAAGTCTCTTGCTTGTGTGCTTGAGCATTAGTTGTGTAATCTTTGTGATTATAGTAAAATCCCTTGGAAGTGTAAGTGGACTGGACTACTCTCGTTTTGTGAGAGGAACCAGTATTAAATTTCTGTGTGTGCTTTCTCTCTCTCTCATTGTCTTATTTGCATTTTGTGTTTTGTCTAGCTTCTTACATCCGCTGCATTTCAATCTACTTTTAAGTAAAAGAATTAATTTTTCAAAACACAATTCAACCCCCCTTCTTGTGTTTTTCATCTTCAATTGGTATCAAGAGCTCCGGTTCTGTTTTTTAAGCCCTTAATGCAGATGCAAGATGAAGCAATATTTAAATTGAATGACAAATAGGATCAGAGGCACTTAGAGACCTCTACACACACACTTGGTTCTGATGGTTATCATTAACAGCTTCAGAGTTCAAAATATTTTCAAACAGTTCAGAGCTTAAAAAAATCTTTTTAAAGAAAATAGCTCAGAACCTGAACAAAAATTTGAAAACAGTTCAGAGCTCTTTAGTACAATATTTTGAAATCCTCAAAGATCAGATTGTCATATCAAAGCATGTACCTCATGCTACTATTTTGACCATTCTCCTACGTTCTCTTTCTGAAGCACTACAAAGCCCTAAAAAGCTAAGTAATTTCGCTTCTTCCAACAATTGATTTACCAATATTCTTTCTCCCCCTTTTGTCATTATCAAAAAGGTAGTATAAGCAATTAATAAAAATTTCAACTTTCAATGCCGTCAAATCAGGAGTGGTTGAACGCATTTAAGACTCGGCCATTGAAATATGCTTATAAAAGGAGAGTGATACCTAGTCATTTTATTCACACAGAATAATCTTAGGTTATTGATAGATCTCTTGAGAGAAAAAATGAAATGCTCAGAGAAGAAGAAAGTAGTTTCAGTGAGAGTCAGTCAAGATAGGAGAAAACATAAAAAGAAACCAATGGAAACAAAGCCAGTGTCCGTTACAGAAGAACTCAGTTCAGAGTCTGAAGAAAAAATCTTTGGACTCTGACTGTTTCAAGTTCTGAAGACATATGTTCATGAAGAAAATCAAACTGATATCCAAGGCTCTAGAGGGGCTAGAGTCTTTTCCTGAGGAAAACCAAACTGATGCAACAAAGTTGGTTTCTTCAAGAAAGACTAATGGTTGGATGGCTTCAGCCAAAACCTCAACCTTTCCCCTCTGCAAAGGTCATGTAGGCTTGTAATCACAAACATGACCTTTTTGAGCATCCAGAAGATAGTTCTTAGAAATGTAATATGTAATCCAGAACTTATGTTCTCAATGAAATAAAATTCATTACTTTGGCTTGTTTAATTTTTGATTTCTAATTTATATGTCTTCTCTTGTTGTGTAATTTGATACTTTAAGAATATCCACATATTGTACTTATTGAGAATCAAATTATATGAATGAAACTCAAGAGTTTGAAAGATCAACTTGCAAGAATGTTTGTTTTAACGAAAATGAACATCAGTTAAAGAGTTAAAAAAAACGACATACTAAACATACTTAACAACATGCATATAAGCATTCAGACAAATATAGTGAATAGATATGTCAGATTAACAAACAGAGTTTTAACAAAAGTTTAACCTAGTCAGGGTGCTTAGCAAATTATCAATCATGAAGTCATATAAGCAATCAAATAAGTCCTAAGGTTGGGGTTGACTACAGAAAGATGCTAGGGTTGTCATGATGTTTTTCTGATTAGTATTTACTTCTTCCATCAATCCCACAAACTTTTCCACTTTTGCTTCAATCCTTCTGATGTCATTCTCATAGACAGGGTTCCTCAGATGTTGTTGATTGCCTTGATCACCCCTCAGACTGTCTTGAAGAGGTACATTCAGATCGTCCATTATTGACTCTAACCTTTCCCTAAGGTTTTGCCCAATATTTTCTCTTGCTGCAGAGGATTCAGGATGATCCTTCTCTGTGTCTCTTTGAGTCTGAATGTCTTCCTCAGCATTGATGACCTTCCCTTTGTCAAATTTTCTCTGTTCTTCCACAGCTACCCTTTGTAGATTGTGCAGTTCCTTTACTAGTTCCTCTGTCAGACTTATCCATTAAGCAGCATACTCAGATGAAGGCATATCTGTTTGCCTTAGGTCATAAAGACCATGTATTTGTTTAAACAAGTCATTGCAATTGCTCAAGACATCAAGATTGTTTGATTGGGTTGGGTGAGGTTCATTGGATAAGGGTGTATTTGTGAGTTGAGGATTGGAGTGAATCAGTATTTGTTGGGACTGTTGAGAACTAGGGCTGGTTTGGACAAAGCTTTTGAGGTGGAAATCTTCTATAAAGAGTTCTTTGACCATAGCCTCAACATGGTTTGATGGTGAGAGGTTCAGGTTTTCTTCTGAAACAACATGTTCAGATGAGGTTTGGTGTGTGGGTGTATGAGGGTCTGAAGATGTTTGAGTCATAGATGGCTGAGCTATTTTATGCTTAGATTTGGCATTAAGCAGTTCAAAATTAGCTAGAATTTCATCTAACTTATTAGGGTTAGAATCAGTCGAAGAGGATGATGAAGAAATGTTGATAAAGACTGGTTCAGGGTGAGTTGTTTTGATAGGTTCTGATATAAGTTGTTTTATGGTAAGATTATCTTCAGAACTTGTCTGGTTATAATTTGGAAGGAGTTGGGTTGATGATGAGGTTAAATGAATGTCTTGAGCAGAAGTAACAACAGGTTTAGAAAGAGATACATCACCTGATTTATTATGATCTGAGCTTTCAGCAATCTTTTGCTCAGGCTCTTTGGTAAGTTGCTTTTGTCTGACACTAAGAGGTTCATCATCACTCTCTGAGCCTTCAACCTTATATGCTTTCACTAGCCTTCTTCTCTTCTTCTTCAATTCTTCCTTCTAAGTATTAAACCCTTCTCCTAGGTTATCCAGCAGTTGAATATACTTATTGACAATGCCACTAGAAACTATAGGTATGTCAATGTTCCATTTCTTCACCAAGGAAGGTTCTGAGTGAGACTGGTGTATCAAGGGATCTGAAGGTTGTACTTCATGTCCTGACAACAAGTTCATGTGAGATAGTGTATGAGCAGATATTGTGGAGGCTCTGAATTCTCTTAACAAGTAGTCATGACCAGCAGCTTTGATTATATCTATCACTCCACATTGACAGAAAATCTCACTGAGGACCCTTGGGTAGACTACATGTATATCAGACTTGGCCTGATTTTGAGTGTTAAGCGCATATTTGCATAGGTGATCAAAGATGTATTTAGCCCAATTTAAATCATATTTCCTTGTGAGAAAATAGACAAAGTGTCTATGATCCCATGACAATTGATCAGAATTTTCACTTCTTGGAAATATAGAACTTAACATGATTTTGGCTAATACTCTCTGAGTGGGCTTCAGATCACCTATCTTGTTGCTCTCACAACTTTTTCCCTTGACATAGCATTGTCTTGTCATACTCTTCAGAAACATAGATTTCTGTGCTTCATTGTGACTAAAGGTGTAGTAGATGCCTTCATTTGGGATGGATAGCACCTTAGCCAAGTTTGAAGCAGTGAGAATTACTTCAAACCCGCACACAACAGAATGCACCTCCGTTTCCTCAACGATTCTCAATCCTAACTCTTGAGGGGTCTTGTCTTCATTTTCAGCCTTTTCTTTTCTTCTTGCAGCTAGCTCCTTGTGATAATCTTCAACTATCCTCACCTTGCTTCTGATCCATAAATCTTTTACCAGAGTAGGATAGATTGGACCATTTAATAAATTCATGTATCTAAAGCTCCCTTTATGATTAGAAAAGAACTTTAGAACATCAAACTGATTCTTTTCCAAACTATCAAAGTCCACTGGTTGTTCCATATCCAGGTTCAGAGATTTTCCCTCCATCTTAAGAGATAAATCTGTAGAAAACATCTCCTCGCAAGCAATGGTGTTGATCGGAGAGCTTTTAGGAAAAATAAACAAAGAGTCTGAAACTGATGTAGAAGTAGATGCCATTTCAGAAAGTTAGGGTGTGGATTTTGCTAAAGCGAGAGAAAGAATTTGTTCTAGTTTTGAAGAACAAGGGTGAGGGATGTGATAGTGTAAAGTGTGAGTGTTTAAGTGATTTTGTTAAAAACATAAAACAAATTAAAACACACAATACATTGATTAAAAAATAAAGCGAACTAATCGTTAACTGTTTTCAAACCAATCAGAACGTGTGTACGTGTTGTCTTTTTAGCGCCAAAACATTTCAGTAAAAACTACTTAAACGTTTCCAATTCATTTCCTATTCAGAGGCTTATCTCTCAGAGGTTGAAAGGTTTCCATAGTCTGAGCTTCTTCAGATGCTGAAACCTAAAGAACTTCAGAGTCTAAAAACGAATCTTTTAGGACACAAAAATATATGTTCAGACAGGATTTTTTAAGGTTTTATTTCTGAACAATTTAAATAAATCAGGTGTCCTAAAAGAATATTTTAACCTTTGAGTGTTATTCCTCTGAATTGTCATTGAGATTTTAAGAATACTTACCTTGCATTGAAGCTTTCTAGTTTCAATTGAAGTCAATGTCATAGCCTGAACAATTACTTCTCCAAGCTGAGTCACTGTCATCTTCAGAACAAGCTTCATATTCTTCATCTTCTTCACCATCAGATTCATCAAAAATGTGCCTTCTGTGCACAATTGCTCTCCTTCCATTTGCAGTCACATGAGTCCATGTGAGTGGAGAGTATATTTTCCTCATTTGTCCTGTAGCCAAATAAACAATTTTGTCTTCTGGTACCCATTTGCAGATGAGTCCTAGACTGTTAGTAACCTGACCTCTATTCTCCATTTGTACCACCTGAAAGCTCTCAGGTACGAATGTTGAATATAGATCAGAAGGAGAAGCATTTTCAAATATGCTTGATGAACTTGGTTTTTCATATGTATCAGCACATGAATAACCAATTCCATTTACACCATTGTTTTTAAGAGAGGACAGTAAAGAAACAATGTCACTACTGTCAATGTGTGTATTACAGAGGTCTTTAGAATCAATTGAATTCTTATAAGGTTTGCTACTGCCGGCATTTCCTTTTTCAAGAACTTCAATCTTTTCTAGAGCCTCTTGATATAAACACTTAAATTGACCTGCTTGTTCACTTAAGTGCTCACAATTAACTTTGAGCTTTTTAATCTTTCGTGAACCAATATTTAGTAGTTTTATGAGTTCAAGTTTATGAAGTTGAGAATATACCTGATTCAGGATGTCTTGATCAGAGTCATAACTTGATTGTTCAGACGCTGAGTCCTCTTCAGACTCTGCTGCTGCTTCAGATCTTGCTTGCCTTTCAGGTCTTGATCTCCTTGGTAGCTTGACTTTCTTTTCTTCTTCAGAAAGTTTGTCCAGCTCTTCCCAGGTTGTCAATTTCTTCTTGCTAGCTATCTCTCCTCCATTCTTCTTGAATTCAGACCATCTTTGAAATTTCTTGGAGAAATTATCAAAATATTCTTCATCAGATTCTCCCTTAATATCTTCAAGCTCCATTTCTTGCTTCCCTTTTCTGGCTACTTCCTTGTCTCTTGCATTTGAAGTACAAACATCAGATGTTGATGTAGATACTTGCTTGTTGCTCAGATCTTCATTCATATTAAGTTCATCTTCCATTCCTTTAATTAGATCAGCAACAAGTTGATGAATCTTCTGCTTCCAATCATTCACTTGTTGAGCCATGGTGTTTTTCTCCTTTTGAATCTTGACTGTCTCACGGTTAAGTGATTTACCAACAGAACGAGCTCTGATACCAATTGAAGGTGCGTGGAGAAAATACAAGAAGGGGGTTGAATTGTGTTTTGGATATTTAAAAACTTTTCAAGATATTTAAATCTATCAGAGTCTTTAAGCACAGCGGAATTATTCACACAATTAACTTATGGCTAAGTGAATGATGAAGGAGTAAATGAGAGAGTGAGAGAGAGAAGAACACACAACAATTTATAATGGTTCCCCTCACAAATTGAGAGTACTCCAGTCCCCTTGTTTCCAAGAGAGTTCACTATAATCACTAAGATTACAATTAGATGCTCAAGCACACAAGCTCAAGACTTCCTTGCTCAAGTCACACAAGACTTAAGACTTCCTGCTCTAAGTCACACAAGACAGAGAGACTTCCTTGCTCTGATCACACAAGATCAGAGACTTCCTTGCTCAAGCACACAGGCTCAAGACTTCCTGCTCTAAGTCACACAAGACAGAGAGACTTCCTTGCTCCTACACTCAGCAGAAGACTTCTTTGCTCTAATCACTAAGATTGAGACTTATGTGCTTCTACACTAAGCAGAAGACTTTCTTGCTTCTACACTAAGCAGAAGACTTTCTTGCTTCTACACTAAGCAGAAGACTTACTTGATTCTACACTAAGCAGAAGACTTACTACTAACTTATAAGCTTAAACTTATTACAAACATAATAACTTCAGAGGCTTAAGCTAGTTTCTATGCTCACTTCATTTGAGAGATATTTTCTATTACAATTCAGATTCTCACTTTCTTCTGAGAGATGTTTTCTAATGAAGATCGCTAGTCATCAATTCTTTCTTTGGCATATTTATATGAGTTGAGAAAGACATTGAGACGTTGGAGAAATTCCCGTTGTAAAATGGACAGCTGTAGTCTTTGAAGATCCGTTGAGTAAAGCCACGTCTTCTTTTGCAGTGAGGCTTCACCTTTACTGTTTTTCCAATAGTACAGTAATAAGGTACAACTAACTCCTAGAAAGAGAGGGATCACATCCTTTGTGACCGTTGCAATTAGTTGACCTTATAACAAATCATTAGGCTTGATAATTGTAGTTGATGTAGCCCTTCTGATGATTTGGGGAATTCCTTTGCTTCTGATGAACCTTTGATAACTTGGAGTCTGATTGGTCTTGAATGGGTGACCTCTGATAGTCCTTCGTAATTCAGCTTCTGAACGTCTTCATCCTCTGAATGACTCATGACTAGAAGATAGCTTCTGAACTCTTGTAGGCCTCTGAACATCTTTGAGCTTCTGAACTTCTCTGAGCTTCTGAACTCTTGCAGACATTCTGATCCTCTTTGAGCTTCTGAACTTTGTTTAGCTTTTGACCACGTTGTAGCTTTTGAACTCTTTCAGAGTGTAAAGATTCAGACTTCCATAGGTTTCATCAAAGTCTAAATTAAGTGTGCTCTCGATATAACGTTGGATTCTCCTGCACTTAATTTAAACATTAGTACCATCAATTGTCCATTTAATACTTTGTTATCATCAAAACCTAAGGGTGTGTATTAACACATATTTTGTTCCAACAATTGAGACCATGTTTTCTAGATTTCAGACTCAGGTGTCTAACCTCAGGATTCTGAAGAAAAGTTATACAACCTCTGATCATGTGTGGAAGATCCTGAACAGCTTGACTGACAAATGGAGACCTAAGGTCACAGCTATTGAGGAAGCTAAGGATCTTGAGAAAATCTCTCTTGAATCACTCATCAGCAATCTCAAGAGCCATGAGATGGTATTGAATGCTGATGCATGAAGAAGAAAGAAAGATCAGTAGCCTTAACTTCAACCAAGAAATCTTCAAAAGCTTTCAAGGCTAAAACTCTGGAGGTTGAGGAGGATTCTTCTTCAGATGATCAAGAAGAAGAAGAAGATGAAGAATTTGCCATGTTCACCAGAAACTTTCAAAAATGGGCAAGGATGAGCAAGAGTCATAAAGGAAATAGTTCAAGGAATACTCCCAGTAGAGAAGAGAAGAATTGCTTCAAGTGCAACAAACCAGGACATTTCATTGCTGAATGTCCTGAAGCTTCATCAAAGGACAAGAACAAGAAGTTTAGTAGCTACAAGAGGAGATTTCAGAAGAGCTTAATGGCAACGTTTGAAGACCTGGAAGCATCCTCAGATAGTGATGATGAAGAAGCAAATGTGGCTCTGATGGCTACAGCTGATGAAGACTCTGAAGGATCAGACTCTGATGAATCAGACTCTGATGAATCTGAACAGGTATTGTTAAATTATTCTAAAGAACAACTCTTAACCTACCTTGGTATGTCTCTAAGCAAGTTTGTTGAATCATCCTCTAAACTAAAACTTTTAAAAACGCAAAAGGATGAGTTAGCAAAGAAAGTTGAACATTTTCAAGCTCTATATAAAAATTCTTTAATCAAAATTGAAGAACTTGAAAATGGATGCACAAGATGTAACAAACCTACTGATGAGCATGAGGTTGCTCTTCAGGAGTTTGTTCATCAGAACGTCAACAAAAGTAAAATGGCGTCTATGATTTATAATGTTTGTAAAAATGTAGGTGAATGAATTGGTTACTCATATGGTAAATCATATGGGAAACAAAATCCTTATATTTGTTTAAATAATATTTCTGATAATCTTTATTCAACCTTTGTGCCTGAGAAAAACAAAGGCAAAGCTATGACTGTTTTAGACTTTGAAGGTATCTCTGGGGTCTGCAAGACAAGCTCTGAAGTTACATCAGAGGCTGTTTCTCAGAACCCCAAAGAGAGCAACTCAGGACCTAAGTATTCAGAACCTGAGACTATCAAGTCTAAGACTCTGAAAACTTTGGGACTCAGAAGCACATCCAATCAGACTCTAAAACAAACCAAACTGATGATAAATAATCAACATAAGACTCTGGTATGCAAAACTAATCCTAGATTAGAAAAGCAACCTAGGTCCTATAGTGATTATCAATCAAAGCCTAGATTTCAAAATCAATGGACTAAGAGGGTCAATTTTCAAAGACCAAATTTTCAAAGGAAATTCTTTAAGACTCCACAAAACTTTTCACAGAGGCAAGGAAGAACTAAAGGTTATAGAACTAACAAAACTGGACCCATAAAACAATGGGTACCAAAGTGTAGAATTGTCTACTATTCAGATTTTCATTGTAGGAAAAACCATTTCAAATCAGATGAATGGAAGCAAGTGATCAACTGTGGAAGAAAAGCTTATGTTCCAAAACATTACTTTACTTCCAAAGCTGCTGAAGTGGACAAAGCAAATGATTATTGGAGAGAACTTCACAATGAATGTGAAGGATATTATTACAATGATTGACCTTGTTTATTCTACAGCTATCCAGACTGAAAGAAAATGGTAATCAATCATGGTATCTGGATAGTGGATGTTCAAGGCACATGACTGGTAATAAGAAATTGTTCACATCATTAAAACTTGAAGATGGTGGAACAGTTGGCTTTGGAGGAAACAAAAAAGGCAACATCAAAGGTACATGTATTGTAGGTAACTCCTCCCTTTTAATTAATAATGTTTGGTTTGTAGATGGACTTAAACACAACTGTCGCGGTGATTTTTGGATGTCGAATTATTAATTAACTTCGAATCGCAATTTAATATTCCACCACCGATCTTTAATTTATCCGAGGGAAAGAGAAAAAGTTCGAAAAAACCCTATTTTTTAGAGATCAAGGTTCGGGGGTTAGTTATACGAAGGGAAGGTACTAGCACCCTAAGTATCTATAGTACTCTATAGGAACCTTTTGTTTTTATTCTAACTTTGCGCTTAATTTTAATTGTTTGTAAAATGTATAAATTAGGGATTTAAAGTGATGATTGAAAAAAGTTTAAAGTGACGAAAAAGAAGGAAAAAATGTTTTTGTTGATTTTATTGATTGGAGAGACAAGTCTCATGCCTACGTACCCGAGGGATCAAACCACCGTAGTTCGGGGTAAAAGTTACGAGTAAATTTGTTTGTTTGATTTTAAAGTTTTGAAAATGGTTTTAAAGACCAAAAGCCAAAAGTGGCAAAATGTGAGTTTGATTGATGTTAGTTTGTGAAGAAAGTCTATATGGTTAAATTGATTGAGATTTGATTATGAAATAAGACGCAGATACTTGGTTTGAAATCCAAGGTTTATTGAGAAAAGGTTTTGAGTGATAAAAGACACTTGGTCTAAAATCCAAGGTTTTTGCATGATTAAGGATGTATGAATGAAGAGAATGCACTTGGTTTAAAATCCAAGGTTTTAGCGATAAAAGAAGTCATTGGTTTAAAGTCCAAGGCACTTGGTTTAAAATCCAAGTTTGCGATAAAAAGAACTCTTGGGTTAAAATCCAAGGTTTTTACGATAAAAGGGGGCCATTGATTTAAAGTCCAAGGCACTTGGTTTAAAATCCAAGCTTGTGATAAAAAATACTCTTGGATTAAAATCCAAGGTTTTTGCGATAAAAAGAAACGTTTGGTTTAAAGTCCGAAGTTCTGAAAATGGTTGATGACAAAGTATTTTTGTGCTTTTTGAGAATAAATTGCTTGATATTTTTTGAAAGAGGTTTTGACCTCATTTTTTTTTGAGAAGAAAATGACTAATTATTTCAAATGGAATGTTGGGTTCCAAATTAATAAAAAAGGTAGCGCAAATAATAATACTAACGTCGCAATAAGCAAATTAAGCACGAAGACAATTCGTAATGATATTTTGATCAAAACGGTGTCTTTTCCCTCGGAATTTAATATTACGCATATAGACAGAATGCGATAAAATATAAATATGCATGAGATGCAATTTATTTATGAGTACATTGGTCCCTAATTACACTATAAAATTTTTGCAAGAAAATAAACATGAAATGATGCAAGAGAGGGGGTATGCTATGCACTTTTATTTAGAGTTGACATTTGGCCTATTTACATCCTAAATTCAAGAGCAAAAATAAATGGCAATTAATAAAGCGATAAACACTCAAAATTGTGATAATAATGATATTACAAAAAATAAAGGTAAAAATGATAAATAAATGGATGTAATGAAATAATATGATATGCATGGATAAATAACATAAATAAATAAATACGAAACTAAAAAGATGAAAATAAGCCTCGACATCGTGCTTTACAAGGCTGAAAAAAAATAGCTAAAATAGCTTATGCCAAAAGCACTTATCTCATGAGCTCATACACAAAAATTAGAGCAATTAATTAATAATATAGGATATTAACGATTTAAAATGAATTAAATCCACTATAAATTTCAGTAGCTTAATTTTGTTCAAAATGACTTACAGAAGTCATTGAAATGAAAAACTACTTTCACAATAAGCTAAAAAAAAATAAATTTAAGTTTAAACAGGGGGTGTCAAAATTAAAACGAAATAAAAGGGGGTGCGAAAAGCACTTCTGCAGTCCAAGCCCAGACTGGGGGGTGCAGCTCAAGGGGGGCGCGTGAAGAAGATCAGATGATTAAATCAGGGACGTCTGATCAGATCTGGAAGGATTTAGGCACGCTGGTGCACCGTAAGTCCATAGACAGGCACGCACATGATTGGGTCAGGGTATATATACCCAAAACCCTAAAAAAAATTCATTTGTTCAATCTGTTTCTCTCTCTCGGCCGCTCTCTCTTCTTCTCTCATCTCTCTTCTCTTCTGTTCTTCATATGAAGAACAATGATGAACATTCATCATTTCCGGCGAGAGCCCGCCGTACCGGAGCGATTCCGGCGGCGGCTCCGCCGGCCAATCCCCAAAAAAACTCAAAAATCTAAACTTTTTTTTTACCAAACCCTTCTACTCCTTATTCTAAACCCGAATCTAAACCCAAAATCCCCAAAATTCTAACCAAAAACCCTAGATCGGAAAAAAAAAAAGTGGAAAAAAAAACAACCTTTAGTGTTCTGATTTCTGGTTCGGATTCGTTTCTTCTCTTCTCTATGTAGTTCGGTTTGTTTTTAAAAAAAGAAATTTTTTGTAGTTTTTGGTTCTGATGTTTGAAAAAGAGAAGTATTTTTGATTTTGGTATTTTTTGGTTCTGATTTTGAAATAAAAAAGTATTTTTTTTGAATTCGAAAAGAAAGAATGAAATTTGTGGATTGATTTGGTTTTGATGTTGTTGAATTTATGAGTTTGATTTTGTTGGTGATGTTTATGATTTTTTGGTTGTGATGATTTGATTCTATTGGAAAAAAAAATTAGGGTTTATGTGGTTTGTTGTTTGTGTTCTGCGGCTGATAAATTTTTTTCTCTCTTTCTCTGAGAAATTTTGTTCTGTTTTATAACCCAAAAGAATTAGGGTTTTGGTTCATTGAGGAAGGGCAGAGAAATGCTTTTGCTAGGTTGAAAGGAATCTCCCCTTTCTGGGGAAGAAGACACTGAAACTTGCTGGACTATTTTTAAGATCTTTTGTTTATTAAAAAAAAAAGTAACATAATAACAATTAACAATAATAATACAAAAAAGAAAGCAAAATAATAAAAAAATAAAAATAAAAGGGAAGTGGGAAGGCAGCCACGCTGCTTCTTCCTTCTTTTTTTATTTTAATAATAAAAATAATAATAAAGATAATAATAATAATGATAATAATAATAATAATAATAATAATAAAAAAGATAAATCTAAATGAACAAAAATGAGGTATTTTAAAATACCTTTCTGCCGAAATTTCAATTGAAAACGACGAAGAGAAAAAAAAAAGTTTTAAACGCCGAACAAAAGCGATCGGTCAAAAAATGGGGTACGACAGATGCCCCTATTTAAGTTTCTTCCATCGGAGATAAAAAAGAAAAAGATGATTTTTTTGATAATATTTTTGTTTCGGTTCGACGGTGGAAGAAACTTAAATACAAAGTACGCCATTTTTTGACCGGATTAAACTATAAAATGCTATGACATGATGTTACGAGTATTATGCCTATGAGTGTTATGTTTACAAGTGTTTGAATGTAATGAAGATTATTTGACAGAAGTAATGAAGACAGAAGGCGATAAGGTCCTGTGTGCGGACAGAAAGCAGTAAAGTCCTGTGTATGGACAGAAGTAAAGACAGAAAGCAATAAAGTCCTGTGTGCGGACATAAGCAGATAAAGTCCTGTGTGCGGACAGAAGTAAAGACAGAAAGCAATAAAGTCCTGTGTACGAACATAAGCAGATAAAGTCCTGTGTGGGGACAAAAGTAAAGACAGAAAGCAATAAAGTCTTGCGTGCGGACATAAGCAGATAAAGTCCTGTGTGCGGACAGAAGTAAAGACAGAAAGCAATAAAGTCATGTGTGCGGACATAAACAGATGAAGTCCTGTGTGCGGACAGAAGTAAAGACAGTGTCTACCAACATGTGGGATGGTAAGGACACAATAAGGAAATAAATTGTCTGCTGTCATTGTGAGACATAACAAGAATGTGTATTTGTCTGGACCAGACACACTGGAGATGACTTCCTTTTGGAGAAATTAACCACAAGTTTGCAGTTGATTGTTTGCAAAACCTGCTACTCGAGATATGTTTGATGGAGACATCTCTGGATCAGACTCACTGGGGATGACTCTTATTTTTTTTGATTTATGATTGATGGAGACATCTCTGGACCAGATACACTGGGGATGATTCTTTTTGTGATGTATTGAAGCAGGACACGTGATGGTTAATGCAGTATGTATGAATGATTTTGTTTGCATGTTGTATTTAAATATGAATGTATGTACACGTATGTGAATGATTGTATGTATGTATGTATGTATGATTGTATGTATGTATGTATGAATGAATGTATGTTATTAAGCTTGTATTTGTATGATTGAATGGTATTTGTACATGACTGGATGAAACAAAAGATTTGATCAAGTAAGATGAGCATTGGGCCGACGTATCCGTACAACCACTCAATAGTTCTCCACTGGGGACAACATCCTTACAGGTGAAGTAAATCAGATTCTCGGGGTAAAACTCGGTATGATATGTCAATCCATGGTAAGAATGATTAATTCTTGGGGTAAAGCCCGTCGATCAGAGGTCTGGCAGAAGTCTCCATTTTGTACAATGAAACTGAATATTTTCTCATGGTCTTGTTTTGACAGTTATGCATTTGCTTCTTTATTTGTTTTGGAATCCCTAACTTTTGCCTGGATCGCCCTTTCGGGTTTTCAATCCACCGGGAATGTATATCTCTTTTTTTTTTTGTTTTGCCCCTAATTTTTGCCTGGATCGCCCTTTCAGGTTTTCAATCCACCGAGACGCTCATTTTTTGCCTAAGCCACCCTTTCGGGTTTTCAACTTAGCGAGCTTTTTCTTTTTTCTCTCTTTTTTTTTTTTTTTGGAGCAATGACTGTGTCCGTCTTGTTGAATCTATCTGCTTCCGGAACAATGTTGATATATGCTTGTATGACTCATGAATCTAAGAAATATGTTTGTCATCTATATTTTTTCAAAAAAAGGAATAACTAAAAAAAATTAAATTATTTTTTAGTTTTTTTTCTTTAAGTACTTTAAATTGAAAGAGGAGAAAACAAAATTGCGAATAAATTTGAATTCCAAATAGAAGGCACAGGCTCGAATTTGATTAAAAGAGTGGTGATTGGCAAAAAGCACAACCCCACGGATCATTACAAAGTTGAAAAATGGTAATTATGTGGGAAAGATACATTAAGCACAATGATCGCTATTCTCCCTAACAACTTTGAATTCCGCAGTTTAAAATGCTGCAAACTGAAGATATTCTGTCAACTCAGGTACTCTGAATAAGTGATGCCTGATCCGATGCAGTTACTTGTCATATTCCTTAACTTTTGCATAGATCACCCTCTTGGGTTTTCGACCTATCAGGATACTATTTTCTGTTTATGTCTCTAATTTTTGCCTGGACCGCCCTTTCGGGTTTTCAGCCCACCGAGACGCTCATTTTTGCCTAAGCCGCCCTTTCGGGTTTTCAACTTAGCGAGCTGTTCTTTTATTTTTTAGACAAAGTATTTCTTGACTGCATCGGCATTCACAGGTCGAGGGAGCTCATCACCATCCATGGTTGCAAGAGTCATAGCACCACCAGAAAAAGCTCTTTTGACAACATACGAGCCTTCATAATTAGGCGTCCACTTGCCCCTAGAATCCGGCTGAAAGGACAAAATCTTTTTGAGCACAAGGTCACCTTTCGCGGAACTCACGAGGCCGAACCTTCCTGTCAAAAGCCTGTTTCATTCTTCTTTGATATAACTGTCCATGACACAAAGCCGCCATGCGTTTCTCCTCAATCAGATTCAATTGATCATATCTGTTTTGGCACCATTCAGCTTCGGCCAGCTCAGTTTCCATTAAAACTCTCATTGATGGGATCTCAACCTCTACGGGGAGCACTGCTTCCATGCCGTACACTAAAGAGAAAGGGGTTGCCCCTGTCGAAGTACGAACTGAAGTACGGTATCCATGTAAAGCAAAAGGTAACATCTCATGCCAGTCTTTGTAAGTGACCACCATTTTTTGCACGATCTTCTTGATGTTCTTATTTGCAGCTTCAACTGCGCCATTCATCTGAGGCCGGTAAGGAGATGAATTATGGTGCTCAATCTTGAACTCATCACACAGATCTTTCATCATCTTGTTATTCAAATTTGTCCCATTGTCTATAATAATTTTGTTAGGAACACCATAACGGCAGATAATATGGTTCTTGATAAAACGTACGACCACCTGCTTGGTCACATTGGCATAAGACGCTGCCTCAACCCACTTGGTGAAGTAATCAATAGCCACTAAGATGAAATGATGTCTGTTGGAAGCCTTTGGTTCAATCCGACCAATCATATCGATGCCCCACATGGAGAATGGCCAAGGAGAAGAGAGAACATTCAGAGAAGTTGGCGGTAGATGTATCTTATCCGCATAAATCTGACATTTATGGCATTTTCTGGCATGTTTGTAACAATCAGACTCCATTGTCAACCAATAGTAGCCAGCCCTTAACATTTTCTTGGCCATTGTGTGTCCATTAGGATGGGTTCCGAATGAACCTTCATGCACTTCATGCATTAATAGATCAACCTCATGTTTGTTCACACACCGAAGCAGGACCATATCAAAATTTCTTTTGTATAACACCTCTTCATTCAGGAAGAAACTACTAGATAACCTTCTCAGAGTCTTTTTGTCTTTGTTAGATGCCCCAGGGGGATATTCTTGCTTCTGAAGGAACATCTTGATATCATGAAACCAAGGCTTGTCATCAACCACTTCTTCAGCTGCAAACACATATGCTGGTCTTTCAAGGCACCGAATACTGATGGTTGGTACCTCGTTCCGTCGATTAACCCGGTACATTGAAGATAGGGTGGCTAAAGCATCTGCCATTTGATTCTCATCACGAGCAATGTGATGTAGTTCCACTTTGTTGAAGAAAGTCAACAACCGCCTTGCATAATCTCTATAAGGAATCAAACCAGCATGGCGAGTCTCCCATTCTCCTTTGATCTGATTAACCACAAGAGCTGAGTCTCCATAAATGTCAATGTTTTTGATCCTTAAATCAATAGCTTCTTCAATGCCCATGATGCAGGCTTCATATTCAGCAATGTTGTTGGTACATTCAAACTGTAGTCTCGCAGTAAAAGGAATGTGAACACCTTTAGGGGTAACAATGGTTGCCCCAATTCCACTACCGTAGACATTAACGGCCCCGTCAAATATCAAACCCCACTTGGATTCAGGATCTGGTCCTTCGCCGAACACCGGTTCATCACAATCCTTCATTTTTAGATACATGATCTCTTCATCTGGAAAATCAAACTTGATTGGCTGGTAATCTTCAACTGGTTGGTGAGCCAAATGGTCAGCAAGGATACTACCCTTGATTGCTTTTTGGGTACGGTACTCAATATCATATTCGGACAACAACATCTGCCAACGGGCAATTCTTTCGGTTAGAGCCGCGTTTTCAAAGATGTACTTAATTGGATCCATTTTGGATATCAACCAAGTGGTATGATTAATCAAGTAATGACGGAGACGTTTGGCAGCCCAAGCCAAAGCACAACAAGTCTTCTCAAGCATAGAGTATCGAGATTCACAATCTGTGAATTTCTTACTCAAATAATAAATTGCATGCTCTTTTCTACCAGTTTCATCTTGTTGCCCCAGCACACAACCCATAGATTCTTCTAGCACAGTTAGATACATGATGAGTGGTTTTCCTTCAACTGGAGGGATAAGGATCGGAGGTTCCATTAAATACTCTTTGATACTGTCAAAGGCTTTCTAACAGTCCTTTGTCCAAACAATCCCTTGATTTTCGCGAAGTAATTTGAATATCGGTCCACATCTGGCAGTCATATGGGAGATGAATCTAGAGATGTAATTTAGTCGACCCAGGAAACCTCTAACTTGTTTTTCTGTTTGTGGAGCTGGCATTTCTCTGTTGGCTCTGACTTTGTCTGGATCTACCTCGATACCCTTTTGGCTGACAATGAAACCCAGGAGCTTTCCGGATCTAACACCGAAAGTACATTTGTTGGGATTTATACGGAGTCGATACTTCCTCAACCTTTGAAACATTTTCAACAAAAACTCCACGTGTTCTTCTTTAGTGCCTGACTTGATTATCATATCATCTACATATACCTCAATCTCTTTGTGCATCATGTCATGGAAAAGGGTGGTCATGCCCCTTTGATAAGTAGCGCCCGCATTTGTTAGACCAAAAGGCATTACTTTGTAACAGAAAGTGCCCCAAGGTGTAATAAAGGCAGTCTTCTCTCTATCTTCAACCGCCATCTTGATCTGATTGTACCCGGAGAAACCATCCATGAAGGAAAACACCTTGGATTTAGCCGTGTTATCAACCAATACATCAATGTGAGGTAAAGGAAAATCATCTTTTGGACTAGCTTTGTTCAAATCTCTGTAATCAACGCACATTCTGACTTTGCCGTCCTTCTTTGGAACTGGTACTATATTAGCCAACCATTGAGGATATTCTGATGTAATAAGGAAACCAGCATCAATTTGTTTTTGCACTTCTTTCTTGATCTTGAGAGCCATATCAGGATGAGTTCTTCTTAACTTTTGCTTCACCGGAGGACATTCTGGCTTCAAAGGCAAATGATGTTCCACAATCTCAGGATCTAAACCGGGCATATCTTGATATGACCAGGCGAAGATGTCAACATACTCTCTGAGTAAAGCAATCACCCTTTCTTTGACAGATGCTTCTAAGGATGCCCCAATCTTGATTTCTTTCTTCTCTTCTTCACTACCCAGATTGATCAATTCTATAACCTCTTCGTGGGGCTGAATAGTCCTTTTCTCTTGATCCAATAACCGTCTGATCTCATCTGGAATCTCTTCATCCTCCTCCTCTACAGCCTCGTAAACAGGGAACTCAAAGTTGGGAGAGGGCCTAGGATCATTGTGTTCAACGGGTTTATTGATGCTTAGTCTGCATATGATTTATGATTGATTTCAATAAACAATAGTGAATGCAAACTTCTGAATTTGATTAAAGCTAAGAAAGAAAAAAAAAGGTGAAATTAAAAGATGTGTACATATTTAGGTTTTTTTTTTTTTTTTTGTGTTACCATTTTTCATAAGAATATAAATAAAATAAAGTGTCACGATAAGAAAAATGACAATATATATATTTTTTTTTAAAATACTTGAAGCTTAAACAAAACCCTATTTGAGTTTCACTTTTGCCTGGGGCAGGACAAAAGGATTTTTTTTGAAAAAACAAAAATAGACAAACATATTACTTAGATAAAGGTGTGACAGAAGGGACATCAACAGTGACCCAATTGTAGCAAATTCCTCCGGGAGTCACGAAACTAGGTGGCTCTTCCTCATCCTCATGCTCAATGATAGCATTAGTTTCTGGAGGGGCATTGATAAATCCAGCACCACAAAAGATATCTGCGATGGGCTTCCGAATCATATCCGGCTTATTCATCTTTGTGGACGGAGTGCAACCCAAACCTTCTTTCTTCTGGTTTTCTGCCAACTGTAACAGGCGTCCCCAATGTGAAGCTTCATCACCTTGTATCACCTTTTGTCCATCCTTCACGGATTTCATAGGTGCCTTGGCCTTTTCTGAACTTCTTTCCTCAATAGGAAACCCTTGGAAGGCTGTACCATCTTCAACATCAGCACCGATATAAGAAAAAGCTGACAAATGACTAACCAATAAAGCTTCCTCTCTGTTCACGATCACCAATTTTCCTTCCCGTACAAACTTCAGCTTTTGGTGAAGCGTGGAAGTCACTGCCCCAGCTTTGTGAATCCACGGTCGTCCCAACAAACAACTATAAGATGCTCGAATATCCATGACTTGAAAGGTAATCTGGAACTCATAAGGACCAACTGAGATGGGTAGATCTATTTCCCCAATTACTGATTTTCTTGACCCATCGAAGGCTTTCACGATTAATGCACTCGGCCTCAAAGGCGCACCACGGTATGCGAGCATGTCAAAAGTAGTCTTGGACATTACATTCAAAGACGACCCGGTATCCACCAACACGTTGGATAAGGAATCAAATTTACAACTCACTGAGATATGTAATGCTAGGTTATGGTCCCTTCCTCTTTCAGGGAGTTCCTCGTCACTGAAACTTAAGTTATTGCAAGCTGTGACGTTCCCCACAATGCTCCCAAATTGGCCCAAGGTTACGTCATGATCGACATATGCTTGGTCCAGGACTTTCATCAGTGCCTCTTTGTGCGCATCAGAATTCATTAAGAGTGATAAAATTGAAATCTTGGAAGGGGTTTGTAGTAATTGATCCACGATCTTATACTCACTTCTCTTGATCATTTTCAAAACTTCATCCGAGTCTTCATACACTCTTTCACCAGTCCCACTAGAGTCAGGAATTTGTGTTTTTTCAACATAATCATTGGTCTTCCCTTGAACAGTTCCCGGAAGGATACACCCACTCCTCAGTATTTTACTATTATCTGCAATATTGTCCACGGATATCAAAGAGGGAATGGGTGTTTCCAACCCATCCTGCAACATGGTGGCATCATATCTATATGGCACAGCTCTCAGGGACGTATAGGGCATAGGCCCTGGCAAGCAGATTACTAGCGGGTTAACTGTGGGTTCTCCACTATTATATATCATCTCGATACGGTCAGAGACATTGAATTCCGGGACTATGACGCAGACATTCTCGCTCTTCTTTGTGACTAGCAATTATCCCTTATCCATCAACCTTTGTATGTCCTCTTGAACTCGGGAACAACCTTGAGGATTCTTTAAACATTCCTCACAAGTTGCATGATCATGGTTAAACAACTTTGCTTCACACATTTTATTATGAATGGGAACCAACGGGGTTTTGATATCCTTCACACTGAAAATGGTGCTTGTTTCTTGGAAACTTTGGATAAAATGGACGGAGGACCCGTGATTGGGCAACGGATTGTTTTGAACATTTGGATTTTCATCCTTGAAAGACAGCACCTTATTACGGATTAATTCTTGAACAGCTTTTTTGAGAGCGTAGCAACGTTCTACATCATGGCCAGGGGCCGCTTGATGGAAGGCACAAGTCAGGTCACTACGGTACCAGGTAGGTAGTACTGCTGGCACAGGTGGAGGTGGTCTTGTCTGGAGAAATTTTTTAGCAAGTAATGCGGGGAGTAGGTCGGCATATTTCATGGGTATGAGGTCAAATGGAGGATTTCTCTGGGTGCGATTGGGATAATTGTAGGGTTGTTGGGGAGTTTGTGGTCGAATTTGTGGTTGCTGTGGGTATGGTTGTTGATAAGGGTGTGGATATTGTGGTGGTGGTGCTTGGGTAATTTGTGGTTGAGATGTAGGTGTAATGGCTGAGACATGCTGGTAAGTTCGGTATCTAGACTGGGGTCCTCCTTGAGTCACCATGCCAACTTCATATTCTTTTTTCTTTGAAAAACTGTTGCCATATTTCTTAGCAGTATTAGTCGGAGCATTTTCTCTTATCAATCGTCCCTGACGGACTCCCTCTTCTAGGAACATTCCCATTTCTACCATTTTGGTGAATCTTCTTGACACAATACCAACCATTTTCTCATAGAAGAATGGGTTCAGAGTATGCAAAAATAACTTGCACAATTCTTTCTCTTCTACCGGAGGACGAATTTGAGCAGCAAGCTCCCTCCACCTTTGAGAATATTCCTTAAAAGATTCTCTCTCCTTTTGTGCCAATGCTCGTAACTCATTCCCTATCAGGGGCCAGATATGAATTGTAATTATACTGCCGAATAAAAGCACTGGCCAGATCATTAAAGGAACTGACGTTAGCCCTATCAAGGTCCATGTACCACCTCAGAGCTGCACCGGTCATACTGTCTTGAAAATAATGGATCAACAACTTGTCATTACTGGTTTGAGTAGACATCTTTCTGGCATACATTATCAAGTGAGCCTTGGGACAAGTGTTCCCCTTATATTTCTCAAAATCTGGGACCTTAAACTTATGTGGGACCACGACATCAGGGACCAAACAGAGTTCATGCGCGTCTTGGCCGAACAAATCCTTTCCTCTAAGAGCCCTCATCTCTTTTTGTATCTCATCGTACTTGATCTGTAAGTCATCCATCCTGTCATAACCTCCCACACTTTCAGCATGAAAGATGGGCAACTGGTTTTGTTGGATAGTATGAACCAAAGGTGCAGAAACTGTTTCCGTAACCTGGGGAAGTGTATTAACAAGCTGAGTAATAGGCACCGTCGATTGTACATGGGGAATTTCAGACACCACAGGACGTGACTCCTCCCCGAGAAATCCAACAGGCATGCCCCACGGGTAACCTTCGGGCCTAACAAACTGAGGAGTGCTAAGTGGCGCAGATGAAACAGGAGGAGGTACAAAGGTACTGCTAGACTGAGGTACCGGAGCTGGCGCCTGATTCTGGGTAGCCATCAGAGATGCCACCATGCTAGTCAATTTCTCGATTTCTGTTTGCATAGTTGTCATCTGTTCACGGAGCATATGGTTTTCTTCCTCAAAATTGCTCATCTTGTTCCTTAACCTGGACCGAGTATTGTAGACACGGGTTGGTTTGTACCGAATATGCCGAGCCACTTTAACTGAGACGGAGAGAAAAAGAAAGAACATGTGACTCTGTTTTGAAAACTTATGTATGCAGTATGATGCATGATATATGTTATGCTAAAATAAGCAAAGTTGTTTTTTTTTTTTTCGAAGGACTTTAAGACAATAATTTTGTAAACATTTTATAAGAAAAGGAAAAGTAAATAAAAATTGCATTAATAATCCAAAGGTTACAACCATTTTTTTTAAACGAAACAAACAAAAACATAAAAACAAATCTAAATCCGGACTCTTGAAGCCAACTAGCCATCAAAATGTGAATCGAGGCCAGAGGAAAATAAATCCCCTTGCCTCTTCTTCCTCTTGCTATCTTGTCTCAATAAGGCATCCTTGACCCTGATCATATCTTCCTTCTCAACCAACAAACCATTTTGTAGAGAGAGCACATTCTCTTGTTCTTTCAACTTCTCCTTCAACTCTTTGTTCTCAAGCTCAGACTCTCGGAATTTTCTCTCCCACGCATCTTTCTCAAGTCTCAACTTTGTCAAAAGTTCATGGAATTCATCTATAGTCTTGAATGGGATAACTGAAGGAGGTGTGGGAGAAGAAGACGCATCAACAGAAGATGACTTCTCGAAACTATAAGGCATCCCGCGCTCTATAGCTCTACTTATTACCCATTTAGTGTAATCTTCAGAGACAATTCCAAGCTTCTTCCCTAACTGATCCTTCCCTTTTCTATGGACATTATGCCAAGCCCGAGCAAAACTTTCTCTCATGTGTTGACTTCCTTCTTCGTTGAGATAAAATATGCCGGTTGATAAAATGCTCTTAGGCCTATCCCTCATGGGGTATCCGAACTGCCGTCTAGCAAGAATAGGGTTATAACTAATTCCTCCTCGTGTGCCAAGAAGAGGCACATTGGAGAACTCCCCACAACCATCAATAATCACCCCAACATCATAAGCCGCATCGTACCAAACTATATCGGATGAAGTGAGAGGCATAATCCTTTGGGCCCAACGGAGCTTTTCTGGATTCTCTTTGAAGTGTCTAGTCCGAGGTAGGTGTGAAATAAACCACCTATATAGAAATGGTGCACAACAAAGGATAAGTCCTTTCCCCTTGTGGGTCCTATGATGAATAGAATGGTAAACATCCGCAAGTAGGGTCGGAACAGGATTTCCTCCCAAGAAGATTTGTATAGCACTATTATCAACAAAACTGTCAACATTGGGGAATAATACTAACCCATAGATGAGTAGAGCGAGGATAGCTTCGAAAGCGGCCACATTCCCGTTTTTAGCAAACACAAGCGCCCTTCCGAATAAGAAATTAGAAGTCAATCCTTGAAATCCCCCCTTTTTAGTGCGGTTGGAGACTATGTCTGAAGTCTTCAAATGAAGGGCATTTGCAATAACTGAAGGTGCAGGAAATTCTTCTAAACCGGTATAAAGTACCCTTTCGGAGATCGGCAAACCAACCCAATAAGAATACTCTTCTAGAGTAGGAACCAACTGATAATCGACAAAAGTAAAGCAGTGGTATATCGGATCATAGAACTGGACGAGTGTATTAAGAATTCCTTCTTCAACATTTGCATTGAGGATACTCAAAAGCTTCCCATATCGCTTTTGGAAATCTTCGGGGAAAGGGACTAGAGATCCTAGCTCTCTTACTCGGGAAAGGTCTGGTTCCTTGAAACTGTACTTCTTAGTGTTCCTCTTCTTTAAGTCCATAAATCTGTAATGTTTACAAAATAACTCTCTTAGGTCCTTCGAAAAAAGATTTTCTTATGATGAAATGAATGCATGGATGCATGATTATGTGACAGTGATTTATAACACAACTGGAAGGTTGGGATACATAATGATGGAGTTAAAGGTAAAAGCCCTCCCATATGGTAAGTACTAGGGTTTACTTGCACCTGCATCACGGGTTCTACAAAGTTCCCAAAGTCATTGACCGTCTCATGGATATTACCGGGTTACGGGACTACTCTCGTTCCGATAACATCCACGGGATAATCTCGTTTGAGTGTAGTTTCGCGTGACGACTAATCTCAAGACTACTCTTGATTTAGCCACCGCACTACGTCCTAAGAAAGGCCAAGATGGGTTAAAGGTGATTCTAAAGGTTCTCGGCTTCGCCAGACACTCACATTGAAAATAATACCACCATCATGACTCTTCATGACAACGAATACTACCGTCGTGAGGCCTCCACCGAGCGGGATCATATCACATGTGCTTCATAATCCAGACTACTCTGGACATGTCACTATGATTTCACCCCATCCTATCTTATTGTGTCACTCAAGCCCGGGTTAGGACTTATCTCACCGCTCAAAAATCAATCCCAAGCACGTATATACAAACATATATTCAAGTAAAAAGCGCAAAAATAAAGATCAAAAACAAGTTAGGTTCAACCCGCTTGGTTGTCCCTAGTGAAGTCGACATTTCTGTCGCGGTGATTTTTGGATGTCGAGTTATTAATTAACTTCGAATCGCAATTTAATATTCCACCACCGATCTTTAATTTATCCGAGGGAAAGGGAAAAAGTTCGAAAAAACCCTATTTTTTAGAGATCAAGGTTCGGGGGTTAGTTATACGAAGGGAAGGTACTAGCACCCTAAGTATCTATAGTACTCTATAGGAACCTCTTGTTTTTATTCTAACTTTGCGCTTAATTTTAATCGTTTGTAAAATGTATAAATTAGGGATTTAAAGTGATGATTGAAAAAAGTTTAAAGTGACGAAAAAGAAGGAAAAAATATTTTTGTTGATTTTATTGATTGGAGAGACAAGTCTCATGCCTACGTATCCGAGGGATCAAACCACCGTAGTTCGGGGTAAAAGTTACGAGTAAATTTGTTTGTTTGATTTTAAAGTTTTGAAAATGGTTTTAAAGACCAAAAGCCAAAAGTGGCAAAATGTGAGTTTGATTGATGTTAGTTTGTGAAGAAAGTCTATATGGTTAAATTGGTTGAGATTTGATTATGAAATAAGACGCGGATACTTGGTTTGAAATCCAAGGTTTATTGAGAAAAGGTTTTGAGTGATAAAAGACACTTGGTTTAAAATCCAAGGTTTTTGCATGATTAAGGATGTATGAATGAAGAGAACACTAGTAAAAATATGACATATTACATAAGGATTTTACATCTTTCTAAGATATGTCAGATGTGAAATGCTATATGGAGTGATGTTTACATCTGGTTACAATAGCCACAGGAGTGAAAATTATATGCACAACACTTTTTACATCTGATATCAATATACCAGATAAAAAACTGCACGCGGTGGCAGTATTGTAATTATGACGAAAAGTTTCTAAAAGAAATATATATCTGGCCATATATATAGTCAGATGTAAAAAGTGATGTTGAATTAAAAAAAAAAATTGGTTTCTCATTTCTTTATCTGCTCTCACTCGCGAACCAGCTCACTTCTGCTCTCTCTCTCTCTCACTCGCGAACCTCAGCTCACCGTCGTCCTCTCTCACAGTCGTCCTCTCTCACTCTCACCGTCGTCCTCTCTCACTCTCACCGTCGAAGCTTCTCTTGAACCCTAGCTTCTTCGTCTTCAACCTTCAAGCTTCAAGTTTCATATTGTTCTCCGATTTCACCTTCTTCAACCTTCTCCCCAGATTCGCCAACCTTCAGCTTCAATCTTCAAATCCAGGTTCGGTTTCTCATTTGCTTATTGTTAAATTTTTTAGGTTTTTGAAATTTCAGTATGATTGTGAAATTTGGTAATTAGGTTTTTGAAATTTGAGCATGATTGTAAAATTTGGTAATTAAGTTTTTGAAATTTCAATCTTCGTTCAACCTTCAATATCAAGCTTCAGATCCATTCTTTGTTGAGATTCGTTCAAATATTTATAACTTTTTAATAAATAATTGTTGTTTTTCAATATAAAGTTGCTACTTTTGGTTGCTTTAACATGTGCAATATTGCACATGTTAGATAAACTCACAATGAATTTAGTAATAGCGGGTGTTGTTTTTGCTAGTTTATCCTTTAAGAAAGAGAATTTATTTGTATTCCTATCATAGTAGTCTCGGTAAACTATAGAAAGAGGTATAATGATTAAGAGTGTATTGGTAAAGAAATAATCAATGTGGTTGAAAATTTAAAGAGGATCTTATAAAAAGGGACAAATTTTTTTCTCAAGAGGGTCTTATATTTAGGGACAAAGGTAGTATGATAGAAGTATAGAACATCATGGTGTTGTTGGATCCATGTATGTAGCCGACCCCGCTTAGCGGGATAAGACTTGGCTGTCATTGTTGTAAGTAGGATTAATGTTATTTTCATTGAAGGTTTGCTCTGTTAAAATTCATCAACAGTATATTATTATTATTATTATTATTATCTTTCAATGCTTTATTGCTTTCTTCTGCTATTGTTGTAACAGCTTGGTAAAACAGCATCTATAATGGTAAAAGAAGGATCAATTGGATACTTGTTGGTTAAAATGCCTTGGAGTGGCGAAGGTTGTGAGGTTGAAGTGAATGAGCTCGAACTTGTAGTTTCTCCGTGCATAGATAACATCTCGACAACTGAAGATGAAGTTGGTTGTTCCGATGTTGATAAAGATACTTGTGAAATCAAATATAGTTCAAACAAGACCAAGCATGAAACAGTAGATGATGCTATGAAGTCAATGTCAGTGGATGTTCATGAAGGTGTGAAAACTATTGCAAAGATGATAAAGTGGTTGCTTACAAGCTTCCATGTGAAAATAACAAACGTGATTGTTGCGTTTGATCCGTCTTTGGAAAATGAAGGAAAGGAAATAGATAGTAATCGGACTTTAGTTCTTCGGGTTTCTGAAATACAGTGTGGAACAAGTTTATCTGAAGATACCGAGTCTAATGTTGATGTCCTTGGAATAAGCCAGTTGACAAACTTTGTGAAGTTTGATGGGGCAGTACTTGAGATTCTCAAAATAGATAACGAAAATAACCAGTTACCCGTTCAGCATGTGTCGGAAGCAGGATGTGGTGATCCTATTTTGGGATCAAATAAATCCACATGTCCAGTCATCACTGGGAAGCAAGGCGGATTTGGTGGAATTGTAAAATTAAGTATTCCTTGGAAGAATGGTTCTTTGGACATTTGCAAGGTGGATGTAGATGTTTGTGTTGATCCGGTAGTGTTAAGATTTCAACCTAGCTCAATTGAATGGCTATTGAAGTCATGGGGAACTCTTAAAAATTCGAATAAGGATGCCAAAGGTAGCAAGAATCATAGTGTAAGAGGATCTTCCCATTTAAATTCTGCGTTGTTGTGCCCTTCATCAACTTCAGTTTCTATTACCAATGTCACTGGTGAAATGAAAACTGGCCATGGTAGTTTGCCTGCCAATTGTTCCTCCTTGACTAAACCAGAAGATCCAGAATCCCTCACCGAAGCTTTGCTTCCTGCTGCTAATCTTATTTCAGATTGGGTGCCATTTTCTACTTATCAAAATCTTAAAGATGGTATTCAAGAACCTGATTTTGGGGCAAGGTATGTCCTTGTTTGACCTGTTTTAATTTTAAATGCGTTCATTTTTAGAGAAGAATGTGATAGAAATAAATTGCGGCCACCAGTCCTAGAGAATCTGGAAAATATAAAAAGTCTGACCAATTCACTTCTCCTGAAAATCTCATAATTAAAATATCGTCGTATATGCTATACTGTGTGTGGATATAAGAATAGTACCGGTACTGGTAGGAGATATGAGATTTTTCAATAAAATTAAGGTATAAGCACTTCAATATAATTTTTTTATATAAACATGATTAGATTATTTAAATGATAGAAATAATAAACAAATTATTTGCTACATCACAAATCAAAATGTAATTAGGAAATAAGTATAGGAAAACAGGAGTATTAGGATAAGAAGAAAATATATTGCTTAACAGAAAATAGAGAAAGGTTATTTGTATATTAGAAATTAGGGGAAGAATGCACAATGTAATTGGGAAACTAAAAAAAGTAGACGGAAAAACCTTAGTTTATAACTTTTTGTCCTAATAAGAAACATCTATTTATTTATTTATCAGAGGTATGGACTGGTACATACTAAAAAAAAATTGTGTACCCAAATGGAGTACCCGATTTGTATTTTATTAAAAAGTTTTGGTACGGATTCGGCTTTTACCCCCAATGAGTACCCGATCCGGTATGGGTACGGTAGCGGGTACAACTTAAATTTTGGAGTACCCATATTTCAGAGAGGGAAAACAACTCTTAAATTGATTTTATTTTTGTTTAAAAATCCTATATCTGGCATTCAAATGTCTCTTGATTCTCTACATGTCAAATGTGTTGCAGGTGGGTCTAAAAACTTTAACATGGTAGTGTAGTTTGAATTCATTTGTATTAACAACTAAACTTTCTTTGTTATTACTTCCTCTAATTCACTAATTTGTGTATCTTGTGCAATTTTACCTAATGTTCATAATGTCCCCACAATATCACTTCTGGTCAAATTCTGTAGTTTTAGTATTTTATTGGTCTGTTGATAACTCTGGTATTATGGGAATTCATGCAGTGTGGACCAGTTTTTTGAATGTTTTGATGGAATGAGGAATTCTCAATCTGCTTTAGGGAGTAGTGGAATGTGGAATTGGACTTGTTCGGTCTTCAGTGCTATTACTGCTGCATCCAGCCTTGCCTCTGGATCTTTGCATATTCCCTCCGGTACTTGACTTATGATATTATTTACAGTTGTTGTCATGGCAACTTGTATCTTCATTTTATTTGCACTGCAGTTTTTTATTATTTTCAGTCTAGCTCAGAACTTTCTTTATACTGTTCATTTTTGCACATTACCCTTTCATGTCTCGATATAGGCAAATATATGGGAGATGTCTGTTTCCAATGATTTTGCTGAACAACTAGGCATGCCGAATATATAATGTTTCCTTTTGATAGTTTGTTCATACTAACTACTTTTTTACGATATTGGTCAACAGAACAGAGACACATGGAAACCATTCTCAGGGCTACTTTTTCTGGAGTATCTGTTGTTTTGTCCTTCTGTGATGATGAACAGAGCCATTTTTATGGGCATAAAATTGGTAACACTGTTGGATCACAGATTGATTATCTTGGTGCAGAGTGCAATGAAATTGTTGTTGCCTTGAAGGTATAATTTGCTTCTATAAATTCTCATTGAACCCTGTTGCATTCTCATTAGTCCTTACCCATGGTTTCATGTTTGCTTTATATAACATAGAATGGATCTGAAGGTATAATTTAGTTATACATATAACATAGAATGGATCTGAAGCTTTATATTGATATTTAAAAAGTAGCAACTTTATATTGAAAAACAACTGAATCTTCGAGTTTGAAGGACAGTAGCAAAGGAAATGGCTTGAGTCGACGAAGCAGTGGCAGCGGCAAGGTGTCCGTTCCGCCTACTGCGCCTCCAACTCCTTGAACCGAGGGTGAGATCTTGAAGTCTTCCAATATGAAGAGCTTCACTTTTAGTGAGCTAAAAACTGCTACAAGAAACTTCCGTCCCGGTAGTGTGGTTGGTGAAGGTGGGTTTGGAGCTGTATTTAAGGGGTGGATTGATGAGCACTCGCTTGTGCCGGTTAGACCGGGGACTGGAGTTGTCATTGCTGTCAAGAAGCTTAACCAAGAAGGTTTACAAGGACACAGTGAATGGTTGGTGAGTATCTTCTAGCAATCAATCGTTATCTAAACCTTGGAACTTTGCTCAAATCTTGAGAATTTAAGATAAATTTCTGTTTATGTCACAAATGTGAATTATGAAGTCGAAAAAGCTAAATGAAAGTTCAAAACTAAACTAACTACTCATTCAAAATGTTTGTATCGACAGTGATTTTGATAGAATCACGATGCGTCACCGTGATTTTGGTGAAAGCCACACTTCAGAGCTTTGACAAAATCACGGTGCCACCGTAATTTCATCAAGCTTACCGTGATTCCAAACATACACGTGATCTGTATTGAAGACCAGATGATCATTTTCTATCAATCCATCACATATATAGTAGTATATAGACAATGATGGCCCCTTCTACTTAAATGAATACTGATCACCTAGTCGCGTGTTAATCCTCTTTGTCATTGGATTTGATGAGAAATGGCCTATTTAGGGTATACTAAACAAGTTCATTTTTAAGTTTAGGAACATGCTAAATTAGTTTATTAGGATTTTTTGAGAATTTCTCATTTTAAAATATATGCAGTGAATATAGTTAATGTTTTAGATGATTTCTTTTATTAGTGTAACTAATTAGGTTTGTATTTACAGACAAAAATCAATTACTTGGGACAGCTGCATCATCCTAATCTTGTGAAACTGATCGGTTACTGCTTTGAAGACGACCACCGGCTTTTGGTAAATTTCTATTTAGGAAACCATATATATAGTTGATCCAAATCATATATAGTTGATCAATGAGTTTTGATTTGTATTTTGGTATTTTGGATGAATGTTGAATTGTAATGACATTTGCTATTTTGGTTGAATATATAATTGTAATGACATTTGGTATGTTGGTTGAATGTTGAATTGTAATGACATTTGATTATATGTTGTAATGGTACTTTGGTTGAATGTTCAATTGTAGTGGTATTTTGAGATTTTTAAAATTAAAAAAAAAATGGATTTAAAAAAAAAAACGCAGGATTTAAAAAAAAAATAAATTAAATAAAGTAAATATTTCACATCTGGTGGACTTGGTCAGATGTAAAATGTCCAATTTAATTAAAAAAAAAATTCAAATGTGTATACTTACTACATCTGGTGGACTTAAGTCAGAAGTAAAAGGCGTTGTTTTTACATCTGACACGAGTCAGATGTAAAAAGTGTATACTTACTATATCTCGTGCGTTTGCATCCGTTTTACCGTCAGATGTAAAAAGTGTTTTTGGGCAGATGTAAAAAGTGTTTTTTCTACTAGTGGAATGCACTTGGTTTAAAATCCAAGGTTTTAGCGATAAAAGAAGCCATTGGATTAAAGTCCAAGGCACTTGGTTTAAAATCCAAGTTTGCGATAAAAAGAACTCTTGGGTTAAAATCCAAGTGTTTTACGATAAAAGGGGGCCATTGGTTTAAAGTCCAAGACACTTGGTTTAAAATCCAAGCTTGTGATAAAAAAGACTCTTGGGTTAAAATCCAAGGTTTTCGCGATAAAAAGAAACGTTTGGTTTAAAGTCCGAAGTTCTGAAAATGGTTGATGACAAAGTATTTTTGTGCTTTTTGAGAATAAATTGCTTGATATTTTTTGAAAGAGGTTTTGACCTCATTTTTTTTTTGAGAAGAAAATGACTAATTATTTCAAATGGAATGTTGGGTTCCAAATTAATAAAAAAGGTAGCGCGAATAATAATACTAACGTCGCAATAAGCAAATTAAGCACGAAGACAATTCGTAAAGATATTTTGATCAAAACGGTGTCTTTTCCGTCGGAATTTAATATTACGCATATGGACAGAATGCGATAAAATATAAATATGCATGAGATGCAATATTTATTTATGAGTACATTGGTCCCTAATTACACTCTAAAATTTTTGCAAGAAAATAAACATGAAATGATGCAAGAGAGGGGGTATGCTATGCACTTTTATTTAGAGTTTACATTTGGCCTATTTACATCCTAAATTCAAGAGAAAAAATAAATGGCAATTAATAAAGCGATAAACACTCAAAATTGTGATAATAATGATATTACAAAAAATAAAGTTAAAAATGATAAATAAATGGATGTAATGAAATAATATGATATGCATGGATAAATAACATAAATAAATAAATACGAAACTAAAAAGATGAAAATAAGCCTCGACATCGTGCTTTACAAGGCTGAAAAAAATAGCTAAAATAGCTTATGCCAAAAGCACTTATCTCATGAGCTGATACACAAAAATTAGAGCAATTACTTAATAACATAGGATATTAACGATTTAAAATCGAATTAAATCCACTATAAATTTCAGTAGCTTAATTATGTTCAAAGAAATGAAAAGCTACTTTCACAATAAGCTAAAAAAAATAAATTTAAGTTTAAACAGGGGGTGTCAAAATTAAAACGAAATAAAGGGGTGCGAAAAGCACTTCTGCAGTCCAGGCCCAGACTGGGGGGTGCAGCCCAAGGGGGGCGCGTGAAGAAGATCAGATGATTAAATCAGGGACGTCTGATCAGATCTGGAAGGATTTAGGCACGCTGGTGCACCGTAAGGCCATAGACAGGCACGCACATGATTGGGTCAGGGTATATATACCCAAAACCCTAAAAAAAAATTCATTTGTTCAATCTGTTTCTCTCTCTCGGCCGCTCTCTCTTCTTCTCTCATCTCTCTTCTCTTCTGTTCTTCATATGAAGAACAATGATGAACATTCATCATTTCCGGCGAGAGCCCGCCATACCGGAGCGATTCCGGCGGCGGCTCCGCCGGCCAAACCCCAAAAAAACTCAAAATCTAAATTTTTTTTTTTACCAAACCCTTCTACTTCTTATTGTAAACCCGAATCTAAACCCAAAATCCCCAAAATTCTAACCAAAAACCCTAGATCGGAAAAAAAAAAAAAGTGGAAAAAAATCAACCTTTAGTGTTCTGATTTCTGGTTCGGATTTGTTTCTTCTCTTCTCTATGTACTTCGGTTTGTTTTTAAAAAAAGAAATTTTTTGTAGTTTTTGGTTCTGATGTTTGAAAAAGAGAAGTATTTTTGATTTTGGTTATTTTTGGTTCTGATTTGAAAATAAAAAAGTATTTTTTTTGAATTCGAAAAGAAAGAATGAAATTTGTGGATTGATTTGGTTTTGATGTTGTTGAATTTCTGAGTTTGGATTTTGTTGGTGATGTTTATGATTTTTTGGTTGTTGATGAAGGTGCGTGGAGAAAACACAAGAAGGGGGGGTTGAATTGTGTTTTGGATATTTAAAAACTTTCCAAGATATTTAAACATTTTCAGAGTCTTTAAAGCACAGCGGATTGTTCACACAATTAACTTATGGCGTTATGAATGATGAAGGAGTAAATGAGAGAGTGAGAGAGAGAAGAACACACAACAATTTATACTGGTTCCCCTCACAAATTGAGAGTACTCCAGTCCCCTTGTTTCCAAGAGAGTTCACTATAATCACAAGGATTACAATAGATGCTCAAGCACACAAGCTCAAGACTTCCTGCTCTTAGTCACACCAGACAGAGAGACTTCCTTGCTCTGATCACACAAGATCAAAGACTTCCTTGCTCAAGCACACAAGCTTAAGACTTCCTTCTCTAAGTCATACAAGACAGAGAGACTTCCTTGCTCTGATCACACAAGATCAGAGACTTCCTTGCTCAAGCACTCAGGCTCAAGACTTCAAGCTCTAATCACTAAGATTGAGACTTATGTGCTTCTACACTAAGCAAAAGACTTTCTTACTTCTACACTAAGCAGAAGAGCTTCTACACTAAGCATAAGACTTTGTTGCTTCTACACTAAGCAGAAGACTTACTACTAACTTATAAGCTTAAACTTATTACAAACATAATAACTTCAGAGGCTTAAGTTAGTTTCTATGCTCACTTCATTTGAGAGATATTTTCTATTACAATGCAGATTCTCACTTTCTTCTGAGAGATGTTTTCTAATGAAGATCGCTAGTCATCAATTCTTTCTTTGGCATATTTATATGAGTTGAGAAAGACATTGAGACGTTGGAGAAATTCCCGTTGTAAAATGGACAGCTGTAGTCTTTGAAGATCCGTTGAGTAAAGCCACGTCTTCCTTTGCAGAGAGGCTTCACCTTTACAGTTTGTCCAATAGTACAGTTATAAGGTACAACTAGCTCCTAGAGAGAGGGATCACATCCTTTGTGACCGTTGCAATTAGTTGACCTTATAACAAATCATCAGGCTTGATAAGTTGTAGTTGATGTAGCCCTCTGATGACTGGGGAATACCTTTGCTTCTGATGAACCTTTGATAATTTGGAGTCTGATTGGTCTTGTATGGTTGGCCTCTGATAGTCCTTCACAATTCAGCTTCTGAACGTCTTCATCCTCTGAATGACTCATGACTAGCAGACATCTTCTGAACTCTTGTAGGTCTCTGAACATCATTGAGCTTCTGAACTCGTCTGAGCTTCTGAACACTTGCAGACATTTTGATCCTCTATGAGCTTCTGAACTTTGTTTAGCTTCTGACCACGTTGTAGCTTCTAAACTCTTTCACAGTGTAATTATTCAGACTTCCATAGGTTTCATCAGAGTCTAAATTAAGTGTCCTCTTGATTTAACGTTGAATTCTCCTGCACTTAATTTAAACATTAGTACCATCAATTGTCCATTTAATACTTTGTTATCATCAAAACCTAAGGGTGAGTATTAACACATATTTTGTTCCAACAATCTCCCCCTTTTTGATGATGACAAACACAATTATTAAATACAATTGTTGTTGTTAAAAATCAGCTATGTTGACATTAGGCTTCTGAGTTTTGCCAGCTCCCCCTAAGTCTGATAACCCATAGGGTTAGGTTTGTAAGCTCCCCCTATTTTGTATCCATAGTTAATTTTACTCAGTTTCAGAAATACTTTATTATATGACTTAAATTATTCATATTTCACTATGTAAAGAACAAGGTTTGTAAGCTTCTTCTTTCCATAGTGTGATAATCTTTGAATAAAGTTGCACCCTTACTCAAGAACTAACTATGAATAATAAACTTCAATTAATAAATGCATTCTCCTTGAAATTAAGCCCTTAATGAAGATGCAAGATGAAGCAATATTTAAATTGAATGACAAAATAGGATCAGAGGCACTTAGAAACGTCTACACACACACTTGGTTCTGATGGTTATCATTAACAGCTTCAGAGTTCAAAATATTTTCAAACAGTTCAGAGCTTAAAAAATCTTTTCAAAGAAAATAGCTCAGAGTCTGAACAAAAATTTGAAAACAGTTCAGAGCTCTTTAGTACAATATTTTGAAATCCTCAAGGATCAAATTGTCATAACAAAGCATGTACCTCATGCTACTATTTTGACCACTCTCCTACGTTCTCTCTCTGAAGCACTACAAGGCCCTAAAAAGCCAAGTAATTTCGCTTCTTCCAACAATTGATTTACCAATATTCTTTCTCCCCTTTTTGTCATTATCAAAAAGGTAATATAAGCAATTAATAGAAATTCAACTTTCAATGCCGTCAAATAAGGAGTGGTTGAACACATTTAATACTCGGCCATTGAATTATGCTTATAAAAGGAGAGAGATACCTAGTCATTTTACTCACACAGAATAATCTTAGGTTATTGATAGATCTCTTGAGAGAAAAAAAGAAACGCTCAGAGAGGAAGAAGGTAGTTTCAACGAGAGTCAGTCAAGATAGGAGAAAACATAAGAAGAAACCAATGGAAACAAAGGCAGTGTCTGTCACAGAAGAACTCAGTTCAGAGTCTGAAGAGAAATCTTTGGACTCTGACTGTTTTAAGTTCTGAAGACATATGTTCCTGAAGAAAATCAAACTGATATCCAAGGCTCTAGAGGGGCTAGAGTCTTTTCTTGAAGAAAACCAAACTGATGCATCTGATTTGGTTTCTTCAAGAAGGACTGCTAGTTGGTTAGATGACTTTAGCCAAAATCTCAACCTTCCCCTCTTTACAAAGGTCATATTTTAGGCGTGCAACCTTCAAATATGGCCTTTGAAGCAACCAGAAGATAGTCCTTGGGAAAACTTTATATGTAATCCAGAACTTATGTTCTTAATGAAACAAAGTTCATTACTTAGGCTTGTTTATTTTTGATTTCTTAAAAATATTTCTTCTCTTGTTATGTAATTTGATACTTTAAGAATATCAATATATTGTACACATTGAACATCAAATTATACAAATGAAACTCCAATTTATAAAGAAAGACACTTTGCAAGATTGTTTGTTTAAAGAAAATGAAATTTAGTTCAGCACATAAAACAAGCAAACAGTAATGTTAATCAGAATCAAAATATTCATATAAACATAATGATTAAGATAGATTAGAATTATCACAGAGATAGAACTTAAATACTCATATAAGCTCTATCCTACTAATGTGCCTAACACAATATCAATCAGTTATAAAAACATATAAGAAATCAAGATAATCCTAAAAGTGAAATTGATTGAAGATAGAAATTAGGGTTATCATGATAATTTTTGATTGACATCTACACTTTCCACCAATTCCATAAGCTTGTCCACCTTATCTTCAAAACTTCTGAAATTACTCTTATAGACAGGATTCTTCAGATGCTGTTGAATACCTTGATTACCTCTCGGATTTTTCTTGAAAGAATACATTCAGATTGTCCACTCTTGAAGCTAACCTTTCCCTAAGGCTTTGCCCAATAATTTTCTCTTCCAGCAGAGGATTTAGGATGATCCCTCTCTATGTCCTCTGAGTCTGAATGTCTCCCTTCATTTGCAGCTTCATCCGGTCTTCTTCTCTTTTTCTTCAGTTCGTCCTTTTCAATTTCAAACCCTTCTCCTAGGTCATCTAGTAGTTGAATGTACTGATTGATGATATCACTAGAGGTAGTGGTATATCAATGTTGCATTTCTTCACCAAAGAAGGTCCTGAGTGAGACTGAGGCACCAAGGGATCTGAAGGTTGTATCTCATGTCCTGACAGCAAGTTCATGTGAGAAAAGGTATGAACAGATACTGTGGAGGCTCTGATTTCCCTTAGCAAGCAGTCATGACCCGCAGCTTTGATTATGTCAATTACCCCACATTGATAGAAGATCTCACTAAGTATCCTAGGGTAGATGACAGTTACAATAGGCTTGTCCTGATTCTGATTGCTTAGTACTGCTTTGCAAAGGTGTTTGAAGACATATTTAGCCCAATTTAAGTCATATTTCCTTGAGAGAAAATAAGCAAAATGCCTATGATCCCATGACAGTTTGTTAGAGTCTTCACTGCTAGGAAATATATAACTCAACATTATTTTGGCTAATACTCTCTGAGTGGGCTTCAGATCATCTATCTTGTCGCTCTCACAGCTTTTTCCTTTGATGTAACTCAGTCTTGTCATGATCTTCAGAAACATAGATTTCTGTGCTTCATTGTGACTAAAGGTATAGTAGATGCCTTCATTTGGGATGGATAACACCTTAGCCAAGTTTGAAGCAGTGAGAATTACTTCAAAACCGCACACAATAGAATGCACCTCAGCTTCCTCAATGATTCTTAAACCTAACTCTTCAGGAGTTTTGTCTTCATTTTCAACCTTTTCTTCTCTCCTTGCAGCTAGCTCCTTGTGATAATCTTCAACTGTCTTCACCTTGCTTCTGATCCAGAAATCTTTTACCAGAGTAGGATAGATTAGACCGTTTAATATATTCATGTATCTAAAGCTCCCTTTATGATTAGAAAAGAACTTTAGAACATCAAACTGATTCTTTTCCAAACTATCAAAGTCCACTGGTTGTTCCATAACCAGGTTCAGAGATTTTCCCTCCATCTTAAGAGATAAATCTGTAGAAAACATTTCCTTGCAAGCGATGGTGTTGATCGGAAAGTTATCAGGAAAAATAAACAAAGAGTCTGGAACTGATGTTGAAGTAGATGCCATTACAGAAAGTTAGGGTGTGGAATTTGCTAAAGCGAGAGAAAGAGTTTGTTCTAGCTTTGAGGAGCAAGAGTGAGGGATATGATAGTGTAAAGTGTGTGTGTTTAAGAGATTTTGTTAAAAACATAAGACAAATTAAAACACACAATGCATTAATTAAAAAAATAACACAAACTAATCATTAACTGCATTCAAACCAATCAGAACGTGTGCGCGTGTTGCCTCTTTGGCGCCAAAAACGTTTCAGTATAAAATACTTAAACGTTTCCAATTCTTTTCCTATTCAGAGACTTAACCGTCAGAGGTTGAAAACTTTCTCAGAGTCCGAGCTTCTTCAGATGCTGAAACCTGAAGAACTTCAGAGGCTGGAAAACAAACCTTTCAGGACACAAAAAAATATGTTCAGACAGGATTTTTCAAGGTTTTTAGTACTGAACATTGTGTATCCTAAGAAGACATTTTCAAACCTTTGAGAGTTATTCCTCTGAGATGTCATTCAGGAGTTAAGCATACTTACCTTGTATTGAAGCTTTCTTGATTTAATTGTAGTCAGAGTCATAGCCTGAGCAATCACTCCACCACACTTAGTTGTTGTCATCTTCAAAACAAGCTTCAAATTCTTCATGCTCCCTCCTGCTCCTTATGTACTCCATCTCATCTTCTTCTCCATCTGACTCTTCAAGAATGTGCCTTCTATGCACAATTGCTCTTCTTCCATTCACAGTCACATGCATCCATGTGATTGGAAGGTTCAGAGTCTTAGTTTCACCTGCAATCAAGTAAACAATTTTGTCTCTTGGTATCCACTTGCTTGAGGGTCCTAGACTGTTAGTTGCCAAATCTTCATCCTTCATTTGTTTCATCTGAGTGCTATCAGATACAAATGTAGTGTAAAGATTTGGAAGTGAGAAGCTTCCATCAATAACTGATGAGCTTGGTTCCTCTAGTGTTTTACTACTAGAGTATCCAATCCCATTATTATTGTTGGTCTTAAGGTTGCAAAGCATGGAAACAATTTTATTTTGATCAGCATTGATGTTACAGTACTCTTTGAGAACCAGAGAGTGCTCAAAGGGTTTGTAACATATAGCATAATCATTCTCAAGGTCTTTTGTTTTGATAAAATCTTTTTGTACAAGACCTTCAGAGTGATTTGCTTGCTTACTTAAATTCTCATAGTCTGCTTTAAGCTTTTTTATACTTATGCTCACTATTAGATAGTTTAAGTAAGGTCTTATTAAGATGCTTGATCAATTTTGCTTTGGAAAGACGAGAATATACCTCATTCATTGATCTCTGGAAACTTTCTTTGCTCTCAGGTTCTGACTTTTCATCAGAACTTGAGTCTTCAGAGTCTGAGCCATCTTCAGAACTTGATCCTTCAGCTCCTGGAGCTCTTTTAGACTCATCTCCAGAGAAGTTGTCTAGTACATCCCATGTTGTCATTCCTTTAGCCAGTCTTCCTCCATTCTTCTTGAAGTTGTACCATCTTTGAATTTTTCTTGAAAACCTTTGAAGATACTCTTCATCAGGTTCTTCAACAAGATCTTCATGCTCCAATGCTTGCTTTCCTTTCCTTGCTGCTTCTTCTTCTTCAATGTTCAACTCTTGCATATCCTTTAGAGCCAATTCGTGAACTCTGAGAAAATCAATCAATGATTCAGGACTCATTGAATTGATGTCTTCAGTTTCCTCTATAGTATTTGGAATTTCATTCCAATTCAGAGGCAAACTTCTCAGCAACTTGCTTACAAGCTCTTTGTTGCTGAGTTTGTTGTTTTGCTCTTCAAGCTTGCTTGTGATAGCTTGAAACCTTATGTTCATTTCCTCAATGCTCTCATTTTCCTCCATCCTAAACTCCTCATATTGATCTAACAGACCATTTACTGTTGCCTACTGAATGCTTTCATTATCATCACTAATGAGGCAAAGAGTAGTAGTTGTAGAATCAATACTAGAAGTTTGATTAACCCCTGATGTGGAAGGATTTTGATTGTTGCTCAGATCTTCATTTAAGCTCATTCCATCTTCAATTTCTTTGACAAGATCAGCAACTTGTTGATATAACTTCTGTTGGAACAAAATGAGTTTTATTAATAAAACACCCTAAGTTTTGATGATAACAAGGTATTAAATGGACAATTGGTATTACTAATAAATGATCTAGTGTGCAGGAACAAAGCAAAAATATCATCCTCATAGATCATCATTTGGGCATCTGAAGGACACTGTCTGAAGTGTTAAGGCTCTGATGATGCTGAAAGCATCAGAGCCTCTGAAGAAGTCCTCAGAGGCCAAAAGAAAGAAACACAGTCTGAAGCGTGTGTACATCTTCAGAAGATCAAATTAACGGTATCATCAGATCCTGAAGAACTCTCTCGGAAGAAAGACAGCTAATAAGCAATGCAATAGTACAACGGTCCTGTCAAAGAGTACAACCGTCTTGTCAACAAAAAGGAGAGTGTACAACCAACGGTTCTCTGCTCAACGTCTTTATACCTAGAGTATAAATAGAAGACATCCTCATAGAGAGAAGACTACTGGAAGATCATCTGAACTTAGAAAGATTCAAATCATATTCAAAGCTGTGTACTGTGTTATTCTTTTTAGTGTTTAGAGAGTCTTGCTTAGAACTTTTAGTCCTACTTAATCTTTGTATTAAGTTAGTTTGTGAAGTCTCTTTGTCTTGTGTGACTTAGAGCAGGAAGTCTTAAGTCTTGTGTGACTTGAGCAAGGAAGTCTTAAGTCTTGTGTGACTTGAGCAAGGAAGTCTTAAGTCTTGTGTGACTTGAGCAAGGAAGTCTTAAGCTTGTGTGCTTAAGCAAGGAAGTCTCTTTGTCTTGTGTGACTTAGAGCAAGGAAGTCTCTTGCTTGTGTGCTTGAGCATTAGTTGTGTAATCTTTGTGATTATAGTGAAATCCCTTGGAAGTGCAAGGGGACTGGACTACTCTCGTTTTGTGAGAGGAACCAGTATAAAAATTCTGTGTGTTATTTCTCTCTCTCTCTCACTGTTTTATTTGTGTTTTGTGCTTAGTTAAGTTTATCATATCCGCTGCATTTATAGATTTCTTAAGACAAAAGAAACATTTTTAAAAACACAATTCAACCCCCCTTCTCGTGTTTTTCACCTTCAACTTCTGCTTCCAATCATCCATGTTTTGATCCATGGTGGTTTTCTCCTTTGGATTTTGACTGTCTCACGGTTAAGTGATTTACCAACAGAACCGGAGCTCTGATACCAATTGAAGGTGCGTGGAGAAAACACAAGAAGGGGGGGTTGAATTGTGTTTTGGATATTTAAAAACTTTCCAAGATATTTAAACCTTTTAAGAGTCTTTAAAGCACATCGGATTGTTCACACAATTAACTTATGGCGTTATGAATGATGAAGGAGTAAATGAGAGAGTGAGAGAGAGAATAACACACAACAATTTATACTGGTTCCCCTCACAAATTGAGAGTACTCCAGTCCCCTTGTTTCCAAGAGAGTTCACTATAATCACAAGGATTACAATAGATGCTCAAGCACACAAGCTCAAGACTTCCTACTCTTAGTCACACAAGACAGAGAGACTTCCTTGCTCTGATCACACAAGATTAAAGACTTCCTTGCTCAAGCACACAAGCTTAAGACTTCCTGCTCTAAGTCACACAAGACAGAGAGACTTCCTTGCTCTGATCACAATAGATCAGAGACTTCCTTGCTCAAGCACTCAGGCTCAAGACTTCATGCTCTAATCACTAAGATTGAGACTTATGTGCTTCTACACTAAGCAGAAGACTTTCTTACTTCTACACTAAGCAGAAGAGCTTCTACACTATGCAGAAGACTTTGTTGCTTCTACACTAAGCAGAAGACTTACTACTAACTTATAAGCTTAAACTTATTACAAACATAATAACTTCAGAGGCTTAAGTTAGTTTCTATGCTCACTTCATTTGAGAGATATTTTCTATTACAATGCAAATTCTCACTTTCTTCTGAGAGATGTTTTCTAATGAAGATCGCTAGTCATCAATTCTTTCTTTGGCATATTTATATGAGTTGAGAAAGACATTGAGACGTTGGAGAAATTCCCGTTGTAAAATGGATAGCTGTAGTCTTTGAAGATCCGTTGAGTAAAGCCACATCTTCCTTTGCAGAGAGGCTTCACCTTTACTGTTTGTCCAATAGTACAGTTATAAGGTACAACTAGCTCCTAGAGAGAGGGATCACATCCTTTGCGACCGTTGCAATTAGTTGACCTTAGAACAAATCATCAGGCTTGATAAGTTGTAGTTGATGTAGCCCTCTGATGACTGGGGAATTCCTTTGCTTCTGATGAACCTTTGATAATTTGGAGTCTGATTGGTCTTGTATGGTTGGCCTCTGATAGTCCATCGCAATTCAGCTTCTGAACGTCTTCATCCACTTAATGACTCATGACTAGCAGACAACTTCTGAACTCTTGTAGGCCTCTGAACATCCTTGAGCTTCTGAACTCCTCTGAGCTTCTAAACACTTGCAGACGTTCTGATCCTCTTTGAGCATCTGAACTTTGTTTAGCTTTTGACCACGTTGTAGCTTCTGAACTCTTTCAGAGTGTAATTATTCAGACTTCCATAGGTTTCATCAGAGTCTAAATTAAGTGTGCTCTTGATTTAACGTTGAATTCTCCTGCACTTAATTTAAACATTAGTACCATCAATTGTCCATTTAATACTTTGTTATCATCAAAACCTAGGGGTGTGTATTAACACATATTTTGTTCCAACAGTTGATGATTTGATTCTGTTGGAAAAAAAAATTAGGGTTTATGTGGTTTGTGTTCTGCGGCTGATAAAATTTTTTCCCTCTTTCTCTGAGAAATTTTGTTCTGTTTTATAACCCAAAAGAATTAGGGTTTTGGTTCATTGAGCAAGGGCAAATAAATGCTTTTGCTAGGTTGAAAGGAATCTCCCCTTTCTGGGGAAGAAGACACTGAAGCTTGCTGGACTATTTTTCAGATCTTTTGTTTATTAAAAAAAAGAGTAACATAATAACAATAATAATACAAAAAAGAAAGAAAAATAATAAAAATAATAAAATAAAAGGGAAGTGGAAAGGCAGCCACGCTGCTTCTTCCTTCTTTTTTTATTTTAATAATAAAAATAATAATAAAGATAATAATAATAATGATAATAATAATAATAATAATAATAATAATAATAATAAAAAAGATAAATCTAAATGAACAAAAATGAGGTATTTTAAAATACCTCTCTGCCGAAATTTCAATTGAAAACGACGAAGAGAAAAAAAAAAGTTTTAAACGCCGAACAAAAGCGATCGGTCAAAAAATGGGGTATGGCAACAACCTATTTAGCATCAGTCAATTTTGTGACAATGGGTTTGTGGTTAATTTTGATAAAGGGGTATGTACTGTAATTAGAGAATCTGACAAGTCCATAGTGTTCAAAGGCAAGAGAATAGGCAATGTATTTAAAGTAAACCTTTCTGATTTGGCAGACCAAGAAGTAAAATGCTTGCTAACTCTGAGTGAAGAGAAATGGGTATGGCATAAAAGGTTAGGCCATGCTAACTGGAGGTTAATCTCTAAGCTTAGCAAACTTGACCTTGTTAGAGGCCTACCTAAGCTACACTATCACTCAGATGCTCTTTGTGGATCCTGCCAAATAGGAAAGAGTGTGAAAACTTCTTTTAAACCTAAATATGTTGTCTCTACCTCTAGGCCCTTAGAGCTGCTTCACATTGATTTGTTTGGTCCTGTGAGTACAGCCTCAATCAATGGGAAGAAATATGGACTAGTCATTGTTGATGATTACAGTAGATGGACTTGGGTTAAATTCCTCAGAAATAAGGATGATGCATATCATGTCTTTAGCAGTTTCTGCACACAGGTACAAAAAGAAAAAGGTTTACATATTTTAAAAGTTAGAAGTGATCATGGTGGTGAATTTGAAAATGAAATGTTTGAAAATTTTTGTGAAAAATATGGCATCTTACATGAGTTTTCTTCTCCTAGAACTCCACAGCAAAATGGAGTTGTAGAGAGAAAGAATAGAACTCTGCAAGAAATGGCCAGAACCATGATGCATGAGACTAACATTGCTAAGTATCTGTGGGCAGAGGCTGTAAACACAACATGTTATGTTCAAAATAGAATTTATATTAGACCTATTTTGAATAAGACAACATATGAACTATTTAAGGGAATGAAACCTAGTGTATCATATTTTCATCAATTTGGTTGTACATGTTACATTCTGAATACAAAAGTTCATCTGAAGAAATTTGATGCTAAAGCTTATAATGCTATCTTTATTGGATACTTTGAACGCTCAAAAGCATACAGAGTGTATAATTCTGAAACTCATACAGTGGAAGAAAGTATGCACATAAAATTTGATGACAAGCAGCCTGACAAATTGTCAGAGCTAGTTGAGAACTTTGCAGATATACAACTATCAGATGATGAAGAATCAGAACCTGAAGAAATATCAGGACCATCTCAACAAACCTGTGAAGAAACAAATTCAACTCCTGAAACCTTGGACTCTGAAGATCACCCAGCATCAGAACTTATCAGAAGCAGTCCAAGCAGAGTTGAACAATCAAAACATTCTTTCAAATACAAATCCTCTCATCCATAAGAGCTGATCTTGGGAAACAAGGACAGTCCAAGGAAAACCAGATCAAGCTTCAGAAATGAAGACTCATTAATTGGATTAATCTCCTTAGTGGAACCAAGTTCAACTGATGAAGCACTAGCTGATGATGTTGGAACAAAATATGTGTTAATACACACCCTTAGGTTTTGATGATAACAAAGTATTAAATGGACAATTGATGGTACTAATGTTTAAATTAAGTGCAGGAGAATCCAACGTTATATCGAGAGCACACTTAATTTAGACTCTGATGAAACCTATGGAAGTCTGAATCTTTACACTCTGAAAGAGTACAGAAGCTACAACGTGGTCAGAAGCTAAACAAAGTTCAGAAGCTCAAAGAGGATCAGAATGTCTACAAGAGTCAAGAAGCTCAGAGAAGTTTAGAAGCTCAAAGATGTTAAGAGGCCTACAAGAGTTCAGAAGCTATCTGCTAGTCATGAGTCATTCAGAGGATGAAGACGTTCAGAAGCTGAATTACGAAGGACTATCAGAGGCCAACCATTCAAGACCAATCAGACTCCAAGTTATCAAAGGTTCATCAGAAGCAAAGGAATTCCCCAAATCATCAGAAGGGCTACATCAACTACAATTATCAAGCCTGATGATTTGTTCTAAGGTCAACTAATTACAACGGTCACAAAGGATGTGATCCTTCTCTCTCTAGGAGCTAGTTGTACCTTATTACTGTACTATTGGACAAACAGTAAAGGTGAAGCCTCACTGCAAAAGAAGACGTGGCTTTACTCAACGGATCTTCAAAGACTACAGCTGTCCATTTTACAACGGGAATTTCTCCAACGTCTCAATGTCTTTCTCAACTCATATAAATATGCCAAAGAAAGAATTGATGACTAGCGATCTTCATTAGAAAACATCTCTCAGAATAAAGTGAGAATCTGAATTTAATAGAAAATATCTCTCAAATGAAGTGAGCATAGAAACTAGCTTAAGCCTCTGAAGTTATTATGTTTGTAATAAGTTTAAGCTTATAAGTTAGTAGTAAGTCTTCTGCTTAGTGTAGAAGCAAGTAAGTCTTCTGCTTAGTGTAGAAGCAAGAAAGTCTTTTGCTTAGTGTAGAAGCAAGAAAGTCTTCTGCTTAGTGTAGAAACACATAAGTCTCAATCTTAGTGATTAGAGCAAATAAGTCTTCTGCTGAGTGTAGGAGCAAGGAAGTCTCTCTGTCTTGTGTGACTTAGAGCAGGAAGTCTTGAGCCTGTGCGCTTGAGCAAGGAAGTCTCTGATCTTGTGTGATCAGAGCAAGGAAGTCTCTCTGTCTTGTGTGACTTAGAGCAGGAAGTCTTAAGTCTTGTGTGACTTGAGCAAGGAAGTCTTGAGCTTGTGTGCTTGAGCATCTAATTGTAATCTTAGTGATTATAGTGAACTCTCTTGGAAACAAGGGGACTGGAGTACTCTTAATTTGTGAGGAGAACCAGTATAAATTGTTGTGTGTTCTTTTCTCTCTCACTCTCTCATTTACTCCTTCATCATTCACTTAGCCATAAGTTAATTGTGTGAATAATTCCGCTGTGCTTAAAGACTCTGATAGATTTAAATATCTTGAAAAGTTTTTAAATATCCAAAACACAATTCAACCCCCCTTCTTGTGTTTTTCTCCACGCACCTTCAATTGGTATCAGAGCTCCGGTTCTGTTGGTAAATGACTTAACCGTGAGACAGTCAAGATCCAAAGGAACAAAACCACCATGGCTCAAAACATGGATGATTGGAAGCAGAAGTTAAATCAACAAGTTGCTAATCTTGTCAAGGAGATTGAAGATGGACTGAACTTAAATGAAGATCTGAGCAACAATCAAAATCCCTTCACATCAGGGGTTAATCAAACTTCAAAAATTGAATCTACAACTACTACTCTTTGCTTAATCAGTGATGATAATGAAAGCATTCAGAAAGCAACAGTAAATGGTTTGTTAGATCAATATGAAGAGTTTAGGATGGAGGAAAATGAGAGCATTGAAGAAATGAACTTAAGGTTTCAAGCCATCACAAGCAAGCTTGAAGACTACAACAACAAACTCAGCAACAAAGAGCTTGTAAGCAAGTTGCTGAGAAGTTTGCCTCTCAATTGGAATGAAATTTCAAATACTATATAGGAAACTAAAGACATCAACTCAATGAGTCCTGAATCATTGATTGATTTACTCAGAGTCCATGAATTGGCTCTGAAGGATATGCAAGAGCTGAAAGATGAAGAAGCAGAAGCTGCAAGGAAAGGAAAACAAGCATTGGAATATGAAGATCTTGTTGAAGAACCTGATGAAGAGTATCTTGAAAGGTTTTCAAGAAAAATTCAAAGATGGTACAACTTCAAGAAGAATGGAGGAAGACTGGCTAAAAGAATGACAACATGGGATGTACTAGACAACTTCCCTGAAGATGAATCTGAAAGAGCACCAGGAGCTGAAGGATCAAGTTCTGAAGATGGTTCAGACTCCGAAGATTCAAGTTCTGATGAAAAGTCAGAACCTGAGAGCATAGACAGTATCCAGAGAACAGTGAATCAGGTATATTCTCATCTTCCCAAAGCAAAATTGATCAAGCATCTTGAGAAGACTTTACTTAAACTCTCTAATAGTCAGCAAAAGTATAAAAAGCTTAAAGCAGACTATGAGAATTTAAGTAAGCAAGTAAATCACTCTGAAGATTTGGTACAAAAAGATTTTATCAAAACAAAAGATCTTAAGAATGATTATGCTATGTGTTACAAACCCTTTGAGCACTCTTTTGCTCTCAAAGAGTATTGCAACACTAATGATGATCAAAATAAAATTATTTCCATGCTTTGAAACCTTAAAACCAACAATACTAATGGGATTGGATACTCTAGTAATAAAACACTAGAGGAACCAAGCTCATCAGTTATTGGTGGAAGCTTCTCACTCCCTAATCTTTACATTACATTTGTATCTGATAGCACTCAGATGAAACAAATAGAGGATGAAGATTTGGGAACTAACAGTCTAGGACCCTCAAGCAAGTGGGTACCAAGAGACAAAATACTTTACTTGATTGCAGGTGAAACTAAGACTCTGAACCTTCCAATCACATGGATGCATGTGAATGTGAATGGAAGAAGAGCAATTGTGCATAGAAGGCACATTTTTGAAGAGTCAGATGGAGAAGAAGATGAAATGGAATACATAAGGAGCAGGAGGGAGTATGAAGAATTTGAAGATTGTTTTGAAAAAGACTTTGATGATAGCAACTCTCTTTGGTGGGATGAATGTTCAGAATTTGACCTGGAAAGAGATTGTGCTTGAACAAAATGTCATCAAAACAAAAGAGCTTCAAAATCAGGTAAGTAACTCTCATCTCCTGAATGACATCTCAGAGGAATAACATTCAAAGGTTGAAGTTGTCTCTTCAGGACACATTCTCAGACTCTGAAGTATTTTGGATCTCAGCATCTGAAGTAGTCCAGACTCTGAGAAACTTTTCAACCTCTGAAGGATAAGCCTCTGAATAAGAAATGAATTGGAAACGTTTTAGTACTTTTACTGAAACGTTTTGGCGCTAAAAGAACAACACGTACACACGTTCTGATTGGTTTAAAACAGTTAATGATTAGTTCTTTTCTTTTTGATTTATTTTCTATATGTGACTTAATTTGCTTTTAAACAAAATCACTTAAACACTTGCACACTTTACACTATCACTTCCCACACCTTTGTCTTCAATATCACAGAACAAACTCCTTCTCTAGTGTTAGCAAGATCTACCCTAACCTTCTGAAATGGCATCTACTTCTACATCCGCTTCAGATTCTTTGCTTACTTTTCCTAAAAACTTCCCCATCAACACTGCTGCTTGCGAGGAGATGTTTTCTACAGATTTATCTCTTAAGATGGAGGGAAAATCTCTGAACCTGGTTATGGAACAACCAGTGGACTTTGATAGTTTGGAAAAGAATCATTTTGATGTTTTAAAGTTCTTTACTAATCACAAAGGGAGCTTTAGATACATGAATTTATTAAATGGTCCAATCTATCCTACTCTGGTAAAAGATTTCTGGATCAGAAGCAAGGTGAAGACAGTTGAAGATTATGACAAGGAGCTAGATGCAAGGAGAGAAGAAAAGGCTGGAAATGAGGACAAGACTCCTCAAGAGTTAGGATTGAGAATCGTTGAGGAAATGGAGGTGCATTCTATTGTGTGCGGTTTTGAAGTAATTCTCACTGCATCAAACTTGGCTAAGGTGTTGTTCATTCCAAATAAAGGCTTCTACTACACCTGTAGTCACAATGAAGCAAGGAAATCTGTGTTTCTGAAGACAATAACAAGGCAATGCTATGAAAAAGGAAAAAGCTGTGAGAGCAACATGATAGGTGATCTGAAGCCCACTCAGAGGGTATTAGCCAAAATTATATTAAATTCTATATTTCCAGGAAGTGAAAATTCTGATCAATTGTCATGGGATCATAGACACTTTGTCTATTTTCTCACAAGGAAATATGATATAAATTGGGCGAAATACATCTTCGATCACCTATGCAAAGCTGTGCTTAACACTCAAAATCAGGCCAAAACTAATATACATGTCATCTACCCAAGGATACTCAGTGAGATCTTCTATCAATGTGGAGTGATAGACATAATCAAAGCTGCGGGTCATGACTGCTTGTTAAGGGAAATCAGAGCCTCCACAATATCTGTTCATACACTCTCTCACATGAACTTGTTGTCAGGACATGAGGTAAAACCTTAAAATCCTTTAGTACCTCAGTCTCACTCAGAACCTTCGATGGTGAAGAAATGGAACATTGACATACCTACAGTTTCTAGTTGTATTGTCAATCAGTATATTCAACTACTAGATAACCTAGGAGAAGGGTTTGAGATTGAGAAGGAAGAATTGAAGAAAAAGAGAAGAAGGCTAGATAAAGCTGCAAATGAAGGAAGACATTCAGACTCAAGAGGACACAGAGAGGGATAATCATGAATCCTCTGCTGCAAGAGAAAAATATTAGGCAAAGCCTTAGGGAAAGGTTAGCTTCATGAGTGAACAATCTGAATGTACCTCTTCAAGAAAATCCGAGAGGTAATCAAGGTATTCAACAGCATCTGAAGAATCCTGTCTATGAGAGTGATATCAGAAGAATTGAAGACAAAGTGGACAAGTTTATGGGATTGATGGAAGAAGTAGATGCTAATCAGAAAAATATCATGATAACCCTAGCGTCTATCTATAGTCAACCTCAAACATTAGGATTATCTTGATTTCTTATATGATTTCATAACTGATTGATATTTTGTTAGGCACATTAGTAAGATAGAGAGTCCATATGGTTATATAAATTCTATCTCTGTGTTAAGTCTAACCTATCTTAGTCACTATGTTTATATGTATATTTTGATTCTGATTAACATATCTGATTGCTTGTTTTATGTGTTGAACTAAATTTCATTTTCAATAAACAAACAAGCTTGCAAATTGATTTTCTTAAAACTTTGGGGTTTCATTCATATAATTTAATGATTCAATAAGTACAATATGTAGGTATTCTTAAAGAATCAAATTACATAACAAGAGAAGAAATATAAATAAGAAATCAAAAATAAACAAGCCAAAGTAATGAACTTTGTTTCATTGAGAACATAAGTTCTGGATTACATATAAAGTTTTCCCAAGGATTATCTTTTGGTTGCTTCAAAGGCCATATTTGAAGGTTGCACACCTAAATATGACCTTTGTAGAGGGGGGAAGGTTGAGATTTTGGCTAAAGCCATCCAACCAACTAGTAGTCCTTCTTGAAGAAACCGAATCAGATGCATCAGTTTGGTTTTCCTCAGGAAAAGACTCTAGCCCCTCTAGAGCCTTGGATATCAGTTTGATTTTCTTCAGGAACATATGTCTTCAGAACTTAAAACAGTCAGAGTCCAAAGATTTCTCTTCAGACTCTAAACTGAGTTCTTCTGTAACGGACATTGGTTTTGTTTCCATTGGTTTCTTCTTATGTTTTCTCCTATCTTGACTATCTCTCGCTGAAACTATTTTCTTCTTCTCTGAGCGTTTCATTTTTTCTCTCAAGAGATCTAACAATAACCAAAGATTATTCTGTGAGAATAAAATGACTAGGTATCTCTCTCCTTTTATAAGCATATTTCAATGGCCGAGTCTTAAATGCGTTCAACCACTCCTGATCTGACGGCATTGAAAGTTGAAATTCTTATTAATTGCTCATACTACCTTTTTGATAATGACAAAAGGGGGAGAAAGAATATTGGTAAATCAATTGTTGGAAGAAGCGAAATTACTTAGCTTTTTAGGGCTTTGTAGTGCTTCAGAGAGAGAACGTAGGAGAGTGGTAAAAATAGTAGCATGAGGTACATGCTTTGATATGACAATCTGATCCTTGAGGATTTCAAACTATTGTACTAAAGAGCTCTGAATTGTTTTCAAATTTTTGTTCAGGCTCTGAGCTATTTTCTTTGAAAAGATTTTTCTTAAGCTCTGAACTGTTTGAAAATATTATGAACTCCGAAGCTGTTAATGATAACCATCAGAACCAAGTGTGTGTGTAGACGTCTCTAAGTGCCTCTGATCCTATTTGTCATTCAATTTAAATATTGCTTCATCTTGCATCTGCATTAAGAGCTTAATTTCAAGGAGAATACATTTATTAATTGAAGTTTATTATTCATAGTTAGTTTTGAGTAAGGGTGCAACTTTATTCAAAGATTATCACACTATGAAAACAAGAAGCTTGCAAACCTTGTTCTTTATATAGTGAAATATGAATAATTTAAGTCATATAATAAAGTAATTCTGAAACTGGTTAAAATTAACTATGGATACAAAATAGGGGGAGCTTACAAACCTAACCCTATGGGTTATCAGACTTAGGGGGAGCTTGCGAAACTCAGAAGCCTAATGTTAACATAGCTGATTTTTATCAACAACAATTGTATTTAATACTTATGTTTGTCATCATCAAAAAGGGGGAGATTGTTGGAACAAAATATGTGTTAATACACACCCTTAGGTTTTGATGATAACAAAGTATTAAATGGACAATTGATGGTACTAATGTTTAAATTAAGTGCAGGAGAATCCAACGTTATATCGAGAGCACGCTTAATTTAGACTCTGATGAAACCTATGGAAGTCTGAATCTTTACACTCTGAAAGAGTTCAGAAGCTACAACGTGGTCAGAAGCTAAACAAAGTTCAGAAACTCAAAGAGGATCAGAATGTCTACAAGAGTTCAGAAGCTCAGAGAAGTTCAGAAGCTCAAAGATGTTCAGAGGCCTACAAGAGTTCAGAAGCTATCTGCTAGTCATGAGTCATTCAGAGGAAGAAGACGTTCAGAAGCTGAATTACGAAGGACTATCAGAGGCCAACCATTCAAGACCAATCAGACTCCAAGTTATCAAAGGTTCATCAGAAGCAAAAGAATTCCCCAAATCATCAGAAGGGCTACATCAACTACAATTATCAAGCCTGATGATTTGTTCTAAGGTCAACTAATTACAACGGTCACAAAGGATGTGATCCTTCTCTCTCTAGGAGCTAGTTGTACCTTATTACTGTACTATTGGACAAACAGTAAAGGTGAAGCCTCACTGCAAAAGAAGACGTGGCTTTACTGAACGGATCTTCAAAGACTACAACTGTCCATTTTACAACGGGAATTTCTCCAACGTCTCAATGTCTTTCTCAACTCATATAAATATGCCAAAGAAATAATTGATGACTAGCGATCTTCATTAGAAAACATCTCTCAGAATAAAGTGAGAATCTGAATTGTAATAGAGAATATCTCTCAAATGAAGTGAGCATAGAAACTAGCTTAAGCCTCTGAAGTTATTATGTCTGTAATAAGTTTAAGCTTATAAGTTAGTAGTAAGTCTTCTGCTTAGTGTAGAAGCAAGTAAGTCTTCTGCTTAGTGTAGAAGCAAGAAAGTCTTCTGCTTAGTGTAGAAGCACATAAGTCTCAATCTTAGTGATTAGAGCAAATAAGTCTTCTGCTGAGTGTAGGAGCAAGGAAGTCTCTCTGTCATGTGTGACTTAGAGCAGGAAGTCTTGAGCCTGTGCGCTTGAGCAAGGAAGTCTCTGATCTTGTGTGATCAGAGCAAGGAAGTCTCTCTGTCTTGTGTGACTTAGAGCAGGAAGTCTTATGTCTTGTGTGACTTGAGCAAGGAAGTCTTGAGCTTGTGTGCTTGAGCATCTAATTGTAATCTTAGTGATTATAGTGAACTCTTTTGGAAACAAGGGGACTGGAGTACTCTCAATTTGTGAGGGGAACCAGTATAAATTGTTGTGTGTTCTTTTCTCTCTCACTCTCTCATTTACTCCTTCATCATTCACTTAGCCATAAGTTAATTGTGTGAATAATTCCGCTGTGCTTAAAGACTCTGATAGATTTAAATATCTTGAAAAAATTTTAAATATCCAAAACACAATTCAACCCCCCCCCCCCCCCTTCTTGTGTTTTTCTCCACGCACCTTCAGATGATGCATGGATTGTAGCAATGCAAGAAGAGCTAAACCAGTTTGAAAGAAATGAAGTATGGAGCTTAGTACCCAAACCTTCTAAGAAGAATATCATTGGAACAAAATGGGTCTACAGAAACAAGTTAATGAACAAGGAGAAGTTGTTCGTAATAAGGCAAGACTAGTAGCTCAAAGGTATAGTCAACAAGAGGGGATTGACTACACTGAAACATTTGCTCCAGTTGCTAGACTTGAAGCTATTAGATTACTTCTTTCCTATGCTACTCATCATAATATTGTTTTGTACCAAATGGATGTTAAAAGCGCATTCTTAAATGGCTACATCTCTGAAGAAGTATATGTCAGACAACCTCCTGGTTTTGAGGATGATTCACATCCTGACCATGTTTTTAAGTTAAAGAAATCTCTTTATAGTCTGAAACAAGCTCCCAGAGCTTGGTATGAAAGACTGAGCAATTTCTTAGTTGAAAAAGGTTTTCAAGAAGGTCAAGTTGACAATACTCTCTTTAGTAAAACATTTAAGAATGACATTCTAATTATTCAAATTTATGATGATGATATTATTTTTGGATCTGCTAATCCATCTTTGTGCAAAGAAATTTCTAAGATTATGCAGGAAGAATTTGAAATGAGCATGATGGGAGAGCTGAAATTCTTTCTGGGAATTCAAATCAACCAAAACAAAGGTGGAACCTACATTCATCAGACCAAATATACAAAGGAGTTGCTGAAGAAATTCAACATGGAGGATTGCAAGCCAATGACAACACCAATGCATCCAACAAGTAGTCTCAGCAAGGATGATTCAGAAGGCAAAGTAGATCAGAAGCTATACAGAGGTATGATAGGTTCTTTACTTTACCTAACTGCATCAAGGCCTGATATTTTATTTAGTGTATGTTTGTGTGCTAGATTCCAATCAGATCCTAGAGAATCTCATCTTACTGCTGTAAAGAGAATCTTTAGATATCTGAAGGGAACCACAAATCTTGGATTATTTTATAAGAAAACAAATGATTATAAGTTGATAGGATTCTGTGATGCTGACTTTGCTGGAGACAAGATAGAGAGGAAATCCACAAGTGGCAATTGTCAATTTGTGGGAGAAAATCTCATATCTTGGGCTAGCAAAAGACAAACTACTATAGCTTTGTCTACAGCAGAAGCAGAATACATATCAGCAGCCAAGTGTTGTACACAACTACTCTGGATGAGATACCAGTCAGAGGATTACAAATTTAATAGCCACAATATTCCACTTTTCTGTGATAACACTGCAGCTATTCAACTTTCTAAAAACCCAATTTTACATTCAAGAGCTAAACATATTGAAATTAAACATCATTTTATAAGAGACCTTGTTCAGAAGGGTAGTGTAAATATTCAATACATTGAAACTGAAAGACAATGGGCTGATATATTTACAAAACCCTTAGCAGTTGAAAGATTAGACTTTATCAAAAGGCATCTGAACATGACTTTAGTCTCTGAAGACATCAAGCTCTGAATAACAAAATTGTGTATTCAGCCTCTGAACTCTGAAAGGTCTTCAGACGCTGAAAATCTTTAAACTCTGAAGTGTTTCACCATGTGGAGTACATGTGTTAATTACTTTGTCTTTACTCTCAGTCTGTGATTGGTTAGAGTAAAGGCAGTTTATGACGAAATTCTTTATTGCAACGAATGTACTCACTCATCATTGTTTTACAAGAGTTTTTCAAAATCACTTTACTCATTTTCGCACAAGTTCACTTTCACATCCCACACTTTTCCTCTAAAACCCAGAACACTTTCTTCCTCCCTCATTTTAGCAAAACCCTGTTCGTTAACCTCAACAATGGCAAGTTCATCTTCTGTACCAAGGTTTCCAGAGGACATTCCAAAAAACATCTACGCTCAGGATTCCTATCTTAAAGATGCCACTATGGACCTTCGCTTTGAAGAAAGTAAATTGGTTATGGAAAGACCAATAGACTTTGAGGCCTTAAAAGTCAATGGACATGACTACCAAGAATTCTTCACTGAAAAAGGCTGGGGGCACTACTTGGATATGCTTAATGGACCTATCTACTCCAATTTGGTGTTTAACTTCTGGAGAAAGAGTGAAGTTGTGACTTTGGTAGATGCTTATGCTGAACTTCAAAGAGTAATTGATCAGAACCCAAGTGAAAATAAAGGAAAATCAAGGGTGGAATTGGGTCTGAGGGAATTCACTGAAACAGAGATTCGCTCTAGTGTTGGAGGTTTTCCAGTCATCTTGACAAGAAGCAATTTGGCCAAGATGATGAATCTTCCCAACACTGGAATGATCAGGCTCTATACTGCCGCCTCTGGAAGAAAGTCAGTGTACCTCAATGATATGGCCAGACTTTGTTTCAAGGATCAGAAGTTGTCAAATAAAGTCAGTCATCTGAATGATCGCGAAAAGGTTCTTGCTGAGATTGTATTCTCCTCATTTCTCCCAAGGGATACTGGCAGTGATTCTCTGAATTGGGATCAGAGACACTTTATCTACTTCCTCTCCACAAAAAGGAAAATGAATCTACCTGCACACATCTTTCAACATCTATGTGAGACAATTTGTGAGGCTCAGAAGTTTGACAATCCTTCCAAGTTGATCTCTCATCCAAGGCTCTTAAGCTCCATCTTTGAGCAACTTGGTCTTCCTGATAGATTCATGCTTGCTGGGGTGTCTGAAGACCTTGAACAAGTTAGAGCACCCATTCTTGATGCTAAAGTCTTGGTGAGTCTGCGTTTAAGGAAATCAGGCAAGCTTATTTATACTCAAAAGCCTCTTCTAATAAATAAGACAAAATTCAAGCCTATGATTGACGCCTTCATATTTGATAATGAACCTCCTGAAGTCATTTTGGAATACATGAGATTAATGAAGGAAAGAGGAACCACAGTCACTCATAAGGACATTGGAAGAGGTGATGGTCCAACATTTGCACAAATAATGAGAGCAGTAAAGGAAGAGGTATTCAGTGACTATGAGGAAGATATAATAGTTGAGGAACCACCAATGGAAGAAGCTCCAGTTAAGAGGACAGAGGATGTTCATGCAGACTGTCAAAGACTTGCCAAGTGCAAAAATTCTCAAAAGATCTCGCACAAAGCACTGCACCACTAGGGGTAAGAAGAGACAAAGGTCAGATACAGGTATCAATCATTCTTTTAATTATTGCAATCAAATATCTGAAGCATCTATCCTAGAAAATATCCAACCCCTAAATACCATCTATCCAACACTCTCTGAACCTGAAGTTGTCCAAGTTTCGGACTTTGAGTCAGAGTCTTATGACTCCTCGTTTGATGACGTTTTGGCTAGTTTTGCACAATTTTCTTCCAGAGCTAAGCATATTCCCGAGGAGGAAACAACTCAGCCATCCAATATTGCCATCCCTCAGTCATCACCCAAAATTCTTACTGAGGAAGAGATTCTGAAAGACACATCTTTTAGAGTTTCTCCAATCCATGAAACCTCTCAACCACCAAATGACATATCATCTGAACAACCCAAATAAATTCCATCAGACTCTCACAAATCTTCATCTCCTGAGATGCTTTTAGATACTGCAATTGCAATAAATGATAGAATTGGTGTACCAGATGATCATGTGACTCGTTCGCCTAGTGGTCCAAGTCAACAAATCTCTGCACCACTTGTGGAACAACAAGAAGAAGACAATTCAGACTTGACAGCAAGGATTCTACACATAATAAAACATACGCTTGATGAACAAGAGGATAAGCTTCTAGAGCTGGTAGCATACTCAAGGGCATCTGAAAGGAAGGCTCAGCAGTTTCTCACTCTCTACTTGTCCAAACACCCTTAGGATTCTTGTTTTTCACTGTTTGTTTAAAACTTTTTGCTGATGACAAAAGGGGGAGTATTATTTAGTTGTCCAATTGTGTCAGTAGTGTATTTTTTAATATCTACTCATATAAGAATATGAAACTGTCTTAAATTAGAATCTGATTTTTTTTCTTATTTTGCTAAATGTTTATAAACTTAATTGATAAGGAGAGAAAATTAATAAACATAATTGTGTTTGCATAGATGAAGGTAGTTAAGATTGTGCTCTTAATCATTTTTATCAGACTCAAGAGTTGAGCTTGCAAACCTCACACTCTGAGAGTTAAGTATGTAGATACAATCAAGTTTATCAAACTGTTCTTATACTGATTCAACTTAATTATGGATAAAACTTAGGGGGAGCTTGCAAACCTAACCCTAATGGTTTATCAGACTCAGGGGGAGCTTACAAACCTCAACAACCTGATGTTGACATAATTAATTTAATCAACAAACAATCGTATTTAATACTTATGTTTGTCATCATCAAAAAGGGGGAGATTGTTGGAACAAAATGAGTTTTAATTATAAAACACCCTAAGTTTTGATGATAACAGTGTATTAAATGGACAATTGGTATTACTAATGAATGATCTAGTGTGCAGGAACAAAGTAAAAATCTCATCCACGTAGATCATCATTTGAGCATCTGAAGGACACAGTCTGAAGTGTTAAGGCTCTGAGAAGCATGAAGATTCAGAGCCTCTGAAGAAGTCCTCAGAGGCCAAAGAAAGAAACACAGTCTGAAGCTTGTGTACATCTTCAGAAGATCAAAGAAATGATATCATCAAATTCTGAAGAACACTCTCTGAAGGAAGACAGCTCATAACTAATGAAATAGTACAACGGTCTTGTCAACAAAAAGAAGAGTGTACAACCAACGGTCCTTTCTCAACGTCTTTATACCAAGAATATAAATAGAAGACATCCTGATAGAGAGAAGACTACTGGAAGATCATCTGAACTCAGAGAAATATTCAAATTGTATTCAAACTGTGAACTGTTGTTATTCTTTCTTGTGTAACCTTCTAAGTAAAATATCTTTTGATATTGTAGACTCTGAACTTAGTGTTTAGAGAGTCTTGCTTAGAACTTTCAGTCCTACTTAATCTGTGTATTAAGTTAGTTTGTAAAGTCTCTTATCTTGTGTGATTTGAGCAAGGAAGTCTCTTGTCTTGTGTGACTTGAGCAAGGAAGTCTTAAGATTGTGTGCTTAAGCAAGGAAGTCTCTGATCTTGTTTGATTAGAGCAAGGAAGTCTCTTTGTCTTGTGTGACCTAGAGCAAGGAAGTCTCTTGCTTGTGTGCTTGAGCATTAGTTGTGTAATCTTTGAGATTATAGTAAAATCCCTTGGAAGTGCAAGGGGACTGAACTACTCTCGTTTTGTAAGTGGAACCAGTATAAAATTTCTGTGTGTGCTTTCTCTCTCTCTCTCATTGTCTTATTTGCATTTTGTGTTTTGTCTAGCTTCTTACATCCGCTGCATTTCAATCTACTTTCAAGTAAAAGAATTAATTTTTCAAAACACAATTCAACCCCCCTTCTTGTGTTTTTCACCTTCAGACTCCACGTCATTACTATATTTCTACCTATTCCAAGACCTATTTACGAGGTTTTAGTACATTTTTATTATGTTTTTGCACAATAATAAGTGGAAGTTACATCGAGTACAAGGCTGCTGAAAGCACAAGAAAAGCAGAAAATTTGTGAAAGCATTCTGTTGTTTGGCGCGGGGTGCCAGATTGCTGCGCGGGGCGCGGGATAATTTGTAATTCAACCTTTACATTCTGTTGTTTGGCGCGGGGCGCGGGAATCCTGCGCGCGGCACGGGCGCATAACTTTGGCCTATATATTAGAATTTCTGAAGCAGAATTAGGGTACAAAATTTTACGGCGAGAAACAGAAGACTTTTGGAAGAAAATTGCAGAGCTCCTTGTAATGCTTCCTTTCATCTTTATTGTTAATTTGTGTTTAGCTATGTCCGGCTAAATCCTTATGATTGGCCTTAGGGGATTCTAATCCCGAATTATCTCGAACCATGTGATTTCTTTTATGTTTATTAATTAATTACGAAGTTAGTTTCATCAATTTTTCCTTGTGCTTAATGCTTTACATGAGTTGATCACTTGTGTGACGATGTTAATAATTTGTTTTACTCTGAGAATAGGAATAGATTATTGATCTAGAAATTATTGTAAAATTTGTTTTCACTTAAGAGATTTTGGTTTACTAATTGAGATCAAAGATTAAAGCGCGAATTCCTCACTTGATCATAAATCACCTTAGAGATTTGGGATTCATTATCAAATGAGAGGATTATGTTACCAAGACGTTGGGCATAGTTACTTATATTAATTGATCGTGAAACTAAATTTGTAGTTCGTTAATAAGCATGGAATCACCGAGATGAATTAGGATTAGATGAACCAAAAGGTCCAATCGCTTGTTTCTCTCTCTAAAAACCCTAAGTCATTCAAATATTTTATTTGAATCTTTTCTAAATCTTTTGTCTAAATATTTTATTTAGGCAACCAATCCAAACAAACAAATCCCCCTTTTATATTAATGTTAATTTACCTAAGTATGTTTTCAAAATACAATTGTTGATTTATCACAATCCCTGTGGAGACGATCATACTTACTATTATTATTACTTGTGACGAATTTAGTACACTTGCTAAATTATTCATCAGTCATAGTACCATAATCCCTCTGAATTGAGATTGGTCTTAGTACCATATTAGAATGACTTCAGTGTCATTATATTGATTGATATTGTAGTATCAATACGGTGATATCATAGTACCAATGAATCATACATTGATATTGTAGTATCAATATGGTGGTATCGTAGTACCACTGATTCATAGATTGATATCGTAGCATTAATTCAAATGGTATCGTAGTACCATTCAAGAAGGTGTATTCTTTGACCGATTTCTACCGTGCAGTAGCAAATTGGTATACAGTTGTAACTAGACTGTTTTATCATGGGGACTTCGTGGTTGATAGTCTGCTTGACAATTTTGGGCAGTGCCGCAAAACGTCTTAAAGAGAGCGACCTACTCTGCGACTCAACCCAGTAATCTCTTTGGTGGCTAAAAATTATTTTTAATGATTTTTTAACTCTGGTAACAACACCATGCGTCAAAACAGATAGCAAAATAAACGAGTGGTCGATGAAATTATCCAAATTACAAACCAAAATTCAAATTATAGATCAAAACAAATATAATGCAAGATATATCCCAAACTTTCCCACTGTTTCACGCGTTAAAAAACTTAGAACACAATTTCAAACTTTAACCAACGCCTTCCTTTTCTTCTGCTGAACATCCCAATAGTTGGCAGGCAGCCCACAAGTTCATTCACCAAAACATTATTAGCTGATTGACAAAGATAAAGAGCCAGTTTCATCCTCGTAGCAGTGACAACCTGCATATAATTATAAATAGTTAAATTAGAAATGTATTTAGAAATGTGTAAGAAATATAATGATGACACGGGTCTGGATACTAGTTATTTATTATTTTCCTACAGCCTATTTGCATATTGTGAAAATTGTTGAGTGATTATAGGAGACGATCACTCAACTATTAAATATAAATAGATACTTTAAATTATCATTATTAGTGATTCAACCCGGTCAAAAAAAAATTGATTACTATGAAAGCCAAAAATGAAACAAAAGATTTCAAACGAAATAAGATAGTATTTAATTTAATTACAAATCATACATATAAATAATTTTATTCAAATCTTGTGGTGCATTGACTTTAGTCAATCATGCAACATAGTATTTAATTTGTGAAAAAATTAATGTTGTAAAAACAGAAGAGTATGCACTAAAACGAGCACGCTCAATCATATCGGAATCAACTGAACCATTAACATCCATCATGTTCAAATAGTCAAGTTTGGCATTTTTGGTCCAGCACGACAATACCAAACTGCTAGGACTGCGATCAATATTTTCTTCCTTCATGGCATAAACAATATTAGAGCACAGAAGGCCACAAGAATCAAATAACCTGCACCAACATTGCATTGTATCACCATCATAAACAACTTGTCTTTCATACTTATTGATAATTAAAAAGTGTGGCTATCTTTTTTTTTCTTTCTAAATGATAATTATTCAAACTTATAAATAATAACTCTACAGTGAAAAAGTGTTTCTTTAAAATTACATATTGAGAAAACCCATAATAGTTTATCCCCGCGCGCGTACAAACAACATGAATCAACTTCACACATCATCTTTAGTATCTGCAACAATAATCATGTAAGGGTCAATTTCCTTATCCAAATTGATTCATACTGACGCCGAGAAAAATATCATAAAATAAATAGCATAAAGACTTATCAATCAAAAAGAGTAAAAAGTTATTAAATTATATATATTATTTTAACTAGACACCTTTGTACCATTCTTTTTCGATAACCAAGTTCATAAAGTATTAAGGCACACAAACAATGCAAAAATGCATGCTCCTAACACTAAATGATCCGGATATAGTCACTCATACCAATGAGGAAAATCACGTACCCCCTTACGCACAAGGCTGGAGCACCACAAAAATAAAATAATCACATACCCCCTTACGCACAAAGCTGGAGCACACCACATACAAAAATGCCATGTCATGATGATATACCAATATCATACAAATTCCAATCACAAAGACATCACAAAGAGGTCAAATAATTACACCATAATAATCATGTACCATGACAAGGCACAACTTTTATAAAAATCATTTTCTTTCTTTTTCAAACTTACCAAGGTCCACACTATTTATCAAACTTCCCATTCACAAACAAATCAAAACTTTCATAACCTTTTTATTTTTAGTCCACATCGCATACTCATACATAGAACATTTGAAAATTCCAACTTTACGTCATTAAATTATATTTAACCTTCTTATCTTTCTAAATGACAAGTATTTAAACCACAATTTCACAGCATTAATCCCATGAGTATGAGTGTATGGGGAAAAAGCCCTTACCTTGGCCGCTTTTCCTTTCAATAGCAATACTAGCCTAAATCCACTGCTATACACAGTACCTCTCGCTCCATAGTTTGTTTCGATGATCCGATGGTTAGCGAAAGTGTAGTCGATATTCTACGATAATAGATTTATAGAAAACGAAAATAGATTCATAATTGGATTTTTCAAGAAACAAATAGAAAATAGAATAAAAGACTCATAAGAGGACTTACACGAATTTGATTAGAAGACAATGAGTCTTAGAACAAAGCTTGATGATCACTCGAATGAAATAGAAAAATGAGGAAATGTAATATAAGATAAGGAAATTCTACCGATTATCTCTTTTCGGTTTCATTGGTGGTAGGCGTGTAGCTATACTATGAAACTGCATGGGAATTCTTATTTTTCTTATGTAGTTGTTTGATGAATTAAGAGAATGATCACCAATATGATTGTTTGACTACAGAAGAATCATGGCCAAATCATTTAAAATAGGTACAAAGTACACGACACAATTTTGAATTAGTAGTCTCAAGAAATGTGTGACATGATTAACATTTAAGAATGACAATCAATGGAATTCAAGAATTGGCTAGACAATATTGAATCATGTAGTAAGTATAGGCCATGTACATTCATTGACTTGGTCAATAACTAAAGAAAACGTCAATGAGTTTTGCAGGGAAATAAAAGTGGAATTAAGTAGTCAATAATATAGGCATTAATTTGGCTTAGTTAAAGAGATTTAAATGAAAATAAAAGAATAATTTCACAGTATGAAATGGCAAGAAATATACATGTTTAATTTGACCAATTTTGACTATTCACGTGACATGAGGAATTTAAAACATCCGAATAGGATGATCACGTGCGGGAGCTAGGAATTAAACGTAAAATAACTACAATAAAGGGAAATTTAATCAAATAATTGGTTTACATAATGTGTGATAAATTCTAATAATTGATTTGTCTTTGACATTTGATTAGAGGCAAAAGATGGCATTCATTCCTGACTTATCATTTGTTGTTTAGAAGATTGTACAAATAGGAAAGTTTTTCCTTTAAATTATTCTACTTAAAATAAATAAATAATCATAATAGTAAATTAATAAAATTACTAATAGAGATATAAATCTATATTTAAAATATTGGGATGTTACATTATTACCCCCTTAAAATAGTTTCGTCCTCGAAACTCGAAAATAGCAAAAAAATTCATCAAATAAGATCATAGGTATTAAAACCGATAAAGTTAAAGTGTTCTAACATGTATATAATATTTATCTAAATATTAAAATAAATTTCTCAGGTCTTATATTCTACTCACCAAAAATTTAGTTTCGTCCAAGAAATTAGACATTAGGAAAAGGTTCACGAGGATTTACAAAACTTCTCACATAAAATCATGCTACCTTTATAAATAAATTCACAGTTGATAAAATATAGTCTCGAATTATGCAAAAATTAAATAAGATACTCTTTCAAATTGATAAAAATGAGAAAGTTTAAGAATTAATAATATAAAACTTAAAATAAAATTTCAAACTTCAGCAGCATTGTAAAAATGAAATTCAAAATCGCAAGATAGTTTGCAAAGGTATACATTCATTTATTAACAATTTAGAAAAAATAGTCCAATATGAATAAGGTAAAATACTATAATCAAAATTTTGATATAGTTAAAAGAAAATATTTTTTGAGAAAATAGCACTTCACACTTTTTCTAATAGAATTCTAGTACGTATGAGAAAATTACTTCAAAAATATGAGGTTAAAATAGTTTAAAACACTTCCTATTCAACAATAAGTCACGTTATGAAATCGAATAACAAAGGAATGTTATAACTTAGGAAGGATTATTGAAAAGTAGAGACTAAATACTTAAATAAAATCATGCCACAAAGATTTGATAGATTAGATAATCGGTCGCCTACCTCTTAGCACAAAAACGTCGCATTGACCCTCCACGCTTCAACAATATAATCGGTGTAGTTAGTCCATCCCAATCACCGTGATCCCGTCTACTATCAACAAGAGATTGAGGGTGATCAATTCCCCAATTTGTCAATAGGAAGCCAACAATCACAATTGTAGTATAGATCATCCTACTCCTAAAAGTCATCTCGTTCATTACAACTTGTACTTAACGTTTTCAGTTGCATACACACTCTTGATCGACGCTGCTCGCAAAACGATTTCACTTATGATAGCTGAAGTTGGAATTTGAAGTATATGTGTCTAACGAACACACTATTTTGATATAAAATGCTTCAAACAAAGTTCAATGGTTGGCAGACCATTGGCCCTCTCTAGAGGATGAATGACAAATCATTTAAATTTCATAAGATGAATCAGAAAAGATTGTTTCAATTTGCAACCAACAACATAATTTCCAAAAAACATCACACCCAATAATAATAAAATAAACAAAATCAAACAATAAACAAACAACATGCACGCAACACATAAAACCCATCATACTACTTTTCATATTTTCAACTCATTCCTCTAAACTACACTTAAAATGAAATCAATTCCCAAAGTTTATTTAACCAAATAATATATTTCTTTCACTTCCTCCCAAATCCAGCCATACAAATTTTTTTTTGATAAGAACATGAAAAAAATTCATTTTAATTGTCTTGCATCCATAGATATTAGATTATCAATTTTCACAAAATTAATTCAGTAGCAAAATCATTAAAGAAGAAAAAAAAATGGTTTCAACTCATGTAACCTAAGTACATAACACATAAAAATACGGCACAAATCCAAAAATAAAATACCGAAAGAAAAAAAATCAGAATCAAATAAAGGAAACAAAAACAACATTGCACATGTAAGCAGTTTTAGTGACAGCAGAAAAAGACCAAATTGCACATAAAGGGTTTTAGTGACGGCCACAAAAATAAGTTACTCAAAGAATCGTCAACACCCAGAAATGACATCTAGTGACAGACAGCAAGAAAACTAGAGTAGGCAAGAGATGTCTTTTAGTGACAGGCAGTAGAAAACAGATTATTATAGTAACAGAACACCACGAAAACGAAATTAGTATGTTAATCCCACAAAAATCATTTATAAGGAATAATATTATTGTCAAAATCGCCTTTAATTCATCAATCATGATTACAATATTTTATAAGAAATCATCTTTTAAAAAAATTAGTCATTTATCCTTCTCATAAAAATAGTTTCTTTGTTTGATCAATTTTCTTTTATTTTATGAAAAAAACACTTCTTAAAAAAATACCATTGTAAAAAATAGAAATATGAGTTTAAAATTCAAGACGGCAGTAGTTAAATCATGGATAAATAACTCTTGAAAAAAAAAACACCATTCTTTGTCTTAAAATTAGTTTTAGATCAAATTAAATAAATGAAATAGGAATGATCGCACATAGCTAATGACATCACACTTCCTTCAATCCACAATATAGACATTCTACTAGACATATCCCAATAAGAGAATTGGACCAATTTGAAAAGATCATCACGTTTATGACATTTCTTTAGTCATCATTATTTAAAAACCAATCAATTAACTACCTCATTAAAATAAAACAGTCCAGCAAGCGGTTAATTCCATTCATGAATGACTGTAATAATTAATACAAAATGGATTAAATAACATAATCAATGACTACACCGAAGTAAACAAGATGCATAGTCGATCACATTTCTATTGGCTTAAGAAGGATAAAAAACTCTAAATAAAAATATGGTAGAAACAGTTCTCTAAAAATCATATTACCTCATAGATATTCTCTAAAAAGTTACTTATTTTGAAATCATCATAGAAAATATTGGGATGTTACATTTACTTATCCTCACAAAATTTTGTCAATGTATAAATCTTTGTATCCCCAAGTTCAATTTTTTGCCTAACACTCAATGCACCAGCCTTCATAATTTCATTTTTAACATCTTTGAAAATCTCCGCTGTATAAATTTTAGCAGCATCCCTCTCAATCGAACGCAGGCGAGTTGTCAACACATGTTCTGAAAACTTTGATTTAAAATCAGCAACAAGTTCATTGTTTCTGTAGTCTCTCAAAGCCTACTCAAAATTATGCATATATAAATTCAAAAATGCTGCCTTTCTTCCTAACATAACTGTTGATTATTGCATTAATAGCTTCACATTGAGACGTAGTTCTTATACGTCCAAAAAACTTATCACGTAGATATGTAGTTGCCCATAGTGACTTGTTCTCATAGGTTTTGGCAATCCAAGAATTTCCTTCAAGTTCATTTTCTTTAATAAGATCTGACCAAAACTCTTCAAATTCATCCTTTGAAAATTTTGAGTACATGGCTATTTGAAAACCTTTCAAAAAACCTGAATTCTTTAAATTCTCACCTGCATTCTTATTCAAATGTCAAGCACATAACCGATGGGTCGCATTGGGGAAAACCTGTTTTATAGCCTCCCTCATAGCCCCATCTCCATCTGTCACCATGACTTTTGGGTGTTTATGCACTCTAAAAAACAACTCAACACCCACTTATATGTCTCTGTCGTTTCATTTGATACCAATACAACACCAAAAATAATTGTCTGAGAGTGGTGGTTACAGCCTGAAAATATAACCAATGGGTAGTTGTAATTGTTCTTCTGGTAAGTTGTGTCGAATGCAAGCACATCGCCAAAACAGAAATAATCAGATCTACTGCTCCCATCAGCCCAAAAAAAGAGACTTCATCCTTCCATCACTGCCGTCAACAACATATTAAGCATATAACATGAGATCAGTAGATGACTTTACATTAAGATAATTTAGCGAAACGGCATCACCATATTTAATAATATCACACATTTTTTTATCAAAATAATTGTAAAGATCTTTCTTTTTAAACCCAACACCAGTATATCCACCCTTCTGAGCAACCATGTACCCCATAATATGACAAGTTCTAATTCCATGTGACTGCAGACCATCGATTTGAGCTTTATTTGCTTCGGAAATTTGACGATACACGGGGTGTAAGTGCACATACCTAGCTGGGGTTAATTCATGGTTGTGAGTCTCTTCAAAATTAGTCACTACATATCTACCCTTTTTGGCTTTGTAGACCACACGAAGCCTGACTGTGCATTTAGTACGGGTCAAATGTTTTTGTTCTCTTACCCTATTTCACTTATATAAGTGTTTCTTCTCTCTTATATTCTTGATCGTTGCCTTGTTCAACTGACGATAATCAATGCACAACCTCATACTTCCTTCCTTCTTCTTAACCAACAACACTGGTGCACCCCAAGGTGACACACTTAGACGTATAGACTTCTTCTCCAATAACTCTTCAAGTTGCTTCTTCAATTCATTCAATTCTGATGCTGACATACGATACGGTGTCATCGATATCGGACTAGTACCAGGTATTAAATCGATACCGAACTCAACTTCTCTTTCAGGTGGTAAATCAGATATATCCTCCGGAAATACATCCGAAAATTCACCAACAACTGGTATCTCTTCCAACTTGGTTCCACCTTCAAGCTTCAATGATCCAAACACCATGAACAACCCTCGTCGATCATTCAAGGATTCCTTCACCTCTTCTCCATTCATCAAGAATAAACTTCCTTCTGACTTCGGGAAAATCACAGTCTTCTCACAACAGTTAATATGAACTTGGTTAAAGACTAACCAGTTCATCCCAAAGATAACATCAATACCACTAAGTGGAATACACACCAAATACATACCAAAATGTCTACCAAACACAGATACATGACAATTATGACATACAAGACGAGTAATTACCGAACCACTAGCAGGAGTCTCAATATTCATACAACCAGACATTTCAAAAACAGGAATATTCAAACGCTTCATACAATCCATTGAAATAAAAGAATGTGTTGCTCCGGTATCAATAATCGCAATTAAAGGAGTGTCATGAATGAAACACGTACCTTTAATGAGATTATCAACTTGATCAGCTCCTTCTCCATTCAAAGCAAACACTTTCCCGGTAACCTTCTTCGGCTTCTTACATTCCGGACTGTTGTGACCTTCTTCACCACAGTTAAAGCAAGTAGGAGTAGTCGCCTTGCACTCCTTAGATCTATGTCATTCTTTTCCACAATTATAGCATACATCCTTATCCTTCTTACACTCAAAAGAACGGTGTCCAATCTTGCCACACCTATAGCACTTGTCATTCTCCACCTTCTCCTTTCCCTTTCCACCTCTAGCACTTCCTTTTCCCTTAACCTCATAAGGCTTGGCACGGTCTTGACTCTTTCCTCTAACCGCCTTGAAGTAGCTAGTTACTCTTAGCCTTCCCATCTTCATCACAAATTCTAGCCTTTGCTACTAAAGTAGTGAAGTTTCCAATCTCCGCAAACCCAATGATATGCTTGATGTCGGGGCGTAAACCACTCTCAAACTTAACACATTTGTCGTTCTCCGCCTCCGGGGTATTGTAGTGAGGACTAAAAGCACACAAGGACTCAAACTTAGCCGTATACTCTGCTACCGACATGTTCCCTTGTTCCAACTTCATGAATTCTACCACCTTCTTATTCTTCACATCCGCCGGAAAATACTTGTTAAAGAATTCCCGCTTGAACATTTCCCAAGTGATGACAACACCTCTATCACCTAGTCTCAACTTAGCATTCTTCCACCATTGGTTCGCCTCCTCCCTAAGCACATAGGTTCCCAATGCAAGCTTGTTCTCATTAGCACACTCCATTGCATCAAAGATAATCTCAACTTCCTCAACCCACTTAACCACTCCATCCGGGTTAAAACCTCCGACAAAGAAAGATGGCTTGTGCTTCAAGAACCTATCCAAGCGCTTATCTCCATCCCTAGCTGGATCATAACCTCTTGCAAAAATGTGAGTCAAGGTAGCAAGTGACTCCGCGATCTGAGCATTAGCATGTGCCGACGTCATGATCCTGAACAATCAATTCCAATCAACAAACAAACGTCACGACAAAAGTACAAACAGTGCAGCCTACACATGTTGTACAAAAGGGTTACTAAGCCTAATTGATTCCAATGAATCGACCTTGCTCTGATACCAATTGTAACACCCTACTTAAATCTACCCAAAAAATTTCGACTAAATAAATAATAAAATACATGTAGAAACAAGTAGAGAAGTTTCTAATCTCCGCAAACCCAATGATATGCTTGATGTCGGGGCGTAAACCACTCTCAAACATAACACATTTGTCGTTCTCCGCCTCCGGGGTATTGTGTTGGAACAAAATATGTGTTAATACACATCCTTAGGTTTTGATGATAACAAAGTATTAAATGGACAATTGATGGTACTAATGTTTAAATTAAGTGCAGGAGAATTCAACGTTAAATCAAGAGCACACTTAATTTACACTCTGATGAAACCTATCGAAGTCTGAATAATTACACTCTGAAAGAGTTTAGAAGCTACAACGTGGTCAGAAGCTAAACAAAGTTCTGAAGCTCAAAGAGGATCAGAACGTCTGCAAGTGTTCAGAAGCTCAGAGGAGTTCAGAAGCTCAAGGATGTTCAGAGGCCTACAAGAGTTCAGAAGCTGTCTGCTAGTCATGAGTCATTCAGAGGATGAAGACGTTCAGAAGCTGAATTGCGAAGGACTATCAGAGGGCAACCATACAAGACCAATCAGACTCCAAATTATCAAAGGTTCATCAGAAGCAAAGGAATTCCCCAGTCATCAGAGGGCTACATCAACTACAACTTATCAAGCCTGATGATTTGTTCTAAAGTCAACTAATTGCAACGGTCACAAAGGATGTGATCCCTCTATCTAGGAGCTAGTTGTACCTTATAACTGTACTATTGGACCAACAGTAAAGGTGAAGCCTCTCTGCAAAGGAAGACGTGGCTTTACTCAACGAATCTTCAAAGACTACCGCTGTCCATTTTACAACGGGAATTTCTCCAACGTCTCAATGTCTTTCTCAACTCATATAAATATGCCAAAGAAAGAATTGATGACTAGCGATCTTCATTAGAAAACATCTCTCAGAAGAAAGTGAGAATTTGCATTGTAATAGAAAATATCTCTCAAATGAAGTGAGCATAGAAACTAGCTTAAGCCTCTGAAGTTATTATGTTTGTAATAAGTTTAAGCTTATAAGTTAGTAGTAAGTCTTCTGCTTAGTGTAGAAGCAACAAAGTCTTCTGCTTAGTGTAGAAGCTCTTCTGCTTAGTGTAGAAGTAAGAAAGTCTTCTTCTTAGTGTAGAAGCACATAAGTCTCAATCTTAGTGATTAGAGCATGAAGTCTTGAGCCTGAGTGCTTGAGCAAGGAAGCCTCTGATCTTGTGTGATCAGAGCAAGGAAGTCTCTCTGTCTTGTGTGACTTAGAGCAGGAAGTCTTAAGCTTGTGTGCTTGAGCAAGGAAGTCTTTGATCTTGTGTGATCAGAGCAAGGAAGTCTCTCTGTCTTGTGTGACTAAGAGCAGGAAGTCTTGAGCTTGTGTGCTTGAGCATCTATTGTAATCTTTGTGATTATAGTGAACTCTCTTGGAAACAAGGGGACTGGAGTACTCTCAATTTGTGAGGGGAACCAGTATAAATTGTTGTGTGTTCTTCTCTCTCTCACTCTCTCATTTACTCCTTCATCATTCATAACGCCATAAGTTAATTGTGTGAACAATCCGCTGTGCTTTAAAGACTCTGAAAAGGTTTAAATATCTTGGAAAGTTTTTAAATATCCAAAACACAATTCAACCCCCCTTCTTGTGTTTTCTCCACGCACCTTCAATTGGTATCAGAGCTCCGGTTCTGTTGGTAAATCACTTAACCGTGAGACAGTCAAGATCCAAAGGAGAAAACCACCATGGCTCAAAACATGGATGATTGGAAGCATAAGCTATATCAACAAGTTGCTGATCTTGTCAAAGAAATTGAAGATGGACTGAACTTAAATGAAGATCTGAGCAACAATCAAAATCCTTCCACATCAGGGGTTAATCAAACTTCTAGTATTGATTATACAACTACTACTCTTTGCCTCATTAGTGATGATAATGAAAGCATTCAGTGGGCAACAGTAAATGGTCTGTTAGATCAATATGAGGAGTTTAGGATGGAGGAAAATGAGAGCATTGAGGAAATGAACATAAGGTTTCAAGCTATCACAAGCACGCTTGAAGACCACAACAACAAACTCAGCAACAAAGAGCTTGTAAGCAAGTTGCTGAGAAGTTTGCCTCTGAATTGGAATGAAATTCCAAATACTATAGAGGAAACTGAAGACATCAATTCAATGAGTCCTGAATCATTGATTGATTTACTTAGAGTCCATGAATTGGCTCTGAAGGATATGCAAGAGTTGAACGTTGAAGAAGCAGAAGCAGCAAGGAAAGGAAAGCAAGCATTGGAGCATGAAGATCTTGTTGAAGAACCTGATGAAAAGTATCTTGAAAGGTTTTCAAGAAAAATTCAAAGATGGTACAACTTCAAGAAGAATGGAGGAAGACTGGCTAAAGGAATGACAACATGGGATGTACTAGACAACTTCTCTGAAGATGAGTCTGAAAGAGCTTTAGGAGCTGAATGATCAAGTTCTGATGATGACTCAGACTCTGAAGACTCAAGTTCTGATGAAAAGTCAGAACCTGAGAGCATAAAAAGTATCCAGAGATCAATGAATCAGGTATATTCTCGTCTTTCCAAAGAAAAATTGATCAAGCATCTTAATAAGACTTTACTTAAACTCTCTAATAGTCAGGAGAAGTATAAAAAATCTTAAAGCAGACTATGAGAATTTAAGTAAGCAAGCAAATCACTCTAAAGGTCTTGTTCAAAAAGATTTTATCAAAACAAAAGACCTTGAGAATAATTATGCTATATGTTACAAACCCCTTGAGCACTCTCTAGTTCTCAAAGAGTACTGTAACATGAATGCTGATCAAAATAAAATTGTCTCCATGCTTTGCAACCTTAAGACCAAAAATACTAATGGGATTGGATACTGTAGTAGTAAAACACTAGAGGAACCGAGCTCATCAGTTATTGATGGAAGCTTCTCACTTCCAAATCTTTACACTACATTTGTATCTGATAGCACTCAGATGAAACAAATGAAGGATGAAGATTTGACAACTAACAGTCTAGGACCCTCAAGCAAGTGGGTAACAAGAGACAAAATTGTTTACTTGATTGCAGGTGAAACTAAGACTCTGAACCTTCCAATCACATGGATGCATGTGACTGTGAATGGAAGAAGAGCAATTGTGCATAGAAGGCACATTCTTGAAGAGTCAGATGGAGAAGAAGATGAGATGGAGTACATGCGCAACAGGAGGGAGCATGAAGATTTTGAAGCATGTGTTGAAGATGATAACAACTCAGTATGGTGGAGTGATTGTTCAGGCTATGACACTGACTACACCTAAAATCAAGAAAGCTTCAATGCAAGGTAAGTATGCTTAACTCCTGAATGACATCTCAGAGGAATAACTCTCAAAGGTTTGAAAATGTCTTCCTAGGATACACAATGTTCAGTACTAAAAACCTTGAAAATTTCTGTCTGAACATATTTTTTTGTGTCCTGAAAGATTTGTTTTCAGCCTCTGAAGTTCTTCAGGTTTCAGCATCTGAAGAAGCTCAGACTCTGAGAAACTTTTCAACCTCTGACGATTAAGCCTCTGAATAGGAATTGGATTGGAAACGTTTAAGTTTATTTTTACTAAAACGTTTTGGCGCTAAATAGACAACACGTACACACTCTCTGATTGGGTTAAAACAGTTAATGATGGTCTGTTTTATTTTTGAATTTAATAAATTGTGTGCTTTAATTTGTTTTACTATCTCAATCAAAACACTTGCACACTTTACACTATCACATTCCTCACCTTCAAAATGAAAACAAATCTCTTCTCTCTGCAATTAGAAAATCCAAAAACCCTAACTTCTGAGATGGAAACTTCTACCTCATCAGCCACTACTGTTTCGCTTTTGTTTCCAAGGGATTTAGCAGTCAACATCATCAACTGCTCTGAGGTTTTTAGCAGAGAAAGATCGCTCGACATGAAAGGAAAATCACTCAACTTGGTTATGGAACAACCAGTTGATTTTGGAAGTCTTAGAGTCAATCAACACAATGTTGAGAAGTTCTTCTCGGACCAAAATGGAGGTGGTAGATACATAAAGATATTAAATGGTCCAATCTACCCTACACTAGTTAAAGATTTCTGGGTGAGGAGCAAGGTAGTAACCATGGAAGACTACAATAAAGAAGTGGTTGTCTTAAGGAATTCAAAACTTGAAAACAAGGACAAGACTCCAGCCGAATTAGGTCTAAGAGAAGTAAAAGAAGAAGAAATTAGGTCAGTAGTGTGTGGCTTTGAAGTAGTTTTGACTCAATCAAATTTGGCCAGTATTCTACAAATTCCCAATGAAGGAAAATTCAATGCCTTCAGTGCTGTTGAAGCAAAGAACACAGGGTGTCTAAGTGATATGACAAATATGTGTTATGAAGAAGGGAAAAGTTGTGAGAGCAACAAAAGTGGTGATTTGAAGCCAACTCAGAAACTTTTAGCCAGAATCCTGCTAGGATCAATCTTTCCAAGGAGTGGAAGCTCTGATCAACTTTCTTGGGATCATAGATACTTTATCTACTATCTCACTAAAGGATATCAACTGAATTGGGCTAAGTATATCTTCAATCACCTGTATAAAGCTGTTAATGCTACTCAAAAACAATCCAAGCCAAATGTTCATGTCATCTATCCAAGAATCCTTAGTGAAATCTTCTATCAATGTGGTGTGATAGATGTAATTAAAGCTACTGGACATGACAATCTGATTAGGGAAATCAGAGCCTCTACAATCTCAGCTCACACTCTCTCCAACATGAACTTGCTAGCTGGAAAAGAGTTGAAACCCTCTGATTCTTTTGAACTTCTCTCTCACTCAGAAGATTCAATTCTAAAAAGACATAAGATTGATATACCTGTTTTCTCAAATGGTATTGTTAATCAATATGTTCAATTGCTAGAAAGTCAAGGTGAAGGGCTTGAGATTGAAGAGGAAGGATTGAAGAAGAAAAGGAAGAGACTGGTGAAGATTAAGAATGAGAAGAATGAAGCTGCAAGGACAGATAGCAAAGGAAGGACTCAAATCAAGACTGATGGATCATCTAAGGAAATGATTCAAGAAGAAGAAAGTGACATTGATGATGAACCTATAAGTATCAGACTAAAGAGACTTGCCAAGAAGCCAAAGAAGAAAGTTGTTGAAGGCTCAATCTCGAATGACTCAGGTAATGTGTTAGTGTCTGACTCTGCTACTGTAAACACTCAAGACTCTCAACCAAACAAATCTTCAACCCAACACAGTAATTCACCTCTACTATTCCTTGAAGAACACCTAGGAGGTGAACTATCTCATCAACATGTCACCACGACTGTTGTTCAGAACTCTCTGTCAATTTCTGAACAAACTCAGAACCCCACTCCAAACACTACTCAAACAAGTCCTGAAGACAACTTTTCTCTAAGAAAATTTGTACCAGGACCTGTTCATCCAGAACCATTCATACAAACAACCATACAAGCTAAGCCACATACTGCACCTCAACATGTTCACTCACATTCTACACCTCAAACAAACCTTGAACACCAAACCAGCTCATATACTAAAGTGATTGCTACTGATTCTCATGAGTCAGTACACACAGAAGTACTCCAATCAAATGAAAACCCAAACCTACCAACCAAAGAACATGTTGATGAAATGATCAAAGAATTAACAAATGTTCAAGCAAGGTCTTTTGGTCAAACTGATTAAACCGTACAACCACACATAACCAATCAACATGATCAGTCTGCTGAGAAACTCCAAGAAATTGGGATATCTTCAGCATATGACTGTGCTGTAACCCAAAAAGAACCTCAACCAAACTCACCTCAACACACCATCACACCCTCAAACTCTGACCCTCCTCAAACCAATTTCATAACCCCTAATGTCTTGAGTGAATGCAATGGTTTGATAAGACAGATACATGGTCTTTCTGAGATAAGACAGGTTAACATGCATTCGTCTGACCATATTGCACAATGGGTAAGCTTAACTGAAGAATTGCTAAAAAAGCTGCATAGTCTTCAAGAGGCTGATATTGAAGAACAGTGGAGGAGTAACAAAGGAAAGAACACAATGGTTGAAGAGGTCATTCAGATTCAAAAGGACACAGAGAGGAATCAACCTGGATCCTCTTCTGTAAGAACAAGTGATGAGAAAAATCTAATGGAAGAGATAACATCACTTGAGGAAAGACTGAATGAGCCTATTGTGGATAATCTAGGAGCAAATCAAGTGCACATTAGAAACCCACTGTATGAGGCTGAAATTGAAGACCTTAGGGCAGAAATGAAAAGGTATGGAGGGCTGATGGAGGTAGTAAATGCCAAACAGAAGGAAATTATGAGAACCCTAGCTTATCTTTGTAACCAACCCCAATCAACACCCTAGGATCTCCCTGTTTGCTTAAAATAAATATCTTGATTAATATTTTGTTAGGCACATTGATAGAATTAAGCTCATATCTCTGTATGTTTCTTTGATTTCTTTGTGCTGATCTGAAATATTTATTCATGTTATGTTAATCCAAGTGTTGTTATCTTAAACTGCTAATAACTGTTTATCTTCTTAATTAGCGTTAATTTTCTTACAAACAGTTCATTGTTTTAAATTTTTTTTATAATTGGTTAATCTTGAGGATTGGAATTACATAACAAGAGAAGTAATATAAATAAGAAATCAAAACTAAACAAGCCAAAGTAATGAATCTTATTTCATTAAGAACATAAGTTCTGGTTTACAAGACTAAAATTTCTAAAAACTATCTTCTAGTTGCTCTCAAAGGTCATATTTGTGGCTACATGCCTACATGACCTTTGTAGAGGGGGAAGGTTGAGCTTTTGGCTGAAGCCATTCAACCACAGTCCTTCTTGAAGAAAACGTTTCTGATGCATCAGTTTGGTTTTCCTCAGGAAGAGACTCATACCCCTCTAGAGCCTCGAACTTCAGTTTGATTTTCTTCAGGAAGATATTTCTTCAGAACTTAAAACAGTCAGAGTCCAAAGATTTCTCTTCAGACTCTGAACTGAGTTCTTCTGTGACAGACACTGGCTTTGTTTCCATTGGTTTCTTCTTATGTTTTCTCCTATCTTGACTGACTCTCATTGAAACTACCTTCTTCTTCTCTGAGCGTTTCATTTTTTCTCTCAAGAGATCTATCAATAACCTAAGATTATTTTGTGTGAGTAAAATGACTAGGTATCTCTCTCCTTTTATAAGCATAATTCAATGGCCGAGTATTAAATGTGTTCAACCACTCCTGATTTGACGGCATTGAAAGTTGAATTTCTATTAATTGCTTATATTACCATTTTGATAATGACAAAAGGGGGAGAAAGAATAGTGGTAAATCAATTGTTGAAAGAAGCGAAATTACTTGGCTTTTTAGGGCCTTGTAGTGCTTCAGAGAGAGAACGTATGAGAGTGGTCAAAATAGTAGCATGAGGTACATGCTTTGATATGACAATCTGATCTTTGAGGATTTCAAAATATTGTACAAAAGAGCTCTGAACTGTTTTCAAATTCTTGTTCAGACTCTGAGCTATTTTCATTGAAAAGATTTTTTTTAAGCTTTGAACTGTTTGAAAATATTTTGAACTCCGAAGCTGTTAATGATAACCATCTGAACCAAGTGTGTGTGTAGACGTCTCTAAGTGCCTCTGATCCTATTTTGTCATTCAATTTAAATATTGCTTCATCTTGCATCTGCATTAAGGGCTTAATTTCAAGGAGAATGCATTTATTAATTGAAGTTTATTATTCATAGTTAGTTCTTGAGTAAGGGTGCTACTTTATTCAAAGATTATCACACTATGGAAAGAAGAAGCTTGCAAATCTTGTTCTTTACATAGTGAAATATGAATAATTTAAGTCATATAATAAAGTATTTCTGAAACTGATTAAAATTAACTATGGATACAAAATAGGGGGAGCTTACAAACCTAACCCTATGGGTTATCAGACTTAGGGGGAGCTTGCAAAACTCAGAAGCCTAATGTCAACATAGCTGATTTTTATCAACAACAATTGTATTTAATACTTATGTTTGTCATCATCAAAAAGGGGGAGATTGTTGGAACAAAATATGTGTTAATACACACCGTTAGGTTTTGATGATAACAAAGTATTAAATGGACAATTGATGGTACTAATGTTTAAATTAAGTGCAGGAGAATTCAACGTTAAATCAAGAGCACACTTAATTTAGACTCTGATGAAACCTATGGAAGTCTGAATAATTACACTCTGAAAGAGTTCAGAAACTACAACGTGGTCAGAAGCTAAAAAAAGTTCAGAAGCTCAAAGAGGATCAGAACGTCTGCAAGTGTTCAGAAGCTCAGAGGAGTTCAGAAGCTCAAGGATGTTCAGAGGCCTACAAGAGTTCAGAAGCTGTCTGCTAGTCATGAGTCATTCAGAGGATGAAGACGTTCAGAAGCTGAATTGCGAAGGACTATCAGAGGGCAACCATACAAGACCAATCAGACTCCAAATTATCAAAGGTTCATCAGAAGCAAAGGAATTCCCCAGTCATTAGAGGGCTACATCAACTACAACTTATCAAGCCTGATGATTTGTTCTAAGGTCAACTAATTGCAACGGTTACAAAGGATGTGATCCCTCTCTCTAGGAGCTAGTTGTACCTTATAACTGTACTATTGGACCAACAGTCAAGGTGAAGCCTCTCTGCAAAGGAAGACATGGCTTTACTCAACGGATCTTCAAAGACTACCGCTGTCCATTTTACAACGGGAATTTCTCCAACATCTCAATGTATTTCTCAACTCATATAAATATGCCAAAGAAAGAATTGATGACTAGCGATCTTCATTAGAAAACATCTCTCAGAAGAAAGTGAGAATTTGCATTGTAATAGAAAATATCTCTCAAATGAAGTGAGCATAGAAACTAGCTTAAGCCTCTGAAGTTATTATGTTTGTAATAAGTTTAAGCTTATAAGTTAGTAGTAAGTCTTCTGCTTAGTGTAGAAGCAACAAAGTCTTCTGCTTAGTGTAGAAGCTCTTCTGCTTAGTGTAGAAGTAAGAAAGTCTTCTGCTTAGTGTAGAAGCACATAAGTCTCGATCTTAGTGATTAGAGCATGAAGTCTTGAGCCTGAGTGCTTGAGCAAGGAAGCCTCTGATCTTGTGTGATCAGAGCAAGGAAGTCTCTCTGTCTTGTGTGACTTAGAGCAGGAAGTCTTAAGCTTGTGTGCTTGAGCAAGAAAGTCTTTGATCTTGTGTGATCAGAGCAAGGAAGTCTCTCTGTCTTGTGTGACTAAGAGCAGGAAGTCTTGAGCTTGTGTGCTTGAGCATCTATTGTAATCTTTGTGATTATAGTGAACTCTCTTGGAAACAAGGGGACTGGAGTACTCTCAATTTGTGAGGGGAACCATTATAAATTGTTGTGTGTTCTTCTCTCTCTCACTCTCTCATTTACTCCTTCATCATTCATAACGCCATAAGTTAATTGTGTGAACAATCCGCTGTGCTTTAAAGACTCTGAAAAGGTTTAAATATCTTGGAAAGTTTTTAAATATCCAAAACACAATTCAACCCCCCTTCTTGTGTTTTCTCCACGCACCTTCATATTGTAGTGAGGACTAAAAGCACACAAGGACTCAAACTTAGCCGCATACTCCGCTACCGACATGTTCCCTTGTTCTAACTTCTTATTCTACCACCTTCTTATTCTTCACATCCGCCGGAAAATACTTGTTAAAGAATTCCCGCTTAAACATTTCCCAAGTGATGACAACACCTCTATCACCTAGTCTCAACTTAGCATTCTTCCACCATTGGTTCGCCTCCTCCCTAAGCACATAGGTTCCCAATGCAAGCATGTTCTCATTAGCACACTCCATTGCATCAAAGATAATCTCAACTTCCTCAACCCACTTAACCGCTCCATCCGGGTTAAAACCTCCGACAAAGAAAGATGGCTTGTGCTTCAAGAACCTATCCAAGCGCTTCTCTCCATCCCTAGCGGGTAAAAATATTTTGTCATCATACATTTTTCATGTAACATCCCCAATTTCAATTACTAGCACTATATACTATTAAGAGTCTATAAATCATCACATGTCTAAAAGTAGTATTAAAGTCTTGATACAATGAAGGTATAGTAATTGAACACAACTAGTACATTATTGTGTTGTAGTGTTATGAAAGGATCATGGCTAATCAAGGACATGTGTCCCACTAGGCTAGCCAAACCATGACTCACCTTGGATCAAACTACCCTAACACACTTGTGGTTTGTTAGAAGACACAAAAACAGAATTGTTTCCTTCTTCCTTGCTCTCTCTCTCTCGTCCAAAACAAACAACAAGACCATAGCTCCATCTCTTCCATTCCTCACTCAAAGCTTCTCCCAAATTCTCATTTTTCACATGCAAATGGAGTTTTTTGTTCTTTAGATGATGTTCATTCCATTGGTAAGTTTAAAATCTTCAAATTCCTTCTTGAGTCATTCCAAATTCGTGCTCCAAATTCTCTTAATCTAAACTCCATATTCTGTTCTTTGAAATGCATAGGATTGGAAGCATGCTCATCTTGAATTGTGATGATTTAGGAATTGGAATTGGAACTTCCAATTCAAGGAGGAATTAAAGCTGTCAATCCAGAGTTGCAATCAAGTTATTAGCCAAAGATCAAGCTCAATTATGAGGTGGGTTCTTAGGATTTAGATAGTTAGAAATTCCCCTCAAATTAAATAATGCATGATAACATAGGATCTAGGGATTGAAATGTGCATGAGGAGGGTTTAATTCCCAAAACTCTTCTCCTTTATAATTATTATGATGTTCATGATGTTAATGGCATGAAAGATTGGCAATTGTAGTGTAGAAAACTCTGTTTTGAACTGGTACTGCAGGCCTTCGCGCCTAGGCGCAGCAGTTTCGCGCCAGGGCGCAGGCAAGAAAACACAGAGGCAGAATCTGGATGCAGGTTCGCGCCAGGGCGCAGAAGGTTCGCGCCGGGGCGCAAGCCACTAGCATTTCCAGATTTTTGTCCTCTGTTTCCTGCTTTTGAAAATTCATACGCATTTTGGATTGTCATCTTTTAAATCTTGTTTTCCATTAACATTAAGAATACCTTATAATTATGATGTCGTTGTACGTATAGGATTGATTATAACCTAGGCTAGTAGCTAGGTTAGTTTCCCGGGATTGGGATATATTGGTAGTATGTTAACACATTAGAATTATGTGTAGTATCAGTCCATAGTTATGTGTGGCTGCTTGAGCACCACCAAAGGGATTCGAGGAATCCATAGTTATGTGTGGTTGTTTGACACCACCAAAGGGATTCAATGAATCCAAAGCGATAAGATATCAATAATATTGATTGTGATGCCATAGTTATTTCGTACCATATGTGCTTAGTTCACGAAGATTGGTACGGAAAAGCGTAAGGCTTTCTGAGACCGGCTCACCTCAGATTGTTTTTGCATAGCTAAAATGAATTCAGATAATTGTGTGTTACACCATATAAACTGTTTATATATGAATACATTTATGCGCTGAGTTGCGTGAGGACTGAGTATAGGTTGATTCCCCTGGTGTAGTCACCAATAGGTGGGTAGTAGAATCCACGAGACTTAGCAGTCTTACCCCCCCCCCGTTCATGTTTCAGGTGCACAGGGTGATCGTGGTAAGCAAGCTGCAGAGTAGTTAGCAGTGCTTGTGACTGATGTTCGTGTTTAGAACATTTAGTTTGTCATGTTTCCGTTTATTTTCTTTCCGCTGTGTTGTACTTGTTGTACTATAGAACCTGCGTGTGCTTGAATTATTATCTATGTATTTGTAAACATGTTGTACTCGGTATTTAATTATGGATCTTATAATATATTCTAGACAATGTATTATGGGGTGTTATAATTGGTATCAGAGCAGGTCGATTCAGACCGTGCCAGAGTCATAAGAATACAGTGCATTCTAAATTAAATGCGTACTCTAGGGATGTCTTACATTTATTCTACATGTTGTATCACTTTGAGCCTAGCTAACTCAATTTGATTATGATAGGTAGAGTAGTATGTCGGAATTACCAAGAGGACGCGGATCCGGAGGAACGAGAAGGAATGTCGAGAAGGACCCAGCTGAATTCGAAAGACGTTTAAGGAATTCGATTTCGGTTGAACCAAGGAATGATGATTCCCGAGTCTGGATGGCTCAACAACAACAGATGATGGGAGTGATGCGACAACATCCAGTAGTGTCAGAACGACAGTTCGGAATGCAACAAATCGTGCAAGGGCAGATAGAGACGCCATTCGAAACTAGAAGTGATCAGGCGTTTGGAGAATTTTTGAAGTTGAAACCCCCAGTATTCCGAGGGAATGTAAGTTCGGATGTTGCACATGATTGGTTGTTGATTGTAGAAAACATCCTGAGAGTAATACCATGCACGGACGACGAGAAGGTATTGTTCGTCAGTTACATGCTAAAAGGAGCAGCGGGGTATTGGTGGGATGGAATAAAGGAGAAGCTGGGATACAATATACCCCGAGAATGGGAACAATTCCGTGCACTATTCCTTGGGAAGTATTGTTCCGAAACTGTCAAGGAACAGGGTGAAGGAGAGCGTGGTCAGTCTTCGCGTTCACGAGAGCGCCGTTGTTGCGCAGAATATGGAAAGCTCCATTTAGGACTGTGTATGCGAGGATATCCAGGCTGTTACAAGTGCAAGTTGGTGGGACATTACTCGAAGGATTGCCCTTACCAGTGAAGAGGTAATAATCTCGTTCTTTCTGATGTAAGTAATTATAAATGGACTCTGTAGGAGATAGCGATATAGAGTATTGCTAGTCGTGGAGGACAACAATGAGTAGTGTAGTATCGAGAGGAGACGGGAAACCAAAAACACTTTTACTACGTCTGATCATCACTTCAGCCTATCAACGCCTAATTACAAGAGTCGTTTGACTTAGTTGCTGTAGGAGGATAAACTAGACTCTATGAACCTCCCCTAATGTCTGTTGTCTGATTATCGAATCATTATCATAAACTATTAATTGTTCCCCAATCACATGAATTTCATCTCTTATTTCATACTCATGTTCGAATCGTAGCGATCAAGTTCGTATAGCATAATGACTGAAATTGTATTCTAATACCAGCAGTCACCTGATTTGACACGTTACGTGTCAGTGTTTTCCAGTTCGGAAACAAAGAATGTAGTTCAATATTAAACCCAACTGATCGCCAAGTAATTTTCATGTCCAAGTTTCTGAAATTAGTAACCCAATCTATTCGGTTAAAATCTCTTGCGGGAGTCTTTCCGCCAAACTTCGATATATGTATCCAGTCTGTCACCCTTCACAAGAATTGTCAGAGAGTATCTGGATGTGTTTCCAGAAAAGATAAATAGTCTACCACCAGAAAAAGAAATTGAGTTCTCAATTGACCTTGTTCCAGGATCTCAGCCTATTTCTGTTGCCCCATATAGAATGTCCCCTCTTGAACTCCGAGAATTGAAATCTCAACTTGAAGAGTTATTGCAAAAGCATTTCATTCGTCCGAGTGTCTCACCTTGAGGTGCTCCGGTTCTGTTAGTGAAAAAGAAGGACGGTACAATGCGGTTGTGTATTGATTATCGTCAACTCAATAAAGATACCATCAAGAATAAGTATCCGTTACCTCGTATTGACGATCTGTTAGATCAACTCAGAGGAGCTACTATATTTTCCAAGATTGATCTTAGATCCGAGTATCATCAGATTCGTATCAGGACTTCTGACGTGTCCAAAACTGCTTTCAGGACTCGTTATGGTCATTATGAATTTTTGGTTATGCCGTTTGGTCTGACCAATGCTCCAGCAGTATTCATGGATTACATGAACAGAATCTTTCAGCCTTACCTTGATAAGTTTGTGGTGATCTTCATTGATGATATTCTGATCAATTCTAAAGATCCTCAGGAGCATGCCGAGCATCTGAGGATTGTTCTTAATATTCTAAGAGAGAAGCAACTTTATGCCAAATTCAGTAAGTGTGAGTTTTGGCTTTCCGAAGTTAAGTTTCTGGGCCATGTAATATCACAAGGCGGTGTATCTGTTGATCCATCCAAAGTTGAAGCGGTGCTTAATTGGGAAAGGCCTAGGACTGTATCAGAAATAAGAAGTTTCCTTGGTTTAGCAGGCTATTACCGGAGGTTCATTTTGGGATTTTCGGAGATAGCGGTACCATTAACCCGGTTGACTAGAAAAGGAGCTGCATTTGTCTGGGATGAATTGTGCGAAAATAGTTTTAACATGTTAAAACAAAAGTTGACTAGTGCTCCGGTGTTAGTAATTCCTGACCCTGATAAGAAGTATGTAGTGTATTGTGATGCTTCTAATAAAGGACTCGGATGCGTACTCATGCAAGAAGGCGCAGTAGTAGCATACGCATCGCGACAGTTGAAACCTCATGAAGAGAATTATCCTACCCATGATCTTGAACTTGCAGCCATTACCTTTGCTTTGAAAATATGGAGACATCACTTGTACGGGTGCAGTTTGCGTTGTACAGTGATCGCAAAGTTTAAGGTATTTGTTTGATCAAAAGGAGTTGAACATGAGACAAAGGAGGTGGATGGAGTACTTGAAAGACTTTGACTTTGAATTGAACTACCACCCAGGGAAGGCGAATGTAGTAGCTGATGCTTTGAGCAGAAAAGCGTTGTATGCGTCGGATATTTTAATGTATCAGTGTGGGTTGCATGAGAAATTCAGAGATATGAATTTGAATGTCACCTACCGGAAGGACGGAGTCAAGTTGAATAGAATAGAATTGACTTGTGACTTGCGTTCCACAATAGGTAGTGCGCAAGAGAAGGACATGGATTTACAAAGAAGGATCGGAAAACCCAAGTTCATACCTTTAGGTAACTTTGTAAAGTGCGTTAGAATTCCGTTTTCAAAGTGTACCCAACCAGGCCAGATACCGACCTATTAAATTAGTAAACTTACGGAACTAGTGCCTGCAACGATAAAGAGGATAATAGTTGAGGCAGAGGTCTGTAAAGCATAAGAGTAAGCCGAACCAACTCGCATGTGACATTGGTAGAGTAACTAATGAATGATGTTGATTTAATTAAGTTATCACAAACGGATTTCAGTGCAAAGAAGAAGCATAGTGAAGAGCGTAACACATTGAGGAGATGTAGAGTATAAGGCAACGATAGGTGATGTAAGTGACGTGTCGCGAGTATATTAGTTACAGTGGAATATTGAAAGGCAGTGACACAAATAAGTGGATGATGGAAAACGTTAGAGATCAGAGTGCGCAGCATGAGATCGTTTGAGAACATGGTCAGTAAGTGGAGTTTAGGCCATCGACCTCTTGAGAGAGGAAAGTTTTATTCCAAGGGATTGTATGTGGAAGATTGTGAGAAGGATAACCGATAAATGATGAACAACTTCCGAAGTCAGGATTGTATCTAAGGAAAAACACAGTCAGTTAAGGACTTTAACATGAGTGTTTAAAGCAAAGAAGCGCAGTTCGCGATATGTTAGACCATAACCAATCCTTAGACACAATGGTTCTGTAGAATAACAGCCATAGTTGTCATCAATCCTGTTACGGTATGGTATGTATTCCGTGTATCACAACTCAGAAAATTCAGTTCAGATCAGTTCGTGCCGGTAGAATTAGAAAGCATAGATATGAAGCCAGACTTAACCTACTCGCTGATCCTATTCGGATTGTGGACTGTAATGTTAAGACTCTTCGGAACAAGAAATTCTGATGGAGAAAGTAGAATGGTCTCAATCATCAAATGGCGAATTCACGTGGGAGTTAAAATCCGAGATGATGAAAAACTATCCATATCTTTTCTTAGGTATGTTCCAATTTCGCGGACAAAATTTCTTTAAGGGGGGTAGATTGTAACATCCCCAATTTCAATTACTAGCACTATATACTATTAAGAGTATTCTCTATAAATCATCACATGTCTAAAAGTAGTATTAAAGTCTTGATACAATGAAGGTATAGTAATTGAACACAACTAGTACATTATTGTGTTGTAGTGTTATGAAAGGATCATGGCTAATCAAGGACATGTGTCCCACTAGGCTAGCCAAACCATGACTCACCTTGGATCAAACTACCCTAACACACTTGTGGTTTGTTAGAAGACACAAAAACAGAATTGTTTCCTTCTTCCTTGCTCTCTCTCTCTCGTCCAAAACAAACAACAAGACCATAGCTCCATCTCTTCCATTCCTCACTCAAAGCTTCTCCCAAATTCTCATTTTTCACATGCAAATGGAGTTTGTTGTTCTTTAGATGATGTTCATTCCATTGGTAAGTTTAAAATCTTCAAATTCCTTCTTGAGTCATTCCAAATTCGTGCTCCAAATTCTCTTAATCTAAACTCCATATTCTGTTCTTTGAAATGCATGGGATTGGAAGCATGCTCATCTTGAATTGTGATGATTTAGGAATTGGAATTGGAACTTCCAATTCAAGGAGGAATTAAAGCTGTCAATCCAGAGTTGCAATCAAGTTATTAGCCAAAGATCAAGCTCAATTACGAGGTGGGTTCTTAGGATTTAGATAGTTAGAAATTCCCCTCAAATTAAATAATGCATGATAACATAGGATATAGGGATTGAAATGTGCATGAGGAGGGTTTAATTCCCAAAACTCTTCTCCTTTATAATTATTATGATGTTCATGATGTTAATGGCTTGAAAGCTTGGCAATTGTAGTGTAGAAAACTCTGTTTTGAACTGGTACTGCAGGCCTTCGCGCCTAGGTGCAGCAGTTTCGCGCCAGGGCGCAGAAGGTTCGCGCCGGGGCGCAAGCCACCAGCATTTCCAGATTTTTGTCCTCTGTTTCCTGCTTTTGAAAATTCATACGCATTTTGGATTGTCATCTTTTAAGTCTTGTTTTCCATTAACATTAAGAATACCTTATAATTATGATGTCGTTGTACGTATAGGATTGATTATAACCTAGGCTAGTAGCTAGGTTAGTTTCCCGGGATTGGGATATATTGGTAGTATGTTAACACATTAGAATTATGTGTAGTATCAGTTCATAGTTATGTGTGGCTGCTTGAGCACCACCAAAGGGATTCGAGGAATCCATAGTTATGTGTGGTTGTTTGACACCACCAAAGGGATTCGATGAATCCAAAGCGATAAGATATCAATAATATTGATTGTGGTTCCATAGTTATTTCGTACCATATGTGCTTAGTTCACGAAGATTGGTACGGAAAAGCGTAAGGCTTTCTGAGACCGGCTCACCTCAGATTGTTCTTGCATAGCTAAAATGAATTCAGATAATTGTGTGTTACACCATATAAACTGTTTATATATGAATACATTTATGCGCTGAGTTGCGTGAGGACTGATTATAGGTTGATTCCCCTGGTGTAGTCACCAATAGGTGGGTAGTAGAATCCACGAGACTTAGCAGTCTTACCCCCCCCCCCCCCCCCCCCCGTTCATGTTTCAGGTGCACAGGGTGATCGTGGTAAGCAAGCTGCAGAGTAGTTAGCAGTGCTTGTGACTGATGATGTTCGTGTTTAAAACATTTAGTTTGTCATGTTTTCGTTTATTTTCTTTCCGCTGTGTTGTACTATAGCACCTGCGTGTGCTTGAATTATTATCTATGTATTTGTAAACTTGTTGTACTCGGTATTTAATTATGGATCTTATAATATATTCTAGACAATGTATTATGGGGTGTTATATTTCAAAACTATGGACTTTAAACTAACGGCGTCTTTTATCGTGAAAACCTTGGATTTTAACCCAAGTGTCTTTTTTTATCGCGAACTTGGATTTTAAACCAAGTGCCTTGGACTTTAAACCAATGGCTTCTTTTATCGCTAAAACCTTGGACTTTAACCCAAGTGTCTTTTTTTTTTTCTCGCCTAAAAACCTTGGATTTTAAAGCAAGTGCATTTTCTTCATTCATACATCTTTAATCATGCATAAACCTTGGATTTTAAACCAAGTGTCTTTTATCACTCAAAACATTTTCTCAATAAACCTTGGATTTTAAACCAAGTGTCCGCGTCTTATTTCTTAATCAAATCTCAATCAACTTAACCATATAGACTTTCTTCACAAACTCACATTTTGCCACTTTTGACTTTTCGGTCTTTAAAACCTTTTTTCAAAACTTTAAAATCAAACAAACAAATTTACTCGTCTTTTTATCCCGAACTACGGTGGTTTGATCCCTCGGGTACGTAGGCATGAGACTTGTCTATCCAATCAATAAAATCAACAAAAACATTTTTCCTTTTTCATCACTTAAAACTTCTTTTTATCATCACTTTAGTTCCCACACTTATACATTTTTGCAAGCAATTAAAATTAAGCGCAAAGTTAGAAATAAAAACAAGAGGTTCCTATAGAGTACTATAGATACTTAGGGTGCTAGTACCTTCCCTTCGTATAACCAACCCCCGAATCTTGTTCTCTAAAAAAATAGGGTTTTTTCAAACTTTTTCCCTTTCCCTCGGATAAATTAAAGATCGGTGGTGGAATATTAAATTGCGATTCGAAGTTAATTAATAACTCGACATTCAAAAATCACTCTACAGAAATGGCGACTTCACTGGGGACAACCAAGCGGGTTGAACCTAACTTGTTTTAAATCTTCGCGCTTTTATTCTTTTAATTGTAAATATTTGTATATATATTTGGGTTTGCTTTGAGTGGTGAGATAAGTCCCCCACCCGGACTTGAGGGAACCATAAGATAGGATAGTGGTATAATCATAATGTCTATCCGAGAGTAAGTTTCGGCCGTGGCATATGTGGTAACGACACTCAATTGAGGAACCTTGGAGGTAATAGTGCCAACATGAGTAGTCGTGCATTCTATCTTCAAGGAACCGACGATGTTGAGGACATTTAGTTACACCTAACCCATCTTGGCCTCTTTAGGGCGTAGTGCGGTGGCTAATCGAGAGTAAGTCTCGGATTGGTTGATACGCGATACTACACTCAAATGAGACTTTTCTACGGATTTTGTTGGATCAGAAGTAGTTCCGTAACCCGATGATTTTCGGAGGAGGTCGAGGACTTTGAGAACTTTGTAGAACCCGTGATGCAGGTACAAATGAACCCTAGTACATATCATATGGGAGGGTTTCACCTTTGACTCCATCATTATACTTTAACCCCACCATGTTTTCCGCATCATGCATGCATGCACTCATCCATAAATTCTTTTTCCTCATCCGATATCGAAGGACTTAAACAAATTTTTTTTGCAAACATTGTAGAGAACATTCATTTCAATTGACACATAATAAATTTTTTCTTCTTTTCTCTTTACAAAATCCATATCTAAATGTTTACAACAAATTTGGGATAAGTCCTTCAATAACCAAAAAAACATTGCATATTTTAGCATAAACATATCATGCATCATACTACATTCATAAGTTTCCAAACTCAAGTCTCATATTTTCCTGTTCTCTCTACCTCAGTCAAACAAAGTGGCCCGGCGTATCCGCTACAAAGTAACTCGTGTCTACAATACTCAGTCTAAGTTGAAGAGCAAGATGAATGATTTTGAGGAAGAAAATCATATGCTCCGTGAACAGATGACAACTATGCAAACAGAAATCGAGAAATTGACTAGCATGGTGGCTTCTTTGATGGCTACCCAGAATCAGGTGTCAGCACCACAGTCCAGTAATGCTCTTGTACCTCCTCCTATTTCATCTGCGCCTCTTAGCGCTCCTCAGTTCGTTATGTCCGAAGGTTACCCATGGGGCATGCCAGTTGGTTTTCTTGGGGAGGAATCCCGTCCTGCAATATCTGAGATTCTTCATATCCAACCGACAGTGCCAATTCCTCAGCGTGGCAACACACTTCCTCAGGTTACAACAACTGTTTCTGCACCTTTGGTTCATACTATTCAGCAAAACCAGATGCCCATCTTTCATGCTGAAAGTGTAGGAGGTTGTGACAGGGTTGATGACTTACAGATCTAATATGATGAGATACTGAGGGAAATGAGGGCTCTTAGGGGGAAAGACTTGTTCGGCCAGCATGCTCATGAACTATGCTTGGTCCCTGATGTTGTGGTCCCTCATAAGTTTAAAGTTATGGATTTTGAGAAGTATTAGGGGAGTACTTGCCCCAAGGCTCACCTGATAATGTATGCCAGAAAAATGTCTACTCAAACCAGCAATGACAAGTTGTTGATCCATTATTTTCAAGACAGTCTGACCGGTGCAGCTCTGAGGTGGTACATGGACCTTGATAGGGCTAACGTCAGTTCTTTTAATGATTTGGCTAGTGCTTTCATCAGGCAGTACAATTACAATTCATATCTATCCCCTGATAGGGATGAGTTACGGGCATTGGCACAAAAAGAGAGTGAATCTTTTCAAGAATATGCTCAAAGGTGGAGGGAGCTTGCTGCTCAGATTCGTCCTCCAGTCGAAGAAAAAGAATTGTGTAAGTTGTTTTTGCATACTCTGAGCTCATTCTTCTATGAGAAAATGGTTGGTGTGGTATCAAGAAGCTTCACCGAAATGGTGGAAATGGGAATGTGCTTAGAAGAAGGAGTCCGTCAGGGACGGTTAACAAGAGAGAATGCTCCGACTAATATTTCCAAGAGATATGGCAACAACTTTTCAGAGAACAAAGAATCTGAAGTTGGCATGGTGGCTCAAGGAGGACCTCATTCGAGAAACTCAGCTTATCAACATATTGCAGCCATAACACTACCACCACAATACCCACAATCTCATCACCTACCATCTCCCCAGCAGTCATTCAATCATAACCGTGCTCAGAAAAATCAACCATTTGACCCCATACCTGTGAAATATGCCGACCTACTCCCCGTCTTACTTGCTAAAAAATTTGTCTAGACAAGGCCACCTCCCCCCGTGCCAGCAGTACTACCTCCCTGGTACCGCAGTGATCTAACTTGTGTCTTCCATCAAGGGGCCCCTGGCCATGATGTAGAACGTTGCTATCCTCTCAAGAAAGCTGTTCAGGATTTAGTCCGCAACAAGGTCCTATCTTTCAAGGATGAGAACCCTAATGTTCAAGGTTCATCTTCAGCCTAATCATGGGTCCTCCGTCATTTTCAAGAGAATCAAGAAGTTTGTCCCTAGGATCACTAGGCCTTTTATTTTCCAATTGGAATTTCTTTCTTGCCAAACATTTATTTGCATTTTAAAGTTGTATCTTTTAATTAAAATTTCTGAACAATGAGCATTCATATTTTGGAATCCATCCATTCGTATTCACTCTTTTCTTGTGTCATCATAAACGGCGATGATTTTCTATTTCACTTTTCAAACTTGAGGGGAGAATGATGTAAACTAAATGTTTAAAATTGCTGATATGTGTTGTTATATGCTTTCATTAGTAAGACCCGGTTGATGATGTAAGGCATTGTTTCACTTCCCAAACACCGGAGAAATAAGGAGATAATCCGTAGTCAACCCCTTTGAGCCAGAAGTTGGTGTTCTTTCTATAAAAAAAAAACCCTTAATCTTAACCCGGGGCAGGGTAGTCTTTCAATTAATTCAATGACACATCCCAGTACAAAAGGATAAACCTGTTGAGATAGAGGAAGTCGGGAGTAGACAAAACTCACAATAGCGTGTGGCAGTCACAATTGTCCTTCAAAAAAAACAAAAACAACAAAAAGCCCGCTAGGTAAAAGACTTAGGCAAAATTCGGGGCATCCCGATGGTCCATAAAATCCAAAAGAATTGGTCCATGCAAAAATAAGGGATTAAGAGTAAAAATGTTGAAGATAAGCTTGTGAATGAAAAAGTGATTGTCACTTCAAGAATCTCATCAAAGCTTTGACCAAAGTGTCAACCTCAAACATCATTATCAAAAGAAATCCTCTTGTCAACCAAAACATGTCTGATGAATTAATTGAATGTAGGAATGAAGGACATCAAAGAAGAGTGGGTGGGTTAAAACAGAATTTTGAGCCTAATAATCTTTTTTTCATAACCATGAACCAGGCCACGTTATAACCCTCAAAAGACCTAATTGAAGCTAGGTTTACTTTGAAAGCATAATCAGCAAAATTATTGTTAAAACTGACTCCACCTGTTTGTTGAGTAACTATCTTTTACACACACCACATGTGTTTTATATAAAGTTTTGCGATTCCAAAACTTGCATGTACATTACACTAGAAACATTTTTCAAAAGAAACAATTTTGTTTGCAAATTTATATTTGACATCAAGGAAATTCAATCAAAATGGTCTAATCAAGGGCAAATCAATTCAAAACGCTCCTGACTTGGGGCAAGTTACCTCAGGAACCTGCCAATCCGGGGCAAGTCTTCACATCCAGGGGCATACACTTCAAAGATTCAAAGTCAAGGTTTCACTCACTTGGTGCATCTGAAATGGTTTCTAGGGGCAATCCAGATCTGCCAAGATAGTTGTTATGTTTCTTCCTCCTTGAGCCAATAATCATCGAGTTGATATTTTGGGTTCTTATGGACATGGGTTACTATAATATGTTGAGCATGTGATTCAACATTCCTCAATTGAATACTGAACTTGACTGTTCTCTGGTAATCTCCAGCAAGTGGTTATCTTCAAGAAGCTTGTATGATTTTCTTTTCCCCAGTGAAAGAAAAAGTTGAGACCCGTTTGAGAGGCTCATTCAACAGCAAATGACATCTCTTTGAGAAGTTTGCATATCCACAGCAAATGACATCTCTTTGAGAAGTTTGCATTCAATAGCAAATGACATCTCTTTGGGAAGTTTACATATCAGCAGCAAATGACATTTCTTTGAGAAGTTTGCATATCAACATATCAATCTTGTTTCTTTCTAGCAAAAAAAAAAAAAAAGCAAAAAGAACAGCTCGTTAAGTTGAAAACCCGAAAGGGCGGCTTAGGAAAAAATGAGCGTCCCGGTGGATCGAAAACCCGAAAGGGCGATCCAGGCAAAAGTTAGGGATTTCAAAAAAAAAAGAAAAAAGCAAAAACATGACTGTTAAAACAAGACCATGAGGAAATATTCAGTTTCAGTGTACAAAATGGAGACTTCTGCTAAACCTCTGACCAACGGGCTTTACCCCAAGAAGCAATCATTTTTACCACGGATTGACATACCATATCGGGTTTTACCCCGAGAATCTGATTTATTTCACCTGTAGGGGTGCTGTCCCCAGTGGAGAACTATTGAGTGGTTGTACGGATACGTCGGCCCAGTGCTCATCTTACCGTCAACCTTTTATCTCATCCAGTCATGTACAAATATCATTCAATCATACAAATACAAGCTTCATAACATACACTCATACATACATACAATCATTCATACATAACATACATTCATACTTACATACATTCATATATACATACGATCATTCACCCATTCACCCATACATACATACAAACATTCACATATGTATACCTACATTCATATGCAATATGCACACAAAATCATTCATACATACTGCATTGACCATCATGTGTCTTGCTTCAATACAAAAAAAAGAGTCATCCCCAGTGTATCTGGTCCAGAGATGTCTCCATCAATCATACATCACAAAAAAGAGTCATCCCCAGTGTATCTGATCCAGAGATGTCTCCATCAATCATAAATCACAAAAAAAGAGTCATCCCAGTGGGTCTGGTCCAGAGATGTCTCCATCATTCATATTTCAAGTACCAGGTTTTGCAAACAATCAACTGCAAACTTGTGGTTAATTTCCCCAAAAGAGGTCATCTCCAGTGTGTCCGGTCTAGACAAATACATATTCTTGTTATGTCTCGCTTTCCCACAATGACAGCAGACAATTTATCCCCTCGTTGTGTCCTTACCATCCCACAATGTTGGTAGACACTGCCTTTATTTGTCCTTACCATCCCACAATGTTGGTGGACACTGTCTTTACTTTTGTCCGCACACAGGACTTTATTGCTTTCTGTCTTTAATTCTGTTCGCACACAAGACTTTATCTGCTTATGTCCGCACACAGGACTTTACTGCTTTCTGTCTTTACTTCTGTCCGCACACAGGACTTTACTGCTTTCTGTCTTTACTTCTGTCCGTACACAGGACTTTATCGCTGTCAGTCTTTACTTTTGTCCGTACACAGGACTTTACTGCTTATGTCCGCACACAGGACTTTACTGCTTTCTGTCTTTACTTCTGTCCGTACACAGGACTTTATCGCTTTCAGTCTTTACTTCTGTCCGTACACAGGACTTTACTGCTTATGTCCGCACACAGGACTTTATTGCTTTCTATCTTTACTTTTGTTCGTATACAGGACTTTACTGCTTCTTGTCCGCATACAGGACTTTATCGCTTTCTGTCTTCATTACCTCTGTCAAATAATCTTCATTACATTCAAACACTTTGTAAATATAGCACTCATAAACATCACACTCATAAGCATAACACTCATAACATCATATCATATCATTTTATAGTTCAATCCGGTCAAAAAATGGTGTACTCTGTATTTAAGTCTCTTCCACCGTCAAACCAAAAAAAAACATCATCAAAAAATCATCTTTTTCTTTTTATCTCCGATGGAAGAAACTTAAATAGGGGCATCTGTCATACCCCATTTTTTGACCGATCGCTTTTATACGTCTTTTTAAGACGGATTTTCTTTGTTCGTTTCTGACGAAATTTCGGCAGAGAGGTATTTTAAAATAACTCATTTATTTGGTTTCGTTTATATTTTCTTTTTATTATTATTATCTTTATTCCTTTTTATTCTTTTATTTATTATTTATTTAAATTGTTTTTTCTTTATATGTGTATATTTTTAATTTTAATTGTAATTTTTGTTTTTTATGTCATTAGTGTTTTTTATCAGTTTTTTTCAAAGAGTCCAAATATCTGATTTTTGTCCTGGTCCAAGCCCAAAAGGGCATTTTTGTACAAATGGAGAAATTTTTCATCTGCAAACCCTAAATTCCTGACACACTATATATAGTGCATTTAATGCACAGTGCCCTAGGTCAAAAAAAAAGCCTCAGCCGCAAAACACCTTCCTTTTCTGAATCCAATTCAAAAACAGATCAAAAAAATCAAATAATCAAATCAAACACAGAACAAAAAAAATAAAAATAAAAACAAATTGATCATCACTGTTCTTCAAAATCCAGAACCCAGAACCAAAATCTTCATCAAACCTTCCATCATCATCAATCCAAATCGCAAATCATCAACCAAAACAGAATCAAATAAAATCAAAGCAATCAAAAATCATCATCCTCATCACTTCATCATCCATCAAACAGATCCAAACCCAAACCACAACTATCTCAAAAACCGAATCAAATCCACAAAACAAAACCCAGAAAAACCACAACCCACAGATCAAACACGAAATCAAAACTTCACCATCATAAAAAACAGAACCCTAACATCACCGTCATCGTTCATCAATGTCGCCATCAAAAACCGAACCCAACCATGAACTCATAAACAAAAATCGGAACAAAAAAAACGAAAAAAGAAGAAGAGAAGAGGAGAATCAGAAATCGAAAAAAGCTCCAAGGTTTTCTTTCCCTTTCCGCTTCTGTTTCGCTCAATCTGGATGATGTGGTTTAGTTTTGTTCATTTCATGTTTAGATTTGGGTTAAAGGGTTGATTATATATATGTATTGGATGTTGAAATTTGTTTTTGAAAAATGGAGTTTGGTTAGAGTTTGAAGAAAACGAGAGTGAGGAAGAAGAAGATAGAACCACGGCGGCTGGAGGAAGAAGAGGATAGGTGTTTGTAATTTTGTGATTTTTTAGGGTTTTTTCCAATTTATACCCATTCTTGATCCTGTGCGTGCATGTGCACGGTCTTATGGTGCACCTGCGCGCCTTAGCTTTCTGATATCAATTGTATGACCCAGATCTGTTCTGCCTATGATTAGATCAGAGCCGTCTAATCAATCAGACGGCTCTGATTCAGTTTTGTCTAATTTCTTCAAGCACCCCCCTCTGGGCTGCGCCCCCCAGTTGGGCCAGAACCCCAGAGTTGCTTTTTGCACCCCCTTTTCTGTTTTAATTGATATTTGCACCCCCTTCTGTTTTTTTTATTTTATTTTTGCCTATGATAAAAGTGCTTATGGAATGTGCTTCAATAAGATATTAAATCCAAAATAAGCACTTATTTGAGGCCTCTTTGTTTTATTATTAATTGCTCTAATTTATGTTTATCTATTTTGCTTATTTCTTTATTATTGTTCGCTAATCAATTAATTTATTGTCTAATTAATTAATCATTTATTTTATTGCAAGGACATTAGATTGTATTTTTAGGATTTGATGTAAATTTAAATGAAAATTGCATAGCATCCTCTTGCATTCATCTCATATTTATTTTTTCTTGCAAATACCTTAGAATGTAATTAGGAACAAATGTACACTATAAATGAAAACTTGCATCTCATGCATATTTATTTATCGCTTTCCGCAAAAAACCTTAGCATAATTAGATTCCGAGGAAAAGGCACCGTTTTGATCAAAATATCATTACGGTTCGTCTTCGCGCTTATTTAGTATAATGTTAATATCGTTCTTTTCGCGCGTTAGCCATTAGTCATTCTCTTTTATCAAAAAAACGAGGTCAACACCTCTTCAAAAATAATTAGGCATTTTATTCTCAAAAACGAGGTCAACACCTCTTCAAAAATAGTTAGTCGCTTTATTCTCAAAAAACGAGGTCAAAACCTCTTTCAAAAAATAGTCAAAACAATTCATTTTCAAACATCAAAAAGCATCAAAATATTTTGTCATCATACATTTTTCAAAACTATGGACTTTAAACTAACGGCATCTTTTATCGTGAAAACCTTGGATTTTAACCCAAGTGTCTTTTTTTATCGCGAACTTGGATTTTAAACCAAGTGCCTTGGACTTTAAACCAATGGCTTCTTTTATCGCTAAAACCTTGGACTTTAACCCAAGTGTCTTTTTTTTTTCTCGCCTAAAAACCTTGGATTTTAAACCAAGTGCATTTTCTTCATTCATACATCTTTAATCATGCATAAACCTTGGATTTTAAACCAAGTGTCTTTTATCACTCAAAACATTTTCTCAATAAACCTTGGATTTTAAACCAAGTGTCCGCGTCTTATTTCTTAATCAAATCTCAATCAACTTAACCATATAGACTTTCTTCACAAACTAACATCAATCAAACTCACATTTTGCCACTTTTAACTTTTCGGTCTTTAAAACCTTTTTTCAAAACTTTAAAATCAAACAAACAAATTTACTCGACTTTTTATCCCGAACTACGGTGGTTTGATCCCTCGGGTACGTAGGCATGAGACTTGTCTCTGCAATCAATAAAATCAACAAAAACATTTTTCCTTTTTCATCACTTAAAACTTCTTTTTATCATCACTTTAGTTCCCACACTTACACATTTTTGCAAGCAATTAAAATTAAGCGCAAAGTTAGAAATAAAAACAAGAGGTTCCTATAGAGTACTATAGATACTTAGGGTGCTAGTACCTTCCCTTCGTATAACCAACCCCCGAACCTTGTTCTCTAAAAAAATAGGGTTTTTTCAAACTTTTTCCCTTTCCCTCGGATAAATTAAAGATCGGTGGTGGAATATTAAATTGCGATTCGAAGTTAATTAATAACTCGACATCCAAAAATCACCGCGACACTAAATAATAATATAATATAAAATTTTAAGATTTAAGGGAAGTATTTTTTTGTTGGTAAGATTTAAAGGGAGCACGAGAAACTACATAAATTATAATTATTTTTTATATATTTAATAAAAACGGTCCGATCCGGTCGAACATCGGCCCGACCAATTGAACCTTGAACCAGTAAGCTCGCCGATTCAATGGCCGGTCCGGTTCTGATAACTTTGGTCCAAACACATGTGCAACATGTGCTATGACATCGAGCCTCCTAAAAATGAGGGTCTTAATTTTTTTAAGAATAATGGTATTGGTAAATTAGAGGGTGCAAAAATTAAAATATTACACTGAATAACATTTGCATTGGAATTCTTAGAGTTATATGGTAGTAGATGTTAAACGTCTTTTTATTTATTAATTAATGACCCAACAAATTGTGAGTTGCATATTAGAAATAAAATATACGGATGGTTTTAAATGCAATGAAATACGACACACAACTATAACTTAGAAAAAAGAAAATAATTATTCAATGAAAGCTGGACTCTTAGATTATTTGTATTCTAAGTTTATCTAAAAGTTATTTGTATTCCAAGTTTGTTACAAATTTTTAAGATGTTTTCAATTTGTTCTTAATTACATCCATTAACCCTAGGCATGGCAACGGGGCCGGGCGGGGGAGGATTTTGCCCTCCCAAATCCAAACTCATAAAGTTCGGGTTTTTCCAAACCCATCTCAATTCCATGCGGGGATAAAAATTATAACCCCAAACCCCTACCCAACGGTGATTGGGTATCCCCAACGGGGTTCGGGTATCCCCGTTACGTCTCTTTCTACGTGAATTATGATTGTATTTTAGTATTTTTTATTAAAAAAAAAGGTTAAAAGTCCAAAATTATTTTTTTAATAATATTTTTTTAAATAAAGAAAAGAAATAGAGAAAAACGTTTGTTTATTACTCAAATTAAAAATAAAAAATAAACATATGAATATAAATTAAGAGATTGTTTAAGAGTTTCTAATTTCAAAGAGGTAAATTCTAATTTTAACATAAGCGGGGCGGGTATCAATGTCCCTGTTACCCGCCCCAAACCCATCTTTTGAAATCGGGGAAAACCCATACCCAAACCCAGTCAACTCGGGTTTTCCCCGTCAAAGCGGGTAGGGTTTGGGCGGATACCCGCGGGTATGAGTTTTATTGTCATGCCTAATTAACCCTCAAATTGCTTATGACAATGAATTAATATGGGTTTATTATTATTATTATTATTATTGATCTTCTTAGCTATACAATTTGTTATAGCTAGGAAGCATCGTGTCATCAAACTTGGACGGACTTGTACTTCCGTATCCATTGCAGTTTTTGCGGCGCCTTTTAGCGTTATGGTAAGTTAATTATGTATAATTTAAACTCTACTACTTTTACTATTAATATTTTTTTTAATTGTCAATTTGTTGCATGCTTCATTAATAACATGTGTGTAGGTACAAGTCATTGAAACAAGGAGTGTACGATCCATGCCACTTGCACTTATCGTTTGTCTTATAGTGAGATATTAACATTTATGACGTATTTTGCATGAGATATTAACATTTACGTAAGTATTAAAAAAATTAAACTAATTGCATTATATATTAATTATGATTATAAAAAATGAATATATATATATATATATATATATATATGTGTGCGCGCGCGCACTGCACACACACATACATACATACATATATATGGAAGAAGCAACACGTGTATTTGGTCAAATATAACATCCCGAGTCAATCTAATTATTACTCGTATGATTCTAATATAGACGAGTGTTGAAAACACTTTCTTTTTAGGGTTATATATGTTTTTGGTCCCTATAATTTCGCATAATTTCAAGACTCTGCAAATTAAAAACTTTCTCTCACTAAAAATCTTTTCTCTCCCCTCTCTCTAGTCTATCAGACGTCCAAACAACCACACCACCTCCTTCCTACGCCAATCCAAATTTTATTTTCCAAGATGTGGCTTTCAAATCCAGTTGTGCTTAGCCCCTCACGGCCGCACCACTGTATTTAAACCCCTCTCCTTCCGCCCGGTACTGTTCACGCGTGTTACTCCCTTCTCCGCCGTTGTTTCTTTTTTCTTTACTGATTTTTTTCCGCCGTCGTTGCTTCTCTGTAGCGGCTTTGGTTGTTCGTTGTTTCTCTTTGGAGTTTTGGGTGTTTGTTTTTCCAGATCTACTTGTTTGTTTTCACCACCGTCTCTGCCTCCGTCCACGACGGTGGTTGACGGTAACTTGGTTTTTGTTTCGTTGAACAGTCTGGTGATTTGTTCAGAAGGGTGGGTTCTGTTTTTTATTTTTTATTTTTTATTTTTTTGTTTGTGTTTTTGTGGTGCCGGATCTGGTTTTTTAGACAGTGGTTTTTGGTGGTAGCATCCGCTGAGGGCTCACTTTGGTGGTTTGGGGGCCGGAACAGCTTTGTTGGTGGCAGTTTTGGTGTGTTGTGGTGGTGGTTCATTGTCCTTTCTGGCGAGCTCTTCATCATCATCGATCGATGAGCCTCCCTATTCCTTGTTGCTGGTCATTTCTGCGCCGGAAAGTTGTTGTTGCTGCGGATCTGGACCTTGTTGGTCCGGATCTTGTGTTGGTGTTTTGGCGGGGTGTTCTTGTTTTCCGGTGGGTGTGGTGGATCGGTGCGGATTCGGGGGTTTGGTACGGTCTTGGTGTCGATGGATTGGCGGTGGCTGCGACGGGTCTGAGTTGGAGTGGTGGTGGTGGATGCGACAATTCTGAGTTGAGGGGTGTGGTGGTGTGGTGTTGTTGATGTGGCGATTTTGGTTCTGGTGTTGCCGATGTGTGGTTGATGATGCGTGGGATGGGCTGTCGACGGTACGAGATTCTCTGACCGCTTTGAAATCTGTTGAGATTTGCTGTATTTTTTTTAATCCCTGTTGGTGCCCAAATCTGTTGAGATTTGCAGGTATCTTTGTATTTGATTTGGCCTATTTCACGCCAGCATTGACTGTTTCAGAGGCAGACTCCGAGCTGAGACTCGTCGACCTTGGTCTTCATGCTACCGTCGACTCATTAATTTTGGCCCGTGGAGTTGCTTCTTGGATTCTGGTGGGCCGGTTAATTTTGATTCGAGATCGGGAGTTAGAGTCTAGTGGCGTCTTTGTAGGCCGAGTTGATGTGTTCCTTGGTGGTTTGGAGGCTGAGGAGTGTCATCCTTTAGGGTTTGGATATGTTGAGGTGTTTATGTGTCTGTGTTGGTGTTCTACTGCACTCTGTTGCGGTAGTTTTTGTCCTTTTTCTCTCCATTAGTATGTCTTATACTGATGGAGTGTTATTAATAATATATTTGCCGATTCAAAAAAAAAAAAGTTTCGCAGAATTTCGTTTTTAGTCCCAGAAGATTTTTTTCACACTTTTTAGTCTATGAAGTTTCTTTCGTCAGTGTTTTTAGTCCCTACTTTTAATCAAACTCTTGCATATCTTGTATACTTTTACATTTTTGAATGATTTTTTGTATTCATGTTTATAATATTATACGAACTTCGCCAATAAAAATTTAGAATTTTTTAACGTAACATGAATTATTTATGAGTTTTAGATGCACAAAACTAAAAAAAATCATATTTAATTCATCTCTTGTTAAAAAAAGTAAACTTTTCTTATAGAGATTCATATAATGTACTAAACATGACCGTAGAAAAAAATTTAAAATTTCGCATAATATGCACGAGTTGAATGAAAAGCAAGACTAAAAACACGAAAAACTTCAGGGACTAAAAAGTGTGAAAAAAATATTTAGGGACTAAAAATAAAATTCGACAAAACTATAGGGACCAAAAACATATTTAACCCTTCTTTTTATATATATGGATCTCACATTTTAGATATGTATCTCACAAAAAATGGTGGCATCCTCATGAATCTCACGCGATAAAAGAGTCCGTGTAAAATTAAGTGTTGGAAAAAGAGTCTCTAACTCTCCCTCCCTATATGGCTACTTGCACATTTTATGCTGATAGATTATGAGATAACAACAATTGAAGAACTAGAGATCGAAGAGATAAAGTGATTGGTATGTCGCCAACACAATATATAAGTTTACTTCATTTTATGTTTAATTAGTTGGTTTGCGAACCAATCAGCTAACATTTGTGTTGAGTTTTTGAAATTGGCTAAAAAACAAGATTCAATCAGATGTAGGGTTAAATGTGGCAACATTTGGAACAACATACTGAAACCTGAAAATGAGCGCGCCTATTTATACCTTAACCACACGTTTTTTATTGTGAAACATATCCATTAATCACCTTCCTTGTTCCCCAAGACAAGGATTTCGGTTGGTTTCCTAAAGAAGGCGAGATTTGATTAAATTCCTATAGATATGCCTATATTTTAGGAATATGTTGGATTTGCTTGAAGAATATATTTGAACTGAATTTATCCTATTTTTATGTTATTTGTGAAGCCCGAAATTGCTGATCAGCCAAGCCAACTCGTGACTATTTAAAGGAAGACTCAGACCTATTTTATTTACAGAAACCGAACCAAATCGATAGATGAAAGATGTAGTCTTTTAGGGTTAAGCCTTGTGCTTTATTTGTGAGTCACTCTTGTATCATCTTGATGCTAGAGTTGGACTGTTTTAGTTGAATTGTATTTGTGATTTACTCAAGAGCTTTTAAACGAGAGTAAAGTCTACTTATGTCTAGGAGTGTGTCTCTACTATTTGATTGTAATCGTTTGTAAACAACGTTGTTTGTGTTGTTTGAGGGGAAGTGAGAGGAGTGAGAAGTGTCTCATATCTAGGAGTTCCTAGGTAGAAATTAACACGGGTAGTGATTAGGTGATAAGTCGTAAATCGGGGTGTTTGCCGAGGGATTTGAACTAACGTTATCATAGTGGATTTCTTTCCTGAATTGGTATCCCCAGATTAGGTGTGTGTTTACGCCGAACTGAGTTAACAACATACTGTATTATTTACTTTCCTTGCAATTTATTTCTACCTTCTTTTTCTTGTGATGTGGTACGCTTACCCATTTGAACGTCTACCGGACGAATTTCAATTTGAGTTAAGTAGTGTCAGTTTTGTACGATGTGACAAACAATTGGGTTGTTCTTCATATTTTAAATAATTTATCTTATTCTTGGGAGTATTTAATCTTGAAACAATTTTACCATATTTTTATAATACATTACATTTTCAAATACTTTTGGGGTAGAGATTGTCACAAAGATGACTATAGATGAGACCAGGGGCGGATCTATGTCTATGTGACGCTGAACTTCTAAAAATTCCAGATATAATCCTATTTTTTTGCAATTTGCACCCCTGAGATTTTGATTATGCACCTTGACCAAAGAAACCAAGAGAAGAAAAGAAGATCATTTGCGGTCACAGAGATACAAGCAAAATAGAAAACGAAAAAAAGAAGAGGAACAAGGTGCAATACAAAATGATAAGGAAAGAAGTATCAGAAGAAGAAGAACAAAGTGCTACGTCGGCCACACATTATTTTTCAATAAAGATTGTATTATTTAGGGTTTCATACCCATTTGTCATGGGTTTTTTCTTACACGGCCTCATTCTAATTGCTTAGAGAATTATTTTTGTCACCCTACTAGTTACTCGCACGTTCTACAAATTTTCAATTTTACTCTTCCGCTACTTAAGTAGTGAACGTTATAAAAATTAGAAAATTTGAAAAATAATGTTCGCTACTTAAATAACTGACGTTATAAACATAGAGTATTTTGAGGGGTGTTCACTACTTAAGTAGCAGACAGGGGGTATTTTGATAATTTCGTATGGTGCGCGTGAAAATCATTAGGGTGGCAAAAGGAGGTCTCAACTACTTAGCATGTCTATTGTTGAGGTCAGTAGTATATGGTCAAAATAAATTTACATGGTTACTCAATTTAAAGAAAATGAATTATAAGGCTTTGACGTAGTTATAAACATAGTTTTTGTTTTTATTTTTATTTTTACAACGTTATAAACAACGTCATATATTATATCGGATCCGTTTGAATTTACTTATTTTTTACAATTGTCTCACATGGATTGACTTATTTTTAAGTTTATGAAAAATAACTTACACAAATAAATAAACTTTTATGTATTATTCATAAGATTGTCGATGTAGGGTTCGTCTTATTTTTGAAGTTATACAAAACAGTTTATGCAAATATACATCGTATCATCAATTAACTCGGAGTGAAACAAATTGTCAATTCCAATGTTAGCCTATTTTAAAGGAACTTCAATTTATCAAATTCCCTTTTTTTTTGTCTTAGATGAAGCGGTAATTCACTGAAATTAAACTCACAAATAATTGTGAGATCTCGGATTCGAACCTGGGTCACGACGTCCGGCCTAACAATTTCGGTATTTTGACAGTTGAGCTAGGACTTATATCAAATTCCCCTTTTATTAACCATGATTGATATTTCTTTCTACTTCTTGAGAAAATGTGATGATTAATTAGTGTCCTATTATTAGGTATGATATCCAACATCCGATTATATAATATTTATGTTACTTTTATATATTTAATTATTTTTAAGTAAAATGAAATTTGAATTGATTTTGCCTTTAACTAAGGATCAATACCCAACAAAAGTTTTACGTATACAACAAATTTTTCTACTAAATTTTAAAATTTCTTATAAAAACTCATCAAACTTAATTAGTAATTACTAAAGTAAAAAATGATTGATGAAGAATTGTAAATATATGTACATAAATATATATCGGTTTGATTTGCAAAAGAGTAAATTTTTTACATAACAACATGTGACAAATCTTTAATTTATTAGACAATATTTTGTCTTACAATGTTTGGCGAACAATGCATAACACAAAGTAATATTAATACAGGAGAGTGAGAGGAAAGGGAAAGTGAGAGAGAAAGATATATGAAGGGGAGTGAGAGATAGGGGAGATATAATATAGAAAGGGTGTGTGTATATATATATGGGGTTTGCTAATTTACAACCATCTAAAAATATTAAGGTGTAAATTAGCCATGCGCACCTTTTCACTTTAGACCAAAAAATATCCTTCATCTTTGATATTTAAAAGTAGTGAATTGCGGGTTAGTTTTGTAACTTTAATTAAATTATGTACACCCAACATGTTAATTTACACCCACTTATTTATAAACACATTTACTGTTTCAAAGAGACAATTTTAAACATGAAACAAATTCTTCAAAAATAAAAAACATGAAACAAGCCATATGAACACAAACATGTGATCATACACTTTTAATTTTTTTTTTTTTGACTTTAGTTAAAGATAAATTATTATTTGGAGTTACTGTATAAATTTTATTAAATAAGAAAATGTTATTACATTGTGAAAAAAAGAAGAAGAAAAAAATATAATGCACAATGTTTTGTTTAAAAACCAAAATAATGTAAATTATAAATTTGTGTTTGGATTGTACCAAGTTGTCTTTTTTAATTTCCTAGGTTGTTTATTTAGGTTGCATATATTTATAATTATGTGGGTGTAAATTAGCAAATGGGTGCACAACATTTAATAAAATTTACATAATTAACCCTTAATTTTCTAGTGTAAAATAACAAAATGTCAAGGGTTTTTTATCCAAAGTGAAAAGGTGCGCAGTGCTAATTTACACCTTAATGTAAATTAGCAAACCCCTCCGTATATGACACATTCGTCTAGTCATATTCATCCTCGTGTAATAGTACCCGTGTTAAAATAAAACAGTAGATTTTTCATTTGCCAATGGATTGGCCCCGATTCGATAAATAATGGGTTGAAGAGAGAGGGGATGGGTTGAGAGAACCGAAAAAGAGAGTGAGAGATGAGATGAGGAGGATATTCTATAGATATATAGTGTTGGGGACATAAGAAAATTGCTTTTTAGACCCCTTGCAATGCTTTTAGGCCCCCAAAAACCTAAAAATGCTCCTGATTTTTTTGGATTCAGGATGGTTTGTAAGATACAATTAATCCGAAAACGCCTAATTTTGGAACGTAAGTTGGAAACCACCTACAGAGGGAAGGGTGAAGCTCAATACTGATGGAGCGATCAAGGAAGGAACACAGGTTATGGTGGTATCCTTAGAGGGAGTGATGGACAATGGTTGGGAGGCTTCGCAAAATCAATTGGTAACTGTAATGCATTTGTAGCAGAGTTGTGGGGAGTGTTTGAAGGTCTGAAGTATGCTAGGAGCTTGGGTTATACACTCATTAATTTGTGAAATTCTGGTATAGCAGAACCAGATGTTCTATAGGATGTCGAAACATCTGATCTGTCAAGAACAACACGTCAGGGCATATAACATTAAAAACATATACTGAAAAATATAAACAACACACTGAAATTGTTAACCCAGTTCGGAGCAACTCTCCTACTCTGGGGGCATCCAAGCCAGGAAGGAAATCCACTATTAGTAGTCTTAATTCAGAGCTAAACTCCCCCGTTTACAACTCCTCACTTAATCCCTACCCAATGACACTTCTACCTAGGAACTCCTAGATATGAGATCCCATCTCACTTCCTACAACCTTACTACCAGCAAGGATTTTAATGACAACACTCCAAGTGTTGTTTCATACAATGTTGTATATGATGTTGGAACATAATACGCGACACTAGTTACTCTTGCTTAAAAGCTTCGAGTAAGGCACATACAATTACCTCCGTACTTCATAGCTTAGGAGTAACCTTACAATTAACACATAGACCAAATTCAGTCCTTAGCTTGTGTTATAGAATCCACAAGAAAGGCTCACAATTACACGAAACCTAAAGACTATATCTTTGATGCATAATGGCTTCGGTTAAACACACAACTTAGAGTTGCTTACAAGCTTCCTCCAATGACAATAGTGACCAACTCACAACCTGAGTGGTTCACTTTTACACCGACTCTCCTAGAGAGTGGCTACACGACAAATCCCTTAGATTTCTACATTTTTGGACTTGTTACTAAACTAGGTAACAAAGCTTCTATTTATAACCTATACCCAACTGGATTTGGGCCTTCAAACACACAGCTGGTCCAAGGAATATCCAGCACACATATTCTTGAAACAAATACAATGTTTCCTTAAATATATTGTTTCCTTAAAAATATTGTTTCCTAAAATGTCAAAACATCTTTAGAAAATATCTCCTCGCTGATTCTCCAGAGAAATATGCTACTTGGCACACAAGTATATATAAAAATGTGGTTTCCTTTTAAAACGTGGTTTCCTTATTTAAAAACGCGCGTGACAGCTGGCGCGACAAACTGATACACAGGTTGTACCCACATGTTGAAACATTTGGTCCAACATCTTGCTTGTATATTTGTTTTAGCAAAATGAGGCCAATTCAAATATCCAACAATCTCCCCCTGTGGCAAATTTTTTGCTAAAACAATCTGATATTACTTCAACCCTTTCAGAGGGATACAAACTTATGTAGTTTTCACATATCAACACAAGCACACAACATGCGAAACAAAACAGCATTTCTTCAACGCAATTTTCAATTGAGCTCCTCATATAAAAGAATTGCAGATAAGAAAACATAGTATCACTTAAAAATATCAGAGGCACACAACAGCGGAATAGTGAACACAACTAACCTCACAGGACAAGCCACAAGAGAGAAATAGACTCTCACAACAAGAAAACTCAGTCACTTAGGAAAAATAAATTCCCAGTAACTAGATGTTTCAACATGTAACAGAACATTAACACACACATAGAGTATATCACACTTGCTCCCCCTCAACATCTAAATCAGAGCACAAATGAATTTTTACTCCCCCTCAAATATAGCACAGACATATATAAACACTTACTCCTCCACAGTTTCAACACACAAGCATGTTGCCAAGAACAACATTCAACTACTACACATACTCATTAAGCACTACAGCCTAAAAGAACACATCACAACATGTTTCAACATCAGTCACCACATCAGACATGTTAGCAGAGAACAGCACAACCAACAACAACTACTCCCCCTTTTTAGCCACAAAATTGACAAAATAAGATCTTCAGAACCAATAAGGTACCAGAGTATGTATCATGAGTGCAGGTGAGCACAGACCATAGGCACACTAGGTGCACAAAATATCCAGGACAAGAATCACAAATGAAAATATCCATAAAAGAATGATCATCACGCAAGTGAACCAGGGAAAAATAAATTCCCACATAAAGAGACGGAGTTCTCATAAACACCACTAGCAGAGTGATCACCAAGATATTATCAGAAAAACTTCACTCCTCCTGAACACATACATATCACACAAGCGAAATTTACTCTCACTCACTACAACATAGCAATCACATACATCAAGCACATCGACTAGCACAACACCATTATAGCATCATCGGCCTAGTAAAAGCACACACTCCCCCTCAATAGCATATCAGAAAGAAATATCCTTATTCCCTGAATAGCTATCACACACATATATCAAATGCACTTACTATGATATCATTAGCACCACTACATCAAAGCACACCTTCCTATCTTAAATGCATCACACATATCACAGTCACAAGCATAAGCACAATCATATCATGCATTTATGCATATCAACATATGTCACAATATCATGCATTAATGCATATCAAAGAACATACACTCCAGAACAAACATCACATATACTCCCCCTAAGTTGCAGATCATATAGAGTTGTGAATACCAGATTAAATCATAAAATCGGTCACACAACAAACAAGTTCTACACTACTTATACACTGTTTATCATCAGATGTTTAAACATCAAGCACAACATCAGATAACACATCAGATTTTTACTCCCCCTTACAGCCATAAGTTTTGACAAATAAAGTCAAATAAAAAATCACCACCTTCATGGAGTAGAAAAACCAGAGACGTAGTAGAACCATAGAAGAATCTCATCATTACAGAGTGCGCGAGATTATAGACCAGGATCACACATGATGCCTAAAATATCCAAGGCATAGCTCACAACGACACAAGAACTACAGAAGCACAAACATAAGGTAACAAGGTTCATCAGACATCAATACTTCCTTTTGTATTCTCCTCTTTTGTATTCTCCTCTTTGGTCATCACTTACATTAATATTGTTTCCTAAAATGTCAAAACATCTTTAGAAAATATCTCCTCGCTGATTCTCCAGAGAAATATGCTACTTGGCACACAAGTATATATAAAAACGTGGTTTCCTTTTAAAACGTGGTTTCCTTATTTAAAAACGCACGTGACAGCTGGCGCGACAAACTGGTACACAGGTTGTACCCACATGTTGAAACATTTGGCCCAACATCTTGCTTGTATATTTGTTTTAGCAAAATGAGGCCAATTCAAATATCCAACGATTTGAATGTAAAGTCAATGATATAAGGCCATCCAAACTGGTAGATCAAGAAGCATTATGGGCCACATGAGCTTGGTGAAAAACATTAGACAACTAATGTGTTCTAGTTCTAACTAGGATGTTTCGGTGGCACATGAGTTCTGAGAATCAAACTATTGTGCGGATGTTTTAGCCAACTATGGTTGACATTGTGGGGATCTTTGCGTAATCTTCTGTTTCTCGGGCTTAGGTCCTCAATTTTATAAAAAAAAAACTTCATTAGCTCCAAAAAAATTGGGTTACTAATATTATAGGTACAAAGTTTCCACCATTATTTAGCTGTGATTAATCTTCTTCAGAGAATCTGTTGGACATACAAGGTAGATTATCCCCTTTCGAATTTACCAAATTTCTCTAAACACTAAAATTCAATGATTGAACTTCAGATCACTTGCTTAAGAAATCCAAAGCCTCATATTACAAGATAAAAAATACTATAAACCCTAGTAAATAATCGATTAACATTAAACTCGAGTATATGATTATAATATTATTTGTTAATTATTTAATATGCTATTATAATTTTAGTGTGAAATTTACTTTGTAGAAATCCATTAAATATAATTTATCATATATAATTTATTTATTTATTTGACGATAAAAAAGTGCAATCGTAACCCTAATACCAATGCTTCTCTAATTGTCACTCCTTATAAATGTGTGGTTGGATCTCTTTCACAATCCGAGTTACGGCGCATTCCCTAATACCATTCAACTCTCTTTCTCCCTCCCCCTATCCCCTCTCTCTCCATGTCTCGTTAGATCCATGACTGAGGAAACAAATCAAAAATAAAAGTTCATGATTATCATTTCAGTCTTGATAAAATGGAAATCATTATGGTTATCTTATATTTCAATCTTCTTTTGTTGTTATCCCAAAATAAATCTTCAACAACTGTGATTTCTTTGATTAGATATAAGAAAATGGATAAGCGTAAAGGAACCATGATTCTTTTTCATAGTTATCATTATATTTTTTTTGAATCAATAATTGCTTTCATTTTTAAGATTATTATCTGTTTTATTTGACCTTGTAGAGTTGATCTTGATGACATGGTTTACATATATCACTAGTAATGTTTTATATACATGATATATATTTTTGTAATGTATTTCATCTATTTTGTTAATTATATTCGAAAGGAGTAATTCATTGAGAGCGATTCTCAATTTTATTTATATATGTACAAATTAAAAATGTCAAGAAAACTGATGCAAAATAAAAATAAAAATAGATCAATGTATTTTTCCTCTTTTCTCTTTTTATATGGTGTTTTTTTTATGAATGAGATTATTGTATTTTGATTTTGTGTGGTGTGTGTTGATGGAAGGTGAGAGTTGTGGGCTCAAGTCGAAGAACCTGTTTCACTCTTGGTTGGTATGTCCTTTCACTCTTTGCACTCTCTCTAAATTCTTTTATTAGCTCTATTGTCTTTTTTTTTTTTTGACTAAAGCTCTATTGTCTTATTGTTCAATCAAATTAAATATCCTTTTTATTTGCTTTTGGTTTATAATTAAAAATGTGACTAGTGCAACCCTTATTATTTCTACCTAAATGAAACCTTGATGGTTATGGAATATCTAACCTAATATTGTGTGTGTTTAATTTTCATTGTTGTTCAAATGTTTATGATTCTTGTGTAGATAATTAAGAACATAAGGAAATGAAGAATAAAAAAATGAGGAGTGAAAACAGGACACAACTAAGGAGAAGTTGAGAAGAAAGAAGATTACAAAAAAAAAGCAAGAAGATTACGAGAGAAGAGAAAACCAAGCACCGAAAGTTGATGAGTCGGACTTTGGAGTTGTTATAGGTCTACTTTCTCTTCAATTTCATCATCATCGTCATTTGGTGGCAACTCATTCAAGTCATAAGCATTCTTCCTTCTACCCTCTTCATTTTTAGTCGGGGCAGGTGCTTCTTCATTTCTTCCACTCCCACCTGCAGGGGACTCCGTTGGCGCTCCATTAGACCTATTCAAACCAATGAGAACATAGACAAGACATTCATTGTAATTTTAGTGACTTATTCCAGTATTCATTATCTTCCGTGATTGTGATTTCTTTGATTAAATGTAATTTCTATTAAGTTACTCAACAATCATTTATCTTTTACGATGTTTGGTGGACAATATGCAACATAAAACGAATTACTTCTTTTATCTTATAATAAGTGTCACTTTCAAAAATAATTAAGTTACTCAAACATTATTTGCGGAAGTTATTTTTATAAGTTTAAAAATAAGCCAAATCCAAACAAACACTTAGGGGAAGTTTAGGCATGATGTAAGATGATGAGTGACTGTTATGATGTTGATCTCTGTAAAATGACATGGTTCTGTTGGAGGAGGAGGAGGTGAAAGAGAATATGCAGAGGTGGTGGCAGAAAACGAGATGACAGTTACAAGGGAGAAGAAAACCAGAGGGAGAAATAGTCTCTAAGAAATTTCTAATCTATTGTATCTTGAGATTTACTTTTGCCACCTTATTCTATTTCTCGCGGGTAACGGATACCGCCCAAAAACACCCTACATTTCTAACATCCGCTACTTAATTAGCGGATGTCATTTTTAAAAAAAATCTCCTTTGTACAACGTGCGCTACTTAAGTAGCGGAAGGGTAAAATGGGAAAGACGTAGGGCACACGAATAACTAATAGGGTGGCAAAAGTAAATCTCTTGTAATATTGGAACTAGACTTCAAAATGTTGCACCATAAAACACATATCACCTCAACAGTTAAAAATCCAAATATACAAAAAACAGATAGTGCACTATATAGGAATCATCACTTGGATATTCATCAATAAATGATTTAATGTAAACTAAAACAACCAAGTTGGGTTCACAAACTTCATACGACATTTGTTTATATCAAATATTCAAGAGTATTTATTTACTACCACTACTACAGAGAAAATGTAAATATCTTGGCCATCCCTTTAACCCATGGCATATTTCTGGGTCCATGACCGAGCAGTAGCCTCATACTTGGCTTTGTCACTCTTGTACATATGAGCAATTTCAGGGACCAGAGGATCATCTGGGTTGGGATCTGTCAGCAGAGAACAAATGGACAGTAGCACCTGCAAAATTTTAATATTTCAGTTTCCCGGACGAGAAGATTCAAACAAACCGAAAAACTATGCCGTTCACTTGTGTCATATTACCAGACATTTTTGACTATTAATTACACATTTAAGTTTTTTCCACTTTATATTTTTATTTAGTGTATCTCAACACACCTAACTACTGCATATTTTACCATAGCAATTAGTATACACGATGATTTTCGTAAGAAATGTATATAACCGTAAAAGACACTTAGAATATTAAGATCACCTTGGATATTGTGAGGGCAGGGCTCCATTGCTCTTTGAGGATGTCAAGGCAAATGCTACCATTGCTGTTGATATTAGGGTGGAAAACCTTTGTTCGGAATGAAACCTGAACATATTGATAATGAATGTTATACAAGCACTCGCACAAAGTGGAATTATTAAGGCTGCTAATTAAAGCTCATCAAAAACCTAATCAACGTGTGAAAGAGATTGCAGCAATTATCTCTATAATGAACAACTAGCACTCCCATCTCCCATAATTAGGGTGGAGGGAAGATTGGAAATTTCAAATCACAAATATTGCCGGATCAAGTTATGACAATGATGACTTCCAATATTATCAACAAAAGAGGAGCAAAACAAGACAACCGAATCACCAAATAATCAGATGAGTAAATCAGATATATAACCTATAATTTTGCCAAGATCAAGTCTTGGCAAAGATTGGTATAAACCGTAAGATTGTAACAAGGATCATAAGATCCTTCCAAAATAATTACCTAGGATCATAATGGGTAGCAAACACTAAAACTACCAAGTACCAAATACCTTATTCATACGAAAAATTAAAATATAGCATGAAAAACAATGAGTTGGGCCTAAATAGTCCAATACCATTCTCTCAAGACAGAAACAACCTAGTAACCCTAGTTTTCTTTTCTAGCTCTGCCGTCTATCTCCAACAACAGTAAAGGTCACAAAATCACAATAGAGACTGGGCAGCAGCACAAAAATCGAGAGGAAAAACAGAACAGCAGCAGACAAATGGTTTTCCTAAACGATGGTGTGGGATCACAATCTCACCTTTTTTGACAGATCTTTCGCAATTTAACTTCGACCTCAGCAGAATAAGATTCTGCATGCGGTCTGGACCACCAGGATTGTGTATAGTGGCAGATGATAGCTACGTTTTTTTTATGGAGCCCCGTTAAAGATCATCATTTAACCAGCATAATTAAGGTAGCGATCATAATGATGCAGCGGTATTTGAAACCAAAATATTTGTGACAATAGGGTGTTAGTTTTTTGCAAAAAAGGTTTACCTAATACACGGTGGGTCCATAGCATCACTCTAACCGCTGTGTGTGTGTGCGCGCGCACGCATAAAGAAAAAAGAAATGGGGGAGCCACAGCTCCCACGTGTCATAAAGAAGAGCTTCCACTGCTCGTGTAAAATCCTGAAACGGCGTGATATTGCAATTTAAATCGCAATTTTTAAAACGTTGATAATACCACAAGTTTGCAACAATTACCCAACCCATTGCAATTAAGATGTAATGGACTACATATTTAAAACTTAATTGCTCATCAATTTCAATACAACATTTGTCCTTGCAAAAAGATATGTGGAGTTGCAAGATTTTAAATCCATCAATATATTGATTATATTTATAATTGTTATATGCTGGCTAAAGTGAAATTTATAATACCATAAAGCAAAAAATTACATAGCTAACATAAAAGAAGTAAAGAAAATTATTGCATAAAGAGTGTACATACTGCGTAGATATATAGTTCAAAATGTGTGTCATATGTTTGCATAAAGCAGAATTTGGATTTACCTTGGGTGGTTTGAAAGGATAATCCGGTGGGAAGTGAATATGCACAAGAAACACACCTCCAGCAAATGGGCTATCAGCTGGGCCCATAATTGTGGCTTGCCATTGGAACATATCATCAGCGACAGGGCCTGAACAGTCCAAGTATTATTAAAAGAAGTATTAATAAAAAAAAAAATTATTAAAAGGTCTGATTCTTACTATGTGTTATTACTTTTAAGCAAAAATTAAAAACTATTGACTGCATAAATTAATGCGTAACACATTTATTTCAATTTTCTCTGATTTACTTCTAGTTCTAGCAGCAGAAGGGAACCCATACATTTTACAGTTCACTTTATCTTGGTCTATATAAACTTCAATCATTTCATGTGGGAACTAGAAACAGACAAATTTTCCAAAGCATTAAAATAATCGGTTCACGAAAAACTATGAAATCCAGATACTACAAAAATATAAAAGTATTGATTTTCGATATGTATCCGATAGAGTATTCATAAAGTATCGAATTTTTACCCTAAAAGATTCAACACAACATTGTTAGCGGAACTTTTTCTTTACCATTTTAACTCTATTCCTTTACTTTATATGTACCCCCCCTAAAATTTCCCATTTTGAATGTTTCCTTACTTCACATATCCGCGCCAAAAAAATAAATTCCGCTCATTCCATATTTTCATACCATAATCGGAACCCTCATCACACCAGCCAGGCCATGTAATCGCATGTACTGCAGGGCCAACTTTACTCTGGCTGTAATCGCATGTACTGCAGGGCCAACTTTACTCTGGCTGTAATCCCATGCATCTGCTTCACTGTTCTGGTTTGCACATTTTTTTTGAGTTAATGTGTTCTTATTTTTCTTCCCTAAGCTCATTTAGTTATGTATCCCCATATTTTAGTTATGCATCTAATTTTAATTTTTTTAAAATTGCGTCCCTAAACTTTAATTATGCAATAAAAAGAGTATAAATTTGAGTGTAAAAATCACATTCGGATGGAATAAAAGATACAAATTCTTTAGGAAAAAAAAAAATACAAATTCTAATCTAGCTTCAAGTTAGAGTAAATTTCAGAGGCAAAATTAATTCTAATAAAAAACCTCAAACATACCAAAATCAATTTTAAGTTTTCATAATCACTTTTGTCTCTCACAAAAGTGAATCCAAACTTTCACTTAAACAAAAAAAAAACCTATATATATCCATACAATACACACATGCATACATAATCCGTATATCAAAGTAATAATCACATAAAAGATAAAATTTTAAAAAAATTTAATATCAAAATAATTTTTTTAAATAAAATCCAGCATCCAACATCCAACATCAACTATTAAACCATCATTACTTCAATAAGTGATATAAATCTATCATTTGTATTGCTTAAATCCTCTACAATCTAGCCTCAAATCAGAATCACAAAACATCTCAATAAAATTTCATATATTTTTCAAATCACTCACCAAAATAAGTAAAAAATATGAAAGAAAAATACCAGCACTGCAAGAAGCAGGAGGATCCTTCTGCAAGTCCTTCAATTCCTTGTTGATCCTCTTTGAAGCCATGTCGACAACGCTGTTCACATTATAAATAACTTAGAATCATGTCAATATGAATATGATAATCACGTAGATTATTAGTATAATATAATGATGATTAGAGAAGAAAAAGAGAGATAAGAGTTAGAAACCTTAGCTAGGGTTTTGGAGGTTTGGGGCGTTCGGTGATTGAAACGCAGAATTTGGAAAAAGAAAAAGAAGGATTGTGAGTTTGGAGGAGCGTTCAATATATATAGTGGTGAGTAGAGCTAAAAATACGTGCTTTATGGGGACTTTACTCTTTGCCACGCACTGCATTACATGCCACGTAACCATAGCGATTTTTATTTTGTTTTAATTTTTTTTTGAAACAAATTTTTTTAAAATTAAACTCACATAACTGTGAGATTGCGAGTTTGAACCCCGGTAATGACATTCTATTTAACGATTTTGGTATTTTTATTGTCAATTGAACTACTTCGTCCATCTTAAAATATAAGCAAAAATGAGTCAAAGAAACTTGATGTATTTGATTAAGATTTAGACTAAATACATTCAATTTTGTTGACCAACTTTTTTTTATATTTTAGGACGGAGGGTGTATGACTTATGAGACTGTACGCAATTTTAATATACATATATATCACATAACCACATATTTTATATTGTTTCAAAATAACCGTAAATATGTGGTTACTAGTAATTTATATTTTTTTAAGAGTTAAATATATTTTTGGTCCCTACAGTTTTGTAGAATTTCATTTTTAGTCCCTGAAGATTTTTTTCACACTTTTTAGTCCCTGAAGCTTTCTCAGTCAGTGTTTTTAGTCCCTACTTTTAATCAAACTTTTGTATACTTTCATATTTTTAAACGGTTTTTTGTATTCATGTTTATAATATTATGAGAACATCTCCAATAAAAATTTAGAATTTTTTAGCATAAGATGAATTTTTTATGAATTTTTATGTGCAAAAAATTAAAAAATTCTTATTTAATTCATCTCTTGTTAAAAAAAATTAAACTTTTGTAAGAGATATTCATATAATGTACTAAACATGACCACATAAAAAAATTTAAAATTTCGAATGATATGCACGAGTTAAATGAAAGAATTTTTCTACTTACACCCCAAAAAACTCTAGTTACACCCAAATTTCATAAAAATTTAATCATAATGCCAAAATTACCCTTTTTATATAAACTTTTAAAAGCAGTTTCTAATCTTCTATTCTATTTTTGATGTTTATCCTTCACCGTTCTCTCTCTCATAAACCATTCTCCCTCACAAACCTCATTGATGTGTCATTAATTTCAGCTAAAAGTTGAATTTGAAGGTTAGTTTATACTCATTCAATTCTACGACATTCTCTATTTATTTTTCACGGGAAATTTCATGTTTTCATGCATGATTGCTTAGGTTAGTGAATATAAACTGTTAGAGAATATAAACTGAGTTTACATTACCTAAGTCTAAATTTCATGTTTTCTTGCTCAACATAGTAAATTTCATGTTTTATTGCTTAGGTTAGTGACTGTAAATTGAGTCTGAGTTTCTTGCGCGATGCTAATGCTACATCTAAAACGGTTAACATAATATTATTTAAACTCAGTTCACACTTACATTTTCAAATCATTGCAAACTCAGTTCACATAATCTCGTGTAAACTCAATTCACAATTACATCTTCAAGGGTTTACGTTAATTCTAAGTTTACGTAAGAAAAAACACTCGGTCTAAATAAGAACATGTAAACTGAGCTTACATAACCTATGTAAACTCAATTCACATAATCTTATGTAAACTCAGTTCACACTTACATTTAGTTTTTTTCTACAACTTACGCATGATTTTCAATCGATTTAATTTTCTTTTTTCTTTCTTTCTGTAGTAAATGGATATGGAAAAAGAAAATGTTGAGGCACCTACAGATGGAGTGGAACCTCAAAATGCAGGATTAGTTGATTCTACGGTTGTATTTACCACTGACAAAGTGTTTGCTACATGTGGTGATTTATTGAAATGGGCTAAAAAAGCTAGGAAGGAAAATGGTGTTGCGGTTGTGATTTATAGGTCTGAAAAAGCCACAGCAAAACCTGGAACAAGGACAAAGTTAATTCTTGCTTGTGAAAGAAGCGGAAAGTATAGGCCTTGGAAGAACCCTAAACCCGTGAGGGGTACATGCACTAAAAAGTGAGTGTCCATTTAGATTGAGAGGAATACCTTCAATGGATGGTGAAGGATGGACTCTACAAGTGGAATATGGTATGCACAACCATGATTTGTCAAACCTATTGACTGGTCATTCGTTTCTTGGTCGGTTATCTCATGACGAGAAAAATTTACTCGGTGACATGACAAAGAATATGGTTAAACCGAGAAATATATTGATGACATTTAGGGATCATAATGAAGAGAGTTTAACTACCATCAAACAAATTTATAATGCACGTCAAGCATATCGTTCATCCATTAGAGGAAATAGGACCAAAATGCAACATCTGATGTCGTTGATGGAACGTGATAAGTATGTGTATCGATATAGAAAGGTCAATGATTCTGATGAGTTGAGGGATATATTATGGGCACATCCAGATTCCATCGCACTAGTGAATAAGTTCCACCTAGTGTTAATTATGGACACCACATATAAGACTTGCAAGTATCGATTGCCGTTGCTCGAAATTGTCGGTGCTACCTCGACCGGAATGACTTTTTCGATAGCATTTGCTTATTTACAGTCTGAATGCACTGATAACTTTGTATGGGCGCTGCAGATGTTGAAAGAACTAATTACATGTGGCGCAGTTGGTGTCATTGTCACTGACAGAGATCTTGCCTTGATGAATGCCGTGCAAATTGTTTTTCCGGATGCAGTAAATTTATTGTGTCTATTTCATGTTTGCAAGAACGTGAGAGCCAAATGCAAGTTGACTGTGTCTCCAAAGAAGAAACGACAAATGGTCATGGAGGCATGGGAAGGTGTAGTATATTGTTCTGATGAAGTTGAGTATCGACAACAGTTGGAAGTGTTCAAAAAGGTTTGTAATGATTTTTCCAATTTTCATGATTATGTACATGAACAGTGGTTGATTCCTCACAAAGAAAGATTTGTTGAAGCATGGACAAACAAGGTTATGCACTTAGGGAACACAACAACAAATAGGGCCGAGTCTGCACATTGGAGTTTGAAGAGGATATTGCAAGATAGCATGGGGGACATATGTAGTGTTTGGGAGGCTGCTTCTAGCATGATAACACTACAACACAACGAGATAAAAGCATCATTTGAGAGAAGCATATTTAAAAAAGAACATCGGCACAATACTAGATTGTACGTCCACTTGTGTGGCCATGTTTCGAGGCATGCATTGTCGCACATTGTTGATGAGTTTGACCGTGTGAAGTATGTTGGTATTGATAAGTGCAGTTGTCATTGTATTATTAGGACGACACATGGCCTACCTTGTGCATGTGAACTAGCAAAATACAGTATGATGCCTTGTGCCATCCCATTGGATGCTATTCATATTATTTGGAGGAAGTTAAATTTTTTCGATGATGAATTCAGTAAATCATCAGAGTTATCTTTGAAACCTGAGATTGATGCATTGATAAGAAGATTTGATGAGCTTGATATGTCTGGAAAAATTGCACTTAAAAGTAAAGTACATGAAATTGCTTTCCCAATAACCACCTCAATGTGTCCACCTCCGGACAAAGCAAAACATAAGGGTGCTCCAAAGAAAGTGAAGAGAAAGGTGTTAAAAAGAGAAAAATCAACAAAGCGTAATCCATCGTGGTGGGAACATGTAGATGCAGCTATGGAATCTCAAAGTTCAGTCCAAAAACCAACACCTCGGCCATCAACCCAAAAGCTTACACCTCGACCTTCAGTATATAAGATTAATAAACCTAGAGTGTTGCCCTTTATGAATTGGATACCTAAGGAGGTTCACCATTTCATAGATGACGTTTTGGATGTAGGTCCAGATGGTAATTGTGGGTATCGTGCAGTTGGTGCTTTGCTTGGTAGAGGTGAAGACTCATGGCCTCTAATCCGTCAGGAATGTTTGGTACAGCTTAATGAGTGGAAGGAGGAATACGCGAGGATGTTTGGCGGGGAAGATTATGTTCAAAGTATGATGCAGAGTTTATATGTTGACAAATATGCAACTAGGGATAAGTGGATGACCCTTCCAGCAATGGGACATGTGATTGCTTCAAAATATAATATCATTCTAGTCTCATTGTCAGTTCACATGCCAATGACTTTTTTTCCTCTTAGAAATCCATTGTCACCGTCATCTAATCTCATTGTAATTACTCACGTTAATTATTGTCATTGGGTACAGGTACATAATTACATCTTTTAAATTATTTCATTATAATTATTTATGAGTAAGTTCATTAATCTATAAGTTTACTATTTTTTAAGAGGTTTATTTGAAGCCTAATTCTCCAATACCACCAGCAACTAATTTATGGATTAAGTATTGCAGAGAAGAAGCTCGCTCGTGGGAAGCTGCATAGCTTACGCGCATACAATCTTGGTTTACAATATTTCCAAAGACAGATGAACCTGTTATAAACCTTGGTGATCCTTGTTAATGATCTTGTATGTAATCAAGATATCATCAAAATAATTGGACAAATTTGCAATTGTATTCAAATTATGTACCTAATCTCTGTCAGGTTTTCTATGTTTAAAATCTATTGCAACTAAAGAATAGAAAAGTAAATGTCTTTCAATGGCATAATAGAGCTATGCAGGACATAGGCTTTATCTTCGAGATCATTCAATGTATAGAAGCAAAAGTTGTTATCATCCTGCAGTACAACTCTTTCCTTGAATTCAAGACTCACGTTACTTCTTTCTGCCAATCATACATCTGAACGAAATTTGATTGTATTAAATCACAACAATAGCCAACCAATATTTATCCATATATACAAAGCCTATGAGCCATCACATCATTATGTCCACATATTGAAAATTCTTTGGTAACAACTGGTATTTAAGAATAAAGACAAGATGTTATAGTTAAATACATAAAGTTGCAATTGTATTCAAATTAGATAAATTTGCACTTCTAGTTATATACATAAAGTTTCACTTGTATTCAAATTACATAAACCTGCACTTCTAGTTATATACACAAATATTTCATTTAGTCTGTGTAACTCCTCTATTCTTCTTCTTCTTCTTCCTCTTGAAAATTTCAGTGTTCGACCAATCTCTATTAACATGATTGGCTGCAATTAATAAATTCATTAACTCATTTGCAAGTGGGATCCCATCAGATGCAATATATTGTTTGTTGATGAGCGTATTGACAATTATTATCGCTCTTGGCTGCAATTAAGCAAAATTTAAAAGGAAAAATTAAAAAACTATATATACATGAAAAATTTAAACAAATATAGATGAAAATGTTTATTACCACATAAAAATTAAACAATTACCAATTTTGTAACTCTAGACGGGCCGACAACATTTGGGTTAGGATCTGGTCGTATGATGTAAGGATGAGAGATCATACGAAACCACTCCATATACCCCTCAACACAATCTGACGGGTTGTTTACAGGTGGACCGGGATCAACCAAATGAACGGCATATTGCGTGAACATAACATCAATATCTTTTGCAGTGGTCGAATGACCTATGACATCACAAGGTGACGAAGGAATACTCTGTACACGTCCATACTGCCGCAGTACCCTGTCAGGAAGATGTGCATACATCCTAGGACCCCACCTGATCCAACCCCTATAAAAGGATGCCTCTTGAAACGGTTGGACATCTCTGTGTGCAACATAAGGATTCCAACAAACTTGATTAGGAGTCAGATTGTCAAGAGCCTTTCTGAAAGGAAACACTAGACCTTTATCTCTCTTTGGCTTCCATTTATTTGACCTGGGTTGCAGCTCATTATAATCTGGTTGCAGTCTACAATAATCAGTGCATAAAGTAGGGAAGTGTTCATAAACCCATGCCTGTAGATATGACAAAAATGAATTATATTAGTTATGGATTGATTATCTATAGATTAACAACTAAATAAATTCGAACACGGCATTGGCTGAAGTGTTTAGTCAATTTGCTACTGGAGTTGGAAACACTGATGTGGCTTTTATTTGATTGAGGACATTGTCTTATAAAATTTATTTTCATTCCAGCAAATGCAAATGTCTGGAAAAATTTAAAAATAAAATATGGAATATGTATTTTAGTGTTGTATATATTGATCATTCCATCACTCCCTCCATTACTATAATATCATGGATAAATTTATCTAAAAGAAAGAACATTAAGTGAACAACATTGATACCTGTATAAGGGTTAGGTAACCCGAAATCGTTTTGATGTGATGAAGGCTTGCATCGCGTAGATTGTCATACAAGTGCGCTAAGGCAGCAGCACCCCACGCATACCCTCCACAACTATCGAGGTCACGGAAACACTCCAGATAAGAAACGTTTACTGCGAATGCACTCTTGTCACTGAAGAGTGTGGACCCAACCAAACATAATAAAAAAGCTCTTGCAGCCTCCACCCATCGCCGCTGGTCACAACGTTGATTATACAAATCTAACAGCCAGGAGTAACGAACTTGTGACGAATGTGTTACACTAAACTCAGCCAGAGCAAATGATATGGAAACTCCCAATAGGTCGGATAATAGAGTTGCAGTCTGGTCCTTATCAAAGACACTGACAGTGAAGAATGCTCCCGTGATAGGTATATGTAACAAAGACCACACGTCATCCAATGTAATGGTCATCTCTCCAGCTGGAAGATGGAAACTGTTGGTGTCCCGGTGCCACCTCTCTACGAAAGCAGAAATGAGCCCCTTGTCGATCATCTCATAACTGCATTTCCACAAAGGTAAGAGTCCTGATCCCTCAATTAATCGTTGTACCTCATCATGATGAATGGTAGCTTCCTTCATCTTTTTTCCATTGTTGTATATCCTCAGCTCCTCTCGATCCTGGAATATATGGAAAATATATATGATAAAATTTATTTTGAAAACAAATATAAGAGCGCAAAATTTTGACAAAATAGATTACCACTCCATTCCAAAGTCGACCGGCCACATGGTCTCCGTATGTCTTAAAAACAGTAGTGTCGATGGGACCACCGGGATATCCGTCGACCTCTGCATCATTAACTCTTATGTCCTGAACATCATTAAAACAGGGCTCGTCTGCTTCCTGATGTGGCGTCTCCAAGAGCCCCAGATCTGAAGAACTAGCTTGTGTGCTACCACGTCGACGTGCAGATGCAGTAGACCTAACACGCCCTTCTCCATCAGTGGTAAATGTTCGCACCATGCCTGCACATTAAGTACAACTTACAAAAGAATCTGAACATATACAGTTTGTACTAGGAGTAATGCTATATCTCGCGAAAACTCACGAATGCAGTTTTAGCATATACTGTACTAGTGTACTATTTTCTTATCAAAAGGAAAAGAAGTATGGACACAGATAACCCACTGCATTGGTCAAACAGATAAAAAAGACTGCACATCTCCACCGATTGCATGCACAATCCCAAATTCTTTAGCTTGTTCGGTTGCTTCAAAGTATACCATTACAAACTTGAATCTCACTGTTTATCCAAAAGAAATCAGTAGCAACTTGCTCTAGTTTAGTAAAAAAAGCAAAACCTCTCTCTCACTCTAAACATAGGTTTTTTTTTTTGTTAAAAAACAAGAAGAAATAAGTTTTAGTATCAATTAAGAAAGGGAGAGTGCCAAAAAACAAAAACTATGATGATGAATGAATTAGAGGTCAATGGAAGAGGTGAGTACACTTGTATTATTTTTCAACTACAGTAGAGATGATTAAGAATTAAAAGAGATAGAAACTGGATGAAAAATGGTGGTGTTTGAAAGGGAAAAGAAAGAGAAGAAGGTTAATGTTTCTACTAATAATAACATGTTCGTGATGTTTTCGTGAAGTTTTGTTCGCTATATTCAGCATTTCCCTTGTACTAGTTAAAGAAGTGTCTTTAATTTACTCATTAGACAATCTACAATTTTAAGTGTTCTCCATATGTAACATAGGACTAAATCACCATTTATGCATTAGTCAGGTTGTTCACCCTCAATTATTATTAATTACGTGATTGTTCCTTGAGTTCTAAGTTGTCCACAAAGTCGTGCCGTACCAATTTCAAACCAATCCTTATTTTTTTATTTTTGCCAATCTAAAACCATTGAAACAGAGAAAATAATTTTGAAAGCTACAATTTTAAGGTTGAAAGGTACAATTTGTCTTTTAGAAGATATTACTATCAATTTTCAATTCATTGATCACCCATTTTTGTAAGTAAATGCAATGGTATAGGTGAAAATAATCAACCTGACATCAATTGCATTTGGATTTACTCTGACTCCAACAAATTACATGCATAACCAAGTTAATTTGAACAGAGCTTATCGAAAGAAAAAAGTTAATTTGAACAGAAGAAATACGTAAACTCAGTTCAAATATATAATACGCAAACTCAGTTTACATAGGTACACAAACAAACTCAGTTTGCGTCTGTACGTGAAACGAATTCACGTTAACCACTTCAAACCCAGAAAATCAAAACAAAAATCAAAATTGAGATATAGAACTTACAATCAACCTAATTTCATAAGGAACTTGCAACAGATTCACAATCGAACTCAAATAAATCGCATAATCATGAATTGGTAACTCGAAAACTTACTTTTCAAATTGAGTTTCAGCAGCGTAGATGGAGATGAACACGACGGAGATTTGAGCGGCGGAGATAAATGTCAACGGCGGTTTAAACACGGCGACGGCAGCTTGGGGTTTTTGGTGTGAATGAACGAAGAAGGAGATGGAGGCAAGTAGCGTAAGGTTTTTTTGGATTGTATTGGAAATTTAATTTATTGTAAGGGTATTTTAGTCAATCTAGGGTGTAACCAGAAATGTTTGGGGTGTGAGTAGAAAAAATCTAAATGAAAAGTAGGGACTAAAAACACTTACTGAAAAAACTTCAGGGACTAAAAAGTGTGAAAAAATCTTCAGGGACTAAAAATGAAATTCTGCGAAATTATAGGGACTAAAAACATATTTAACCCTTTTTTTTAATAAAGTAGTAAATATAGTGAATTAGATGCTTCGTAGTCTTTGATTACAAGATAAAAAAAATATTTGCGAGCTTAGTTCAGTTGACTGCAACATTATATTATATATACATAGGTTTAAAGTTCAAACTCCGATAATCCCACTTATTCATCTTAAGGGTTGAATTTCACCAATTTCTTACACACACTCACGTTGAGCTACCATCTACTTAACATTGAAGTACTAACATTTTTGCAGGCACCACTATTTTAAAAATTGGATCGGAGGTTGAACCAGCAGGTCAGGGTTTAATCGGTTGGATTAGTTCAGCCGTTTGAACTGAATCCTAAATAAATAAATATATTTTTATTAGTATATATGACCATACAATATTTATTTTTACTAGGCCCTATACTTTTAGAGCTTCTTTTATTTGGATACTGGTCTATATATAAATCCTAGATAGTTGTCCAATTGTCTATCTAAACTCTATTTCACTTAAACCAATGAAAACTTTTCATTTAGTCACATCATCCACTTACATCCATTTAATGTGTGCTATCACCCAACCACCATAGAACACCAATGACACCTTTACCTTCAACAAAACAATTACATGTCTACAAAATCAGACCCAATAATAAGCATCAACTCCTCCTTATCCGCTGGCCAGCTGACCACGAAGCATTATTTTGAGGGAAGAGTCCTAGGAGAACCATCATGGAGAGAATGGTGGAAATTTGAGCTACGAACGGAGGCAGAGACGAACCCCCTCCATACACCACCATCACGAAAAGAAGAAGAATCAGCCTCACTTTGCAAAGAGTTCATTCACACATAAAATCCTAGAATACAGCATCCTAATATCCATATAAGCCACCCATGTTAGAGACGTACGATTGTACAAAACAACTAACCAAAATGATGAACACATGAAACACATTGACACCGTCCTCGATTACCACCGAGTATGGGGAGCTCTCAAATACAAACTCTTCATCCTCACTCTCAAGGGCTCAACAATGACATGGTTTAAGGGCTTGCCGAATGGTTCCCTCAACTCATGGGAGGATATGTGCAAGGAATTCACATTTCACCGCACGAAGGCGTCAACCCAAGACCGTTACCTCCCTTAGCGTTGTCATCTAGGGGAAGGACGAAACCCCAGAGAGAATGGTGGAAATTTGAGCTAGGAACGGAGGCAGAGACGAACCCCCTCCATACACCACCATCACAAAAAGAAGAAGAATCAGCCTCACTTTGCAAAGGGTTCATTCACACATAAAATCCTAGAATGTAGCATCCTAATATCCATATAAGCCACCCATGTTAGAGACGTACGAGTGTACAAAACAACTAACCAAAATGATGAACACATGAAACACATTGACACCGTCCTCGATTACCACCGAGTATGGGGAGCTCTCAAATACAAACTCTAGCTTCATCCTCACTCTCAAGGGCTCAACAATGACATGGTTCAAGGGCTTGCCGAATGGTTCCCTCAACTCATGGGAGGATATGTGCAAGGAATTCACATTTCACCGCACGAAGGCGTCAACTCAAGACCGTTACCTCCCTTAGCGTTGTCATCTAGGGGAAGGACGAAACCCTAGAGAGTACATAAAGCGCTTCACATGGGAAATAGTGGAGGTCAAGAGAGCCAATGATAAGTTGAAGTGCTTCATCTTCTAGAAGAGTTTGAGGACGGATACTATGATTAAGGAGGGAGTTGTTGACTTGTGCTCAACCAGAAATTAACTATGAAGAAAAACTTTTGGCAGCCAAAGTGGAGAAAAGTAAAGGACCCAGGAAGAAGGAAGATAAAGGCGAAAGAGAAAATAAAGGACACGATAGAAATACACATAATATACCCCTCCAAACACATCAAGAGAAAGAAACCTGCAAGAGTGTGCCAACACATAATTTGTAGAGCCAGGGGTCAGATTCCCCAAGGAAATTAGAGAATTTGCAAGGACAAACATGACAAAATACTGCGGGTTCAATATAAAGGATGCAATTGATGAGCTGATATAGGTGAAGAATTCCAGAAAAGGAAAGTTAACTTTCAACTGGGAAGGCACATTTAGGGTCACGACATCAACATGCTAAAGAACATACATCCTACAAACACTCTTAGGTGAACAAATTCCTCGTAAGTGGAATGCCTCCAAATTCAAAAAATACTACAGTTAGACACAACAAATGTAAAGGTCAAAAAGTTTTATTAATCAAATTTCAAAATATATATATATATATATATATATATTACTGACAAATTTAATACAAAAATTTACTTTTGTTAATTTTTGTGCTTTTGTCAAAGAGATTTTATATTTTGGGATGGAAATAATATCAATTTTGCTAAATTCTCATGTGTTATTGATATTTTAATACACTGCTATAAAATACTATAAAATCAAATAGATGTAAGAAAATCATCATTTATAAAAAAAGGTGGACAATGGAGTTTAATTAATATATACGGTTGAGTTAAGATGACAAATTCTGCTTTTTTTTAGTACTTAAAGAAAATGAATGGACATTAATGTCAGCCAGACATGCAAAGTGAATTGAGCTATTAGGCGGGTGAATCAATGGGAATGTCAAACTGAATCTCCCTGCCGGCAACATATACACCAATTCTTGACCTTTCAGGTACCGCTAATTACACTTTTTCAAGAACAGAGAAAATAAAGCTTACACGGTTAAGGACTTAAGATTATAGTACTGGTTTGGGAAAATAAATATAGAATAATGGTATTTAGACACTCATTTTTTGTTACATTTATGGATGTCAATTTGCATCCGTCATAGCGGATCCCTGCGGAGATTGCCCCGTTTGGAGATCCGAAAACGGGGATTTTTTCCCCGTGGGGACGGGGATAGAGGCAAAACTTCCTCCGGATACAGTTCGGGGCGGGGATGAGGATTAAACATCCGTCCCCGCGGATTCTCCGAATCCGTCTATATATACTTAAATATATATTTTTACTACTATTATTATTCTAGGTTTATTTATATTCGAAAATTCTAGGTTTCTATTTTGCTATGAATTATGAGATATTTTGGTTATTAATTTTTGTATATATGATTAAGCATATGTTGTTATGCATTGTTTTTTGGTTATGAAATGCATTATGTGTTGTTTTGATCATTAAAAAAGAATGATGCAAAATATTTATTTATTTTTTAATAAAAAAGGAAAAAATAACATCATAATTTTGTCCGTAAAATATATAAATTTTTTAATATTCGATCTCCGTGGATCCCCGCAGGTACCGTGGGAATGGGGGCAAAAATTCTCCCGCGGACATTTCGGGGCGGGGAACAGGGATGCTTACTCTGCACATTCCCCGCCCCGTTGACATCCCTAGTTACATCTACCTCACCTAATTAATCGATCAGGTCCAAAAATATAACTAATTTAGTTTAGTAGATAATTAATTCAGCTCCCATGAAGTTTAAATCGTGGTTAATTAAATTATGGTTAACGTCCCGTGAACCTAACTTAGTTGGCAGAGACATTGCATTGTATATGCAGGGCTGAAGTTTGAATTTCGGTGATTCCACTTATTCACCTTAAGGGTGAATTTCTGACCATTAGACTACATGACAATATATATATATATATATATATGATTAACCACAATTTTACAACTTTTTAAATGTGGTTGAAATTAATTATATACTCAATTGAATAACCTTTTGTCCCCGTGAGCGTAACTCAGTTGATAGACATATATATATATATATAATGCAATGACTGGGGTGTAAATCCTGTTACTCCCACTATTTCACCTTAAAAAAACAAAATTATAGCGTCACTAGACTTGTTGCAAGTGTAAGAAAAATTGTTCGAATATTGTGGAATCTAAATCAACCACAAACTTTGTCTAATAGTTTTGTGTATTAAGAGAAGAGAAAACAATTGAGTAAACAAAATCGTCAAAACTGTGGCGACATGAAATAATAAATTGACAAAAAGACAAAAAAATACAAATATAAGAAAACAAATTAAGTTTACAAGAATCTTTGATGTATACAATATCACAATTTAACAAAGTTTATATATATATATATTTTGGTCACAACAAAGTTTATACTTATTTGCAACCTTGAAATTTTCGTTAACCCAGCTGTTTTTTGCACGTTTTGTAGCCATATGCCAGCAGCGCTAACATTGTCACCAATCACTATTCTTTCATACATTCATTTTTCTTATCAATATATATTAATCTCTTGTTACATTTTCTTTTAACAAATTAAACCACTATGGATCAAGCTAGTACAATTGAAGCTGAACCTTCCATAGTGTTACATAGTAAATCAAAGAAAGTGGTAAAATCAAGAGAGAGTAGTTTTAATAGTGAATATGAAGGATCAATAGGAGAGAAACCATCAAGATATGAAGTTTGGGGATGGTATTTGTATGAGTTTTGTTCTTACTTTGTTCAAACAGTTCTTATACCTGTATTGTTTCCTCTTATTATTAGTCAGTTACAGATTCTACCTAAGGATCCTTTTCAGGATTGGCAGAATAATCATCAAGGCATGATCTGTTCAGACAAGGAAATTCATCTGTAAGTATACTTACAGTACAGTTTAATGTGTGAAAAGAAATATGAGTAAATCACTAATTCGGCACCTGAAATTGTAGGGGTCGGACATTTATTTGTTAAAAATTGTGAATAGGTAAAATAGACCCTGATTTTGAATTACGATGAGAAATTATTGACTAAATTATACTTTTGACCCCCTAACTTTCATAATAGCACATTTGGCCTTAACTTTAGTTTCTTTTAAAAAAGATTGTCCCCACACATAAACGGTGAGTGAAGATGTGACGTCTCTCTTATAGTCCTGAAGTATTTGAGTTTGTGTTCCCGCACTCCCCAACAATTTTATGCCTTTCAAAATATTTGTGGATGAAACTATTTATGTATATTAAAGTGTAATACAAATATTGAATGCAAACCATTAAATTTGATTACAGGTACAGCACTCTCACAAAGCGCACAATATCAGTAAGTGGTTCAAACTTCTCATCATTGGAATGGACATCAATTGCATGGGCAACAGGTCTAACCATAGCAATACCAATCCTCAGTTTCATCTCATTCCATCTCAACAGCCAATTCCAAACACTCATCACAGCAGTATCAACCGGCGTCGGAGTTTTCTTCTGTCTCCCAGCAGGATTCTTCAAAACAACATTCATTTTCATTCCTTACATTGCTTTCATAGTCTTAGCAACCACAGTTGCATCTTCATCTCACACTCATCATCTTGCTCTCATGGTTTCTTCTTTTAACAAATCCAAAACACAAAAAGTTTCAAGTTTTTACTCTCTTTTAGCTACTTCTTTTGGTTGTTTAGGTTCAGCTATAATCTCTACTTTCATTTATCATATGCTTCGAGAACCCGATGATCGTAATCTTTATACCCTTTGGATTGTTTCAATCTTTAGTGGATTAATATGGGGTGTTGGTCTTTTACATGTTGTTACAGCCATAAACAGAACTACTGTTTCCTCAGTTTCTTTGATGAACAGAACAATGTTTTACCCTTGTCATATATTCAAACATCCAAAAGCAATTGCAGGGCTTTTTGGGGTTTTCCTCTCATCATTTACAACAATGTGTATTTTCACTGGTGGTGTTCTTTTCATAGTTGGTAATCTTTGTATTAAACCAGTTCACTTACTTTATTTTTGGTTAACTTATTTCCTTTTTCCATTACTTTCATTACCACTTTTACACTCTTTACAACAACTACTTAACGCGAATTCAGCGAAAATGAAAATCATTGGTTTTCTTTTGTCAATGTTATCTTCTGGTTTTGGATTCTATTTTCGGAATAGTAACTGGAAATGGGGTCATATACTTATATTTGGAGGGGTTCAAAGCATTGGAAGTGGAGTTTTGCATGCATTTGGAAGAGTTTTGGTTTTGGAATATGCTCCGGCCGGGAAAGAAGGTGTTTTCTGTGTTTGGTATGGTTGGATTAGAGCTGCTGGATTGTGTTTGGGTTTCACTGTTGCTTCTGTTGTTCCTGGACAAATTAAAACTTCTTTTGGTCTTGCTTTTGTTGCTGCACTTGTTGGAATTGTTGTTCATCTTTTTGGTAATGTTGATGATAATAGTGAGAGTGGTTCACATGAGAATGATAATCTTGGATTAGATTCTAAAGAATCTGTTAGTGTTTAATTCATACTCCATGTAAGAATAAATTCATCTTAATTACTACATTACCATCTTATATTATATGTTCTATGTATTTTTATATTCTTTGCAATGGTGTTATTTATTTTATAAAACACAAAAAAGTAACAATTTAAGTAACTCATTGAAAAAAGTCAAATCAAGTAACACCTAAGATTAGATAAACAATAAAATCTCAAATCACATAATCTACTAGTGTATTTGAAAAATCAAGCAAAAAAATACATAATGTAGTAATTTGTTTAAAATCCATATCTTGGTTGGAAAAAGGCATCCAAAGCTGCACATTGTTGTTCAATTTCCGATAAAAAGGAAATATCTTTCCCTTCAAACACATGTGGTTGCTTAACCCAACAATCACCATCATTAAGCTGATTATGCACCAGATCATCTAACTTCCCAAATTCGCCAAGTTGGCATGTTGATGAAACTTGAGGCAAACTAATATTATCAAATGGCTTCAAAGGAGCTGGAACATGTTGGATTTGAGGAATGCTATGCATGACATCGAGTTGACTTGACTGTGAGGAGAAAACATTCTTTTGAGGCATAAGATAATCCAAGTCAATAAGATCAGTGTAATCTATCATGTCACTAATATTATCAATTGGCTTCAAAGGAGCAGGGACATGTTGCATTTGAGGAATGTTATCCATAACATCAAGTTGACTTGATTGTGAGGAAAAAACATTCTTTTGAGGCATCGGATTATCCCACTCAATAAGATCAGTGAAATCCTTCAACTCACTAATATCAATAAGAGGCTTCATAGGTTGACTTGATTGTGAGGAAAAAACATTCTTTTGAGGCGTCGGATCATCCCATTCAATAAAATCAGTGAAATCCTTCAACTCACTAATATCAATAAGAGGCTTCATAGGTTGACTTGATTGTGGAGAGGCAACATTCTCTGGAGGCACAATTTGTATCTGAGAGGTGTTTTGGATGAAACTCTTTTGATCACATTGTTGCATACTTTTCAGCATGATGATCCTTTGATTACAAGCTTGAATTTTGAGATCAACAATATCAATGAAACCTTTCAGTTGCTCCCTTCCCAAGTTATTGAAACACCGACCCCATGTTGGATATTTATTCATTACGATCTTTTTCCGCACACTCAAAATATCAGCTTCAACCTTATTCTTCTTATTTTCAAAATAATCCTTCGCATTAAATTCTTTTGGAGTCATCTCAATCTTTTGTTGCTCATATTTTGTAAGCATGGATTGTAGAGTTTTGGAGTCTTGTGGCCAAATCATTGGTTTACCATCACCATCACCATCGTACACAATTAAGCAAGCTTCAACTCCAAAGTTTTTAGAAAATTCAGCGACTTTTTTTGTTAATCCTTTCTTTCTCTGAATGAAAGCTGCTTTTCGAACTTTCTCATTTTGAATCTTCTTCAATGTTACTTTTCCACTAGCACGACCCATTTCTATAAATTCAAATATAAAAATTATCAATAACAAAACCTTCTTGGTGGAAAATATAAAAATAAACCTATCTTAAAGTTTAATTCTTTAGCTGCACATTATACACAGAAAAACTAGTAGACAAATTTTAACAATAACAATGATGACGATGTCCTGCTTGCTTGAATATTTAAAAAGAAATATATTTGCTGAAATGTTAAAAAAAATTCATTCTTTCTTTTTTTTGGAACAGAGTTTACATAATAAGTTATGCAATAAAAAAGAATAATGAATCTTTAGACAAATTTAACACAACAATAATGAATCTTTTTCAAAAAGAAATAAATAATATCATAATCTTAATAAAATATCTAGAAAATATAGTATAGTAATTAAGAGAACCCTAATCAATTACATACCTAATTCTGTGATCATGTTTAGAGGACATACATCTAAAGGGCCACATATCAGTAGTTTTTTTTTTTTTTCGAACGTAGTTAAAAAGGTGATTAAATGGGAAAAACAACATGATTAGTACTAATGTCAATTGTTGTTTAAAAGAAACAGAGGAGGGTGTGGTTTACTCAAGAACATAAAGACAATGTTAAACTTAACAAGAGACAGCTGAATTCATAAAAAACAAACAAAGAAAAGGGCATTTCATAAAATAAAAAAATTCATAAGAAACAAAGAAAATAGAATGTATCAAAAAGTGTTTACCTTTCACAGTGATTGATCTTGATCTTGATCTCTCAAACAAACAGTGTGATGTTATTATCTCTCAAAAAGTTTTTGCCTTTTAGGATGCAAAGTAAAAAGAAAGTATAATGTAATGTATGAGTTAACATGAGATGTATTTATAACCCATTAGATTTGCAAATTTTATTACCGTTAGAAATTTTAATTACCAAATCTTGTGTTAAAAGATTTTCTCTCTCTCTTTTTTTCTTGTGCTACAAGATTACTTCTTTTCCTAATATTTATTTGTGTTAAAAAATGTTACATTGAATAAAATCATGAAACAAATAATTGGAAAACTTTGAATTTTATTTTAACGACTAATCATTAAGTGGGGGCTTCATTTAGAGGTATTAAACTTTTGATTAGTTAATTTATTTACGGTTGGAACTACAGACCCACAAAAAATTGTTAAGAGATATTCATACACCAATTTTTTCTTACACTTGTGACTAAGGGTAATAATACCACCGAGTTAGGTTTTGTTATGTATAAATTTTATCTGTTAAAAATTTTAAAGGTTTAAGTTTATAGAGTAACATCATATTTTGGTTTTTGAATCATTAGTTCGCCGTTAAATTAGTACATGACTCAAACAAAAACATTAAAATATTTTTCGATTCTATAACCTGTTAGGCACGTTAGTCCTTAACGTTAAAAATTTACGTTAACTTTTTAAATAAACTGATTTGACACTTTCATCACCAATTATGTGTTCTGTTTGTTTCGATTAATACTGAAATACATCTCCAAGTTTGATGAAATTTGTTTTGCTTTTTAGGGTTGTTAGTTTTTTTAATTAATCTTCTGGTTATTAGGGAAAAGGGTCCGGTAATTTAGAGTTCAGCTGCGAAGTAAGTAAAGACTGTCAAATAATTATTCCGATTAAAAAAAAGTGCATGAAAAATGAGTAATATATATATATATATATATATATATATATATATATATATATATATATATATATATATATTGGTATGTTGGTTAACTAATTTCGGTTTTCTTTTTTCACCACTAGTATCCGGTCCACTAAACCGTTTTATCTGGTTCGGGAGTCAGTTTTGGCATTAAGTAGTTTCAGCCCCCTCCCGATCGCAGTTGCGGGGATCGAAGCATGATCTCCTCCTACCAAGTCTAGCATCAATCATTACTAAACCAACTAACGATTTGATTATTTCAGAGATGCTAATAATAATAAAGATGTCATTAATTCACATTATAATTTACAAAAACCACTAGTTGATGGAAATTTTCATGATCCTAAGATTGATATGGTTTCCTAAAAGAGTTGACAATGAAAGTTTTCATCAAGGGAAAACAGAGTGCTTTGTTTTCATGGATTCTGTTTATGAAGAAAAAACATATTGCTTTCAACTGTCATTTTAGTCTTTGACTAGATTGTCACGGCCCAATCCAAATCATGACCGGTGCACGAACTAATAATAGTCTGGAAAGCCTAATAAACACACTTAGCAAACGATAAACATGAAATTTACAATATGACCCTTTACTGAAAAATAATATTTGCTGAGATTTCAACCGAGTATCATCTGTATTTTCGACGTTTTCAAAATCAGAATGAATCTGTTTTACAGCATACATCGTCAACTAGAGTTTCACGAAATACATATTTAAATTTATACAATCCAAAATAAATATATTCCTAGACTCAAAATAAAGTTGGATTTCTAAATATTTTCTTTAATATATTCCTAGACTTAAATTTATACAACCCAAATATTCCTGGATTTCTAAATATTTTCTTTAAAACTGATGCAATTTAATGGAACCCAAATAACCAACTTTAAAGAAAATATAGAAATCCAGTCAAATAAAATAAAATAAATCGTTGCGAGAGTAATGACATCCAGTCATATGATGTTTTTAGGGTCACTTTAGTGTCAATTTCAAGTAGTAATGAGTTAGATCAGGTCAATTACGCTAAGTTTTAGGTCATTCTGCAAAGAGTTGAAGAGTTGGATGCACATTGAAGAATACATGTATTTCAAGCTAATCATATGAAGAAAAATGAAGAAAGCTGGGAGTTCCCAAGCACTGCCACCTGCGAAAGAGAAGTTACAGAAGTATGGAAGTGACAGAGAAGTCAACCTTCTTTGCCAAGGGACTAAACTATATGCTCTATCGAATACTAAACTATAGATGCCGCAAAAGCCCCAACTATGGCTCAAGAAAAGAAGGGAGTATCCATGAGATGAGTGCACATAAGTCATAACATTGAGTTATGAATGTGTTCCCATCTCTTTCTTGATTGGCACACTCTTAACATCATCAAGAAATTTCCAATTAAATACATAGAAAAATATACTCAAGTAACAAGATATGGATTCTCTGCAGTCACTATTTAACTGCAGGTTAATCTCAATCATCCATCTTTAATTTTAGACCACCAAAATTTAAATCTAAATTCTTGTAATGCAGTAATGACGGATTTGGATCCTCTCCAATTTTTTCTCTCCAATTTCCTCTCCAATTATTATTATGTGTCTTTCTCTCTCATGTGAAGAGAGAGAAATTAATAATAAAAAATAAACAAGTAATGATGAGAGAGAATAAATGATGAGAGATAAAGACACAAATGAAGTAGAAAAGCAGAAAATAAGCCGAGCCAAACGGAGCCATAAAAATAATTGGAGAGAGAATTGGAGAGAAAAAATTGGAGAGGATCCAAATCCAGTAATGACATGATTGCATGGTTATTTGAATGAGATTGGATCCTCTACTTCATTTTTCTCTCCATCTCTCTCATTCCTCTCTATCTCTCTTAATCTCACTCTCTCTCATAATTATTTTTAAATTTTTTATTGAAGAGAGAAATAGAGAGAAATGAGAGAGATAGAGAGGAAAGTAAAAGAGATAATCCAAATCAGCGGATAGCTTAGCGTCTGCCAGTGCCACGACACTGAGGCTCCTAACGCCATCTTTAAGTATAAACCACGGAGTCTAAAGTCTAAACTCATTTTCATATTTATAATTGACGCTAAATGAATCTTAAATTTTTTGATATGTAACACTACACTACCATAGTGAAAGTCGGACAAACAAAGCTGACGATCTCAGAGACTCCCAATTCACCCAGATAATGATTCTTCGGAACCGGTAAGTCTTTCAACCCCTCCCTCTTAGATCCTACTTGAAATTGGTTTCTGAAACTCCCGATTTTTATTTAATTAGGGTTTTTTTTCATTCTCAAAAGGGAAAGGAAGCGCGAGGTTTCCCCAAATTGGTATAAGATGTAGAATTCAAAACTTTGATTAAATAGCGAAGTTGTTCCCAGGCATCCAAGTGCTATGTATTGGTACTATTGTAGGTATACATGTAACATGTTCATGTATCTTGGTTAGTGTATGTAGATGTAGCTAGTGTCACTGTTGTGCTGCTTTGTTTAGTTTGTAATCCATTATTTCATTATATTGTTTTACCAATCCTGCCATTTCCAGTTTTTTATGGCTATCAACTTGTAACTACTATGTTATTATTTCATACTTGTACCAGGCATTGGATTATTGTCATTCACAAGGAATCCGGATGTAAAGTCCCATAATTGAATGATTAACCATGTGTAGCGTAAGCTTCACCAGAAAGAATATGTGGCTTCAAGGTATACTTGCTCTTATGTGTCTTTCTTTTTTACGGGAGATCACAAAGAAACAAGATTATGCTTCATTAGCTGAACTTATAATACTCTCTCACACACATTGAGTACAATCACTTTTTGATCTCCTTTATATGTGCCTGGCCTGTAGATATTTGCAAAGCTTCTTGTTGATCTTCAAGACTAATATTACTCCCTTGATTTGTGGTTGGACCTCTTGGTTGTATGTTTGCCAAATGGTAAGCAACACATTTTCCTTATAATGCAATATATCTATTTGTACTCTTAATGCCAATGTAAAATTTGAAATTTCCTACTTTACGTACCCAATGTGGCTCTGTAGCTTCTGTTAATGACCCTTACATCACACCCTATAATAATCAATATATAGAAGCCTACATTACTACTTGGCAAAATTATATATAAGAATTATAAGATGAAATCTTCATACATTCGATCAACTAATTCAATCAAGCAGTTCACTGTATATAATTCAATCAAATAATTTGTTTTGTTGTTCAGGACTCTTGTTTAGCCCACTGGAACACTGTTGTTTCTGTCCTGTGAGTTTGCTGTGTTATGCGCTTGTTTCTTAAAAGAGTATTACTAATTTGGTTTGCTGCCAATTGTAGAAAAAGAATCTGAAAAGAAACCAAAATTGTTTGGTGCTGATGAGGATTTCTCAAAACAACAAAATATATCGGTCAGTCTAAAGAAAGAGGCAAGGTTAGCTTGGGTTAGAAGAATGTTGTTTAACTTGTCATTTCTGTTAGCTAAGACCATATTTTTGAACTTGCTTCATGCTAATATAGTATAATTGAATCTTTTAGCATTTGTGTGTATAGATAGGATTTTTACAATTGATGGCAATCGATTGCATAGGTTGTAGCTAGGTGAATTTCTTTAATTTGGAGTCTATTAAATTGGTGGCTTTAAAGTTTTCCTAGATTCATATCATATTTTTTGTTGCATGTCAAAGATAATGTGATGGTTATTCTTGTTGCCTCATTATAACATATTTTATATTTCTTGGTTGAATAAATAAAGTTTCTTGTACACATTTCTAGTTATATCTAAAAATAAATAAATTATGGTGAATTCACTACTTTAGAGTCAGAGTGTTGTTTTACATTCTAGATACAAAACGCGCGCTTTATTTTCATTCTCCCTCGTTACATTTTTACTCTGAATTTTTTCAAAGTTCAATGTCTTCTTTGAATTTTCCAAACCTCAATTTCTTCTCTCAACGTTTCCGATAAACCACCGCCACCGCTCTCTCTTCCTTCCCTCTAGTAAACGCTTCCGGCACCGCTATCTCTTCCATCATCGAGCTTCAGATCCACCGTAGTTGTCTTCCGTGAGTTTCAGATCACCGAGCTTCATATCTCACTAAATCTCTTCCCTCCGTCGCTGATTTCACCTTGCCGAGCTCTTGCGTGATTCGACGCTCACTCTTCGACGTCGAGTTGTTTGCCAGATTTCACTCTTCACCGTATGATTTGTTTTCTGATTACACTGTTTTGTTGTGCCCTAATTTTATTCTAATTTTACTCTTTTCTAATTTTTTATTGAACAACATTGAATTGATGTTGCAAATTTGGTTACTGATGGGATACATTTGATTTGTTTTTAATTGTTAATTATCATAGTTCAATTTAGTTATTGATCAGTGATAACGTTTTCTTGTTTTGTTTCAAATGATATATGTTGATGGTTACCAGTTTTGAGTGGTGACTTTCAATTCCTTTCCCTTTTTGTATTGTGATTGTTTAGTCACTTTTTAGCTAAATCATTTTCTTGTGTATTTGAATATCTTTTAGTTAAAGTTAACACTTACGAATGTGGCGATGGTTTATTGCAAAACTAGGAACGGGGCCATGTCTCTTTTACGAATGGCGATGGGATCCACGGGACTGTTTGATGGTATGAGGAGTTGCTGAAGCAGGGCTGTGATATGTGCTGACTGGCCGCTGGTGTTGTTGTCAATGTTAGGAACTGATGTTGTGTGTTTGACCTTGACACTTTGTGACTCGTCGGCAGCTATCAGAAGAGTGATGGACTGTGATGCTAAGTGTGTTAGCCTTTAGGTATGTATGACTATGTATTTCGTGTCATGGTTTAAAATGGAGGCTTAGCTACCTGTTACATTGGGGCACTTCTTCTATTGTGTTAGAACCTGGTACCATGTATTTTGTGTCATGACAATGCATTTTCTTAGCTTATCTTTGTGTTTTGATGTTTGGTTTTTGTATTGGCTCACTAGTAATTAATTTGGATTTAGTTAAAGTTAACACTTACAAATTTGGATTTGGCTCACTAGTAATTAATTTCAGATTTAGTTTGTTAAATTTGGTTGAGCAGTTAGATTGGTTTGATTCCTTGTTGCTTGTTTCTTTGAGATTTTTGACTCACATCTAGCCTTTTCAAGTAGAGTTATATAAGGATACAATGAAATGTTGTGCTTAAGATGCAATGACAAAGTGGAGTTATAGTTTCATGTTATTTGACATTTAGTAAATATAATTTGTTCTTTAAGCAATGAGCAAAGTAGAGTTATAGTTTCAGGTTATTTGACATCTAGTAAATATAAAATGTTATAATAAGGCAACAAGAATAACCATCACATTATCTTTGCTAGTCCAAGAAACTATAAGCTAGCTTCTTGGACTTACCAAACAGTGCCTACACTACCATAGTGAAAGTCGTACAGACAAAGCTGACGATATCAGAAACTCATTCACCCTGCTAATGATTCTTCCGAACCGGTAAGTCTTTCAACCCCTCCCTCTTACATCCTACTTGAAATTAGTTTCTGAAACTCCCAATTTTTCTTTAATTAGGGTTTTTTTCGTTCCTTTTTTCATTCTCAAAAGGGAAAGGAAGCGCGAGGTTTCCCCAAATTGGCATAAGATGTAGAATTCAAAACTTTGATTAAATAGCGAAGTGGTTCCTAGGCATCCAAGTGCTATGTATTGGTACTATTGTAGGTATACATGTAACATGTTCATGTATCTTGGTTAGTGTATGTAGATGTAGCTAGTGTCACTGTTGTGCTGCTTTGTTTAGTTTGTAATCCATTATTTCATTATATTGTTTTACCAATCCTGCCATTTCCAGTTTTTTATGGCTATCAACTTGTAACTACTGAGTTATTTGATACTTCTAGCAGGCATTGGATTATTGTCATTCACAAGGAATTGGGATGTAAAGTCCCATAATCGAATGATTGACCATGTGTAGCGTAAGCTTCACCAGAAAGAATATAATGTTCGTGTGGCTTCAAGGTTATGTGTCTTTCTTTTTATGGGAGATCACAAAGCAACAAGATTATGCTTCCTTAGCTGAACTTGTAATACTCTCTCACACACATTGGCCTGTAGATATTTGCAAAGGTCTGGGAGCTTCTTGTTGATCTTCAAGACTAAGATCTATCGGTCAGTCTAAAGAAAGAGGCAAGGTTAGCTTGGGTTAGAAGAATGTTGTTTAACTTGTCATTTTTGTTAGCTAAGACCATATTCTAGAACTTGCTTCATGCTAATATAGTATAATTGAATCTTTTAGCATTTGTGTGTATAGATAGGTTTTTTACAATTGATGGCAATCGTTTGCATAGGTTGTAGCTAGGTGAATTTCTTTAATTTGGAGTCTATTAAATTGGTGGCTTTAAAGTTTTCCTAGATTCATATCATATTTTTTGTTGCATGTCAAAGATAATGTGATGGTTATTCTTGTTGCCTTATTATAACATATTTTATATTTCTTGGTTGAATAAATAAAGTTTCTTGTCCACATTTCGAGTTATATCTAAAAATAAATAAATTATGTTGAATTCACTACTTTAGAGTTAGAGTGTTGTTTTACATCAGAATAATAATGCTATGACTATGGAAATAATACCACAAGAATTAAAAGGAAAATAATAGTTTATTGTTTAATTTAACACCAGTAAAATACATAGTAATTTGTTTAAAATCAATATCTTGGTTGGAGAAAGGCATCCAAAGCTGCACATTCTTGTTCAATTTCAGATAAAAAGGACATATCTTTCCCTACAAACACACCAGACTGCTTAACCCAATCATCACCTTCATTTAGTTTATTATTAGCTGCCCAATTATCAAAATCTACAAGTTGAGTAGCCCATTTCTGATCAGATTTATCCACTAAATCATCTATCTTACCAAATACGCCAAGTTGGCCAGTTGATGAAACTTGATGCAAACTAATATTATCAAGTGGCTTCAAAGGAGCATGGACATATTGCATTTGAGGAATGCTATGCATAACATCAAGTTGACTTGATTGTAAGGAGAAAACATTCTTTTGAGGCATAAGATCATCCAACTCAATAAGATTGGTGTAATTTATCATGTCACTAATATTATCAATTGGCTTCAAAGGAGTATGGACAGGTTGCATTTGAGGAATGTTAGGCATAACATCAAGTTGACTTGACTGTGATGAAGAAACATTCTTTTGAGGCATAAGATCATCCCACTCAATAAGATCGATATCGGTGAAATCTATCATGTCACTAATATTATCAATTGGCTTCAAAGGAGCAGGGACATGTTGCATTTGAGGAATGTTGTGCATAACATCAAGTTGACTCGATTGTGAGGAAAAAACATTCTTTTGAGGCATCGGATCATCCCACTCAATAAGATCAGTGAAATCCTTCATCTCACTAATATCAATAAGAGGCTTCATAGGGTGACTTGATTGTGGAGAGACAACATTCTCTGGAGGCACAATTTGTATCTTAGCGGTGTTTTGGATGAAATTCTTTTGATCACATTGTTGCATACTTTTCAGCATGTTGATCCTTTGATTACAAGCTTGAATTTTGAGATCAACAATATCAATGAAACCTCTCAGTTGCTCCCTTCCCAAGTTATTGAAACACCGACCCCAAGTTGGATATTTATTCATTACAATCTTTTTCCGCACACTCAAAATATCAGCTTCAACCTTATTCTTCTTATTTTCAAAATAATCCTTCGCGTTAAATTCTTTTGTAGTCATCTCAATCTTTTGTTGCTCATATTTTGTAAGCATGGATCGTAGAATTTTGGAGTCTTGTGGCCAAGTCATTGGTTTACCATCACCATCACCATCGTACACAATTAAGCAAGCTTCAACTCCAAAGTTTTTAGAAAAATCAATGACTTTTTTTGTTAATCCTTTCTTTCTTTGAATGAAAGCCGCTTTTCGAACTTTCTCATTTTGAATCTTTTTCAAGGTCACTTTTCCACTCGCACGACCCATTTCTACAAATTCAAATAAAAAAAAATTATCACTAACAAAATCTTATTGGTGGAAAAAATAAAAATAAACCTATCCTAAAAACTTTTAAAAGAAACAGAGGAGGGTACTGTGGTTTATTCAAGAAAGAACATAAAAGTTAGAGTAAACCCAAATAGGTTTTATTTTCTATAATATCAAAGGAACGTTATTAACTCTATAAAAGATTCTTTAACTTTTAAGTCTTTAACCATGGAGAAGAATCAAACAAAACAATGTACAATAACAAAGAAAAAGGCATAAAAAAACAATCAAAGAAAAAGTTTTTACCTCAAACAACGTACAGTGTGTGATCTTCTTGATCTCTCAAACAAACAGTGTGTGTGAATTGTGATGTTCTAATAATGCAAAGAGGATTGAACAAAGAAAGTATAATGTAATGTATGAGTTAACATGAGATGTATTTATAACCCAATAGATTTTCTTACCGTTAGAAAATTTTAATTACCAAATATTGTGTTAAAAGATTTTCTCTCTCTTTTTTTCTTGTGCTACAAGATTTACTTCTTTTCATAATATTTATTTGTGTTAAAAAATAATAAAATCATGAAACATATAATTGGAAATCTTTTGATTTTATTTTAACGATTAATCATTAAGTGGGGGCTTTGATTTAGAGGTGTCAAACTTTTGATTAGTTAATTTATTTGAGGTTGGAACTAGAGACAACCATAAAAGTGTTAAGAGATGTTCATACACCAATTTTATTAGAGGTATAAATTTTACTTAGGGAAAAACTAAAATGTGTCCTAAGAGCACATGTTAATGACTCGAAAAAGAAAATGTTTTATCACAATTCATATAACTAATTTACTTTTTAAACTTGATCACAAATTAATTATATACAAAATTTAAGAAAATCTTTCCATTTTTGAATTCTTAACAAAGGTACATGTTAGCAAAATCATTTTACTTATTAAAAAGCTTAAAAGCTTAAGTTTTTCACCAAACAAAAAAAAAAAGCTTAAGTTTAAGGACTAACCTATTGGTCCCTGAATTGGTAGCTTCCTGTCAAATTAGTATCGGACTCAAAAGTAAATAGTCTCGAATCTTTAAAATCATTAGTCACTTTATTCCTTAATGTTAAAATTTGGTGTTAACTTTTTTAAAATGTTGATGTGGAACTTTGGAACATCGCTGATATGGCATAAAGGACCAAAGTGAATATTAAGACAAAATTAAATTATTAAAAGATAATTTTTTTAAGAGCATCTAACACACTAACCCATTGATTCCAAATTCGAAACACTACCCATTCATTCATTATATGTAAATTGTCTAATACTCCTTCCGATCTTTTTTACAAGAGACAGTTAACATTTTAGATTCATTTAGTAATTGATGTAACGTAGACCCGAGGGGAGGTTGAGTCAACATTCAATTATTCAGTGAATTTAAAAAATAAATTGTCTCTTATAAAATGAATTGAAGGGAGTAAGAATCAATCAATAACCGTTCATTCAATTCTTCCAAACGTGTCGAACATTATAATTATAACCATTAACCACTTCAAAACTGTTTATGCTACGACAAAACAAAGTGAAAATTAACCAAGTCATTCACATCAACTGGTTAATTTATTTATTTTTTTTAACGGCCCTCAATTAGTTAATGAGTTTGGCAATTATTTAAGAGAATCCGAGGTTGATTCATAAATGAAACAATTTTTTTATATCAGATTTTACTTACTTGTGACTATACTCCGAACTACTAGAGTCCCTTCTCCTAAGAACCAAAGAGTTTAAAAAAAATTGAAAATCGAAATTTTTTTCTCGGAAAAAGATCGGAAACTTTTTTCCGAAAAAAAAAATCGAAAAAACTTTTCGAAAAAAATATCGGAAACTTTTTTCCAAAAAAAAATCGAAAATTTTTTCCCGAAAAATAGTCGGAAACTTTTTTCCGGAAAAAGTCGAGAATTTTTTTCAAAAAAAGATCGGAAACTTTTTTCCAAAAAACAATCGAAATTTTTTTCCCGAAAAAAAGTCGGAAACTTTTTCCCGGAAAAATCGAGAACTTTTTTTTCCGGAAAAGTAGAGAATTTTTTTTTCGAAAAATTATCCAAAAAAAAAATCGAGAATTTTTTTTTCCGAAAAAAAGAAATTATAATTTTTTTATTGATTCAGTTAACTGAATTTTTTAACACCTCTAGTTCTATTTGTTTGGATTAATACTGAAATATATATTCAGGTTTGGTGAAATTTGTTCTGCTTTGAGGTTAATTATTTTTTGAATTACCCATCTAGCTTCCATAAAAGGTGAGGTAAGTAGAGATTTTAAGAATTGTTTGCACCAGAAATCAAACTCAGGTTATGCCAAATGATTCATTTTAGAGGGAGTTTATTAACTACTTGAGCTCAATATTTTATAGCACCAAAAATTAAGTTCGGGTTATGCCAAACGATTTATGTTTTTTTATTAGATTATTTGAATTGAAATTTTAAACAATAAGTTGTGATGAATTCCAAAAGGTTTTTTTTAATATTTTTTCATTGTTGTGTTTGTCGTTAGATTGTGCCAAATTGCATCAAGTAGATAAACACGAAACCACTTTTGCAAGCTTGAAATGTTCATCTCCACACACACAACAACAAACAAAGGAGGAATTTCAAAGATGATTTCACTTTAAACTTCATTGTAGGTGTTTTCCTGTATTCAAAGGCAAAGCCCTCATGCTCTTGGAATGTGTATAATTGATATGCGGAGTTCCGTTTGGTGAAATTTCGAGTAACACAACTCCGAAACTATAAATATCACTCTTAGCAGTTAAGTGTCCTGGTGAAAGTACAAACAGAAAATTACATAATCGATTAGTGAATATGAGGTACATTGCTTAACAAAATCAAAATATCATTGTTTAAGAAAATAAAGACTACAAGAGAATTTATAATGATACCTTATGGACTACTATACTACTAACTTATAAAGTCCAATGCTTAAAACCCTAATATATCTAACATTTCCCCTCAAATGATCACGATGTATTAACGGATAATCATCGAGAGTTTGTCAAACGAAAAACATAATAATATAACTCAAAACATTTTATTTCTAACCCTACCCCTCAAGTTAAAGCTTACTACACAAATTAACGCTGAAAATAAAGCAAACCAACTAATGTCACAACCAATTGAGAGCAACAACTAACATGCAGAGTAGATAAACCATTATAGTCAGGCGAACCAAATCAAACTAATCCAACATTCAATCCAATCCAGTAGAAAGAAGAACCAAACAAAAAAAAAATCAACCAATGGAGAAAAGTGCAATGAATTAGAAGAACCAATAGAGGGAGAAGTGCAATCGAATCAATAGAGGGAGAAGTGCAATCAACCAGAAGATTCGATAGGGAGAAATGCAATCAATCAGAAGAATTAATAGATGGAGAAGTGCAATCAATCAGAGGAAACAATAAGGAGAAGTATAATTCAATCAATCAGAAGAATCAATATGAAGAAATACAATCAAACAAAGGAAATCATCATAGAGAAGTAATCAGGCAAAAGAATCAATCGGAGAAAGGGTCAATCAAACACCAAAAATCAAAACAAACTCATTCTCAAACTTTTGGGAACTCAACGGCGGAAACAACAATTTTTTTAAGGAGGACCAAAATCATGCTATAGATACCATGTTAACTGTAAGATACAAAATAGAAAATAGACAAGAAGCTAGGATTTCAATAATATCATAATAACACTGCTTAAGAAAATAAAGGTTACGAGAATTTGTAATAATATCTAATGAATTACTAGACTGCTAACATATAAAGCGTAATAAGCCCTGATAAATCTAACAAGCCCAATATCTTATTGCATTTTGAGAATGTTTTGTTTATTACGAGTGCGTGAAAAATAAGTAGTAGTATTCTTTTTGTTTGGTTTATTGGTCGATTTATTTCGGGTTTTTTTATTTAGGAGGAGATGTTAATATGTCATTAGTTCACCATCACAACAACCACTATAATTTTTTGTCATATTTTTAATTAATTATTTTTGTACTTTCAAATTTTATAATAATTTTTTATATTCACTTTTATAATATTATAAGAATATATCCTACAAAAAATTAAGATTTTTTTTAATATAAGAAGAATTATTTATGAATTATTAAACACAAAGAGATTTCAATAATAATAAACATGATTGGTAAAAAAAAATCAAAATTTTAAATGATATACATGAGTTAACTAAAACGTAAGGACCAAAAATCGTGACAGAAAATATTTATGGGATCAAAATTTGTTGAAATTTTTTATAGAGACAAAAATAAAATTTAAAATATCTACAAAGACCAAAAATATACTATTTAATTATATATATATATATATATATAGGGAACATATCAAGTAAGAGGGGTGTTTATTGTGAGAGATGAGAGGGTTAAACTGTGACCCTTACATTAATCATTATTATGTTATTTAATTTTAATGATCGCATCTTAACCATTTCGGTTCATCTCCTTCTCTGTTTATTTTTTTGTTTCTTGTTAACAAAAAAAATCCCCTTATGCGTAACAAAAAAATATCGCCTTCTGCATCATCTCTCTCTCAATTGTGTTTTCTTCTTCATCTTTCCATCTATGAAAAGGCTTCGTTGCATATCCAAATTGATTTCAGATGTTGGGTTTTGAAGGATTGTGCTAGTTTTTTTTTGTTTTGAAACAGTGTCAAGATTGATTGAATGCACAAATTGATTTCAGTTTTTTGTGTTCAAGTGAGCATTCATGTTCATCCGACTTGATTCCCATCCTTTGTTCTACTAATTATTAACATCTTACACAATTAATAAATTAAGGGAAAAACAAATAGGAACACAAAACCTAGATTTTGGGTTTTTTACATAAACTTTCAACTAATTTCCAGAAATTCAGAAGGAACAAAAACAAGTATAACCAGATAAAATGAATGGGAGAAATTGACATTGAAAAGGAAAAGTCGACATCAGAGAATGAGAAAAGACGCAGCGTGAAGAAGCGAGTGATGTACAGAGGAATAATAACGTGCAACGTGCAACTTATATTGGATTTGTATCTTAACCATTCATTTTGATCTAACGGTGGCTATTTAATCCTCTCATCTCTCCCATTAAGAAGTCCTCTCACTTGATATGCTCCCTATATATATATATATATATATATAGGAAATGTATCACATGAGAATGACAAAGATATATGAAAATAGTGAGAATATATAATAACCATTAGATTAAAAAAAATGGCTGAGATTAAAACATTACAATGTGCCATTGTCATATCTTATTTTCATTCCAATTCAACTTTCTATCTTCCCAACCCAGCAAAAGACACACAGAATCAACACCCTGGAATTGGTGGAGTCATCGAATAATTTTTTGTTTCACAAAATTAGGAATTGTTTCACCCTTTACGAAATTAGGAATGCTTGCAGCACGTCGGCAAAGACGACGACCCTTCAGGTGCTCACACAAGTGAATGTGTGTTTGAGATCGAGAAACAACGGAGACTGACGAAGACAGCGAACACAGTGTTTCGGTGGCGGAAGGAATCGTAAAGCAGCGGCATGCAAAGATTAGAAGTTTCGTGACGACCGTGATGGAAGGGTGTTGGGCGAGACGATGAAGAAGGCTTGTTGGTGAAAATCTGAGTCAAATATCCATTTTTGATTGTCTTCTCTCCCAATTTTTAATAAATCGACTGAACATAAAATACAATAAAAGGGTGTAATTCCGATACCGAATTCTCTATCAACTCACTGTTTCCGTCATTCAACTTCAACGCATGATTCTTCTCTCACAAAGTGAATATCATTATACAACACATAAAACAAATTGCAATCAGTGGATCTAGTTACTCCTCATTTTTTACTATTATCATTTCTTGATTTAAGATTTTCAATTAATTAAAACCATTCTGTAATACCAAAATCAATGTTAATGGTGGTGGGTGTCAAAGTGAAGGATGATAGATTCACATAGCAGAGATGATGGGTTTGAGAAGATGAACAGTTCAAGAGATAGAGTGTGGAGTACCACTTGTGTTACTTAAAATAGAGTTTTTAATCTGCACCATCTATTTTTGATCAAATGGTTGATAAGTATTCTCATCATTCTCATATAAAGATACTATTCTCATAAGATATGTCCCATATATATATATATATATATATACACACACATACATACCGGTGTGGCTATAGCCACAGTGTGCCACCAAATGCATATGATCCGTACATGAGCCCCCCACCAAAAGAAGAACACTCCCATCACGAACCAAGGTAGAGGATCTATAGGCCTGACTTCACAAGGAAGACATACAAGTTAGTTTTATGAAAATTTCTCAACGACCCCGTGTTTCTTTTCTATTTCCTGAATTTTCAATTTTGCCCTTGCAAAAAACTTCGATTTTTAAAAGTTGAATTTTTTTTTCAGTTTCTAGAAACCGAAATTCCTCTGAATCTACACTACCAAAAAATTCGGTTTCTGCAAACCGAAGTTTTCTCCAGGAGCAAATTGGAATATTGCGAGATATAAAAGAGTGGCAGGGGGTTGGAAGAGAAATTTTCTAGTCTTTTTCATAAGTTCCATTCCTATCCGGCATGATAGGACGAGATGGATTGGGGTTGTTGCTCAAAGAAGGTTTGGGGAAGGTATTTTCCCTTTGATTTGATCTAAAGGTGGTATTATCTTTTAACAAAATTTGTTTATTTTTAATAAAATGTCAAAGATTTGATCAGCTTTTTTAATTTTAAAGATTTGATCGATTGTGTTAAATTTATGTTTTTAATTTATAATATTTATCCCAATATAATATGTTGTTTGTAATTCTTTACTAGTTTTAAGTTATGTTCAGGTATTGCCTATTATTTAAGTAGCGGACTAGTCTATGACATGACAGGAAGTGAAATTGATAACAAGAAAGGCAGATCAAATTTGAAACAAAAAATCAAAACAATTAAAATTCTCACTACAACTGAAAGCAAGATTACAGTGGAATAAATTTGTTACAACGTAAAGCAAATTAGTTTTAAAAATTAGACAAAAAAAAATCAATATAACAACGGGGATCATGAATGGAAGCTTCCTCCGCGGAATAAAAGAGGGGCAAACTCTCTTTTCAATGTTTGTTCCCATCCAACATCTCAACTTCTAGGAGAAGAAAGAAGGAAAGTCCAACTTTTATTTTGGGTACTACAAGTTTGCAGTTAGAAGGTTAGGCTTTTGTTTTCGGTCCTGCAGACGCAACTTAGCTACTACATCTACTAGTTTAGTAGCATGAGACAATCACATTTGTGCATAGGAAAACCCCATTTGAATGACACTCATTTCGGTTAGCCATAACGTTCTTAGTGGGGCCACAAATAGTCCCTCATCAATTACCATAATTTTCATAATCGTCGTCTTTAAAGAACACTGATGGAAACATTATTAGTAATCAACGACATATATTACGGCCATTTACCCACGAAACGACAAAAACTAACACAAACTAAACAACATATACTAACTTAAAATAAAGAAAAAGAGAGGAGGAGGAGGAGGAGGGGTGAGTGAAGTGAGTGAGAAAGGGAGGTAATTTATAGAAAAATTGGATGGCTTCCATTGGTCAATGCCATGTCATGGCCGCTGAAAGCTTGCAAGTGCACGAGTATGTTGTCATAAGAAAAAGAGTATTGAATTCCACAAGGACTAATGAATAACATGGTACAATTTGATCCAAAGAAACTTATAAGAAATTTATATGAAAAGTTTAGAGAAATGGAGATGATGATTTTGATGATTAGAAGAGTGGTGATGATGATGATGATGATGATACTTTGTTATGTGAAAACCTCCTTTTTAAAAGCAAGTTATAGATTGTGAAAGTCTCTCCTCCATAGCTACTGTTGTTACCAGAGTTAAAAATTCATTAAAAATAATTTTCAGCCACCGAAGAGATTATTGGGTTGAGTCGCGGACTAGGTCGCTCTCTTTAAGACGTACGTTTCGCGTTTCGCGGCACTGCCCAAAATTGTGCAAGCAGACTATCAACCACGAAGTCCCCAGGATAAAACAGCCCAGTTACAACTGTATACCGATTTACTACTGCACGGTAGAAATCGGTCAAAGAATACACCTTTTTGAACGGTACTACGATACCACTCGAATTGATACTACAATATCAATCTATGACTGAGCGCTACTACGATACCTCCCATATTGATACTACAATATCAATCTATGAGTCAACGGTACTACGATACCATCAGTGGTACTACGATACCACTCGTATTGATACTACAATATCAATCAATATAATGACACTGAAGTCGTTATAATATAGTACTAAGACCAATCAGAGATTATGGTACTATGACCATTCTTAATATATAGGAACTAGTAATAACATGATCACTTCTTTTTCTTGAAAACAAATTAATACTAATGATAAAATTAGTACACAGATCACATAGAATAAACATTTTCTTCTCTAAACAATAAACAATTAGGAACAAAACGTGATGCAACTCTTTTTAATTTATATAACCAAATAAGGAACAAATTGATGTGTCTGATTAGTTAATTCTAATATTAAGATAACACAATTCCAACACCTGATTTACACAGCGAGATGACTAAATTACGATTCTAGGTCTATGATAATACATTACCAAATAGTTTCACAACAATAACATAAATCCAATATTACTATATTAACACATTTTATCCAACAGATAAACCAACAATTAGACGCATAGTTATATCCTTCACAATTTCCTTGTAACATTTATACTTAGTTACAAACTCTATAAATTAAATGAGTTGCAATTTGAATTAACTAGCAAATTCATGAATATGACATGTTAAAGAGAAAAGAAATTGTTACTCATTTTAATGTGATGCACGAAGAGAAAAAAGAAGGCAAAGGGTACCTAGCAAATTAGATTGCAAACTAATTGCAGCTAGGAGCAATTCAATGAGTTCCTCTCATGCACTTTGAGTACGTGTTTTCCTCTGCTACATTTTTTCAAGAACCTCATACCTTTTCCTTGGAATGGTTATCAAAACTGAGAATTTTCTCTTTTCGGCAGCTTGTAAATTGAGTGGATGCAAATGAAGCATATTTGGTTTTTAATAAGTAACGTCTTTCATTCATTCATTAAAGAAAAAAAGTAACGTCTTATTCATAATAAAAAGGTGCAAATGCAACCTTAAATGATATTTTTATTCTAAAAAAATACACATTAGTACGGTACACACTAGTATGGTACACACTAATATGTTCTAGTATCCGAAGTGGGACTCAAATTTTATTTTCAATTCACACACCAATGTGAACATTGTTCCAACAATCCCCCACTTGAATTTAAAAGAAAATTCCAAAATATCGTAGGACGCTTTTATAAGATTGTGCATAAGCAAAGGTGTCTATGACTTAAACTTTTACATAGCAAGTAAGAGCTCGATTTAGCAAGAGTGACACTTGTCTTGAACTCTATCTCGGATTTTTCTCAAACCTGCACACAACCTTATCTTAAGGTGTATCTTTATAGCCCGTGCTTTAATGGCCCTGCACGTGTATCCCAGTTTCATGAACGCTATAGGAATTCGCCTCTAAATTCCATAGGAACCGGCCTCAGTTCCACATTCATATAGGTGAGTCTATCAAGAGTACTCCTGAAGCTCGGTACTCCACTCATACAGAGTATATATCTCATTAAGAGTTACAACTCATCCTTTCGCTTTCAGGAATCATGCTTTTCTTATTTTTACTTGCATGATCATCATTAACTCCTCACGACTTGTTATTACCCATTGAAACTATTTCTTGGGATCTCCAGTCATTTAGGTTGGGTTTCCATCATGAGAAATTCATATAGGCATTAGTCTCATCTTCTTTGATGTATTAAGGACTTCATCTTTAGCTATTTCGTCAAAGGATCTGCTAAACTTTCATCAGTGTGTACATGACCCATTCTTACAACACCTTTAGAGACTAACTATCACTGTGCTGTGTTTTCTTTTTATTCGACGTCTTTTACCGTTATAATAACGGTTCTCAATTTATGCAATAGCCGTGGTACTATCGCAAAGGATCAACACATCTGTCATAGATTATTCGATTAAGGAATCTCAAATAGCAAGCAACCAACTTGCATTCTTCACTAGCTATGGCTAGTGCTGTCATTTTAGACTTCATATTGACCAAGTCAATATAGTCTCTTTCTCTGATTTCCAAGATACAGTTTCTCTACTATATATATCAAATATATAGTTACTAATTTTTTTGGAATGATATAGTAATGTATTCCAATCTACATCATTGTATCCTTCAAGAACATCAGAAAATCTCTAATAATGTAATATGAGATTCATGGCCATTTTTATCTCATGAATCTCTCAATAGCACACCAATGCTTGTTATTTGGTTTACTAACAAACCTGCACAACAGTACCACAACATATGCAATGTCACTACATTTGCAATGTCGGGTCTAATACAATCAGTGACATATTGAATGTGGCAACATATATATGCTTTCATATTCTGATTGTCTTGCACATTCAACAGTGCTCTTCCATAGTTTTTACACTATGATCATATCATATGCAAACAAGTTTGTATTCAGTAAAATATATTTCTTTAAAACTTTCTCATCATAATGAGATTGATTTAAGGAAATTCGCATTCATGAATCAGTAATCTCAATATCCAAGATTACATTTACTTCGAAAATCATTTGACAATCATCAAATTGTCAAACTTTTCATGCCATTTCATATGGCTTGTTTCAGACTCTACAAAGTCTTATCTAATTTATCGACTTTAATTTTGTTTCCCATGAGTTAAAAAATATTTAGGTTGTTCCATAAAAATTTCTTCTTCCAATTCACTATTTATAAAAATTATTTTAATATCCATTTGGCCTTATGGATATTATTCTTGTGATTGGAGGAAAAATGTTGAAAAAATCTATATTTTTTTCTATTTAAAAAAAAAAAAACTATTTACAACCATTCAGTTTGTAGGCAAGTCTACCAAATATCAAGTCTTATTAACTCTAGAGAATCAATCTTATTATTTACGGCCACCACAATAAATCAGTATAGAGAATCCATCTCATCATTTACGGCCACCACCATAAATCAGCATCTAAGAATGACAGTTTCTTGGAGGTTCGTTGGATCCTCTTCCAATCCATAAACCATGTAATCATGTTCATATTTTGTTTTTAAGAAATATTTTCTATCTTACCTCTTTGAGGTTCTATTACATCTTGTTCGATGTTCTCATTACTGCTTCTGATCACTGGAATGTGACCAGCTACAATGCCCCCACTAGAGCCCCCACTATATGAGAAAGAATTGAGAACTTGTTTATCGTAAGCATTATGTATGGGGAATTTGTGGAGATTGCTAGAACTAAATTCAAGGAGCTTGTTATAGCAAAGTGAAGTGTAAAATAAGACGTGATGAGAAAGAGTAAAGGATTGTGGATATGATAAGTGAGAACGGTGGAATAATAGTGATTTGATGAAGAAATTAAGATTTGGATTTAAGTATATCGACGGAATAAGTAATCTTGGAAAATGTTGTGTTAAGGAATGCGAAAGTTGATTAAGCAAATGATTTGGAGTTAAGGTAATTGTATCGGAATTTGACGCGAGAAATTAAGATCGTAGTTTGGATAATATCGGATGGGAGTGTATTCAGATTGAAAAGGAAAAGTGGGATTTTATGGAATTGTGGTTTAGTAACGTTATTTGCAAGAAAAGGGTCTTATGTCGAAATGTAAGAATTGAGTAGTACTTGTTGTGGAGCGTTTCTTTCGGATGTTTCGAGATTAAGAGCACATTATTGTGGTTAGATGAAAATGGTCAATGTCACCATCACGATTCTTGACTATTTATTGGCAAATTGAGGAAACTGACCGTTCTTGATCTCTTGTCGATAGTAGACAAAGTTGTGTTGTTGATGTGGACTAATTTTGTTAAACTTAGTAATGTATAAAGTTTTGGATGTTTTGTTGGAAAACTGGATTAACTAATCTTAGCAGGATTGTTTTTGTTGTGTGTGATTTTCGAGGACGAAAATTCTTTAAGGGGGGTAGAATTGTCACATCCCGTTTTATTTATTTATTTAATTGGGTTTATTTATTTAATTGTCATGTTTGTGTTATTTAATTAAATTATGTGGCATTAGGTGTGGAGGTGTGTTTAGTAGAGTAGTGTTTTGATGAGGTGTGATTATTAGATTGGGCTTTTTGGTGAGTTGGGCTTAGAATAAGTGAAGGGTAGTTTGGTAAATGTAGGAGAGGTTTAACCTAGATATAAATAGGTACTTTTAAGAGAGAGAATTCATTTTGTGTTGTTTTTTGTGGAGGTAGAGAGAGAAGCTCTCATGAGAATAGAGAAAGAAAGGGTTAGAGAAGAAGATGAAGAACAAATAGAGAAAAGCCAAGTTAGAGGGGAAGATTGAAGAGGGAAAGCTAGAGAGATTCTTCAATCAAGGTAAGAGAGTAGATATATATGATTAATGAGTGACTAAGAGGGGGGAGAAATCTCATTTCTCTTTGCCCAAACCTTCTCACTCATTTTGTGTTATAAAGATTATATTTTTATGAACTTATATGAATCAAAATGCTATCTTTTGAATGGATTTCGTGTTATACATATCTTATGATGCTAAAAGTACGAATTGATGATATTAAAAATGAGAATCTATGGATGTTTGGATGAATTTATGTGTTCTTTGAGTTTTGACCAAAAACATGATAAATCTTTGATTGTTGATGATTTGAATGTTTGTATGTGCTATAAATTGTACTTTCATGTGTATAATTATATTTATAACTTAAATGAATCATCTTTTTGTAACTGGAACATGTTTTGATGAATTTTTGGAGTAATTTCGTGAAAACCCGAGAGCAGAGCAACCCTTTCTGGGTGTGCTCATTGAGCGAGGATTTCTCCCGCTGAGCGAGAGCCTCTCGCTGCGTGCTCGCTGCAGCACGAACCTGGCGAGGAGCTGTTGGGAGTTTCTGGAGCTTCTCGCTGCTGGCTCGCTGAGCGAGAGGGGTCTGATATAGTTTTATTAATTGATGGTTTTGGATATATTTGAGAGTGTATATCATAAGTAATCGTGTTCTTATGTATATGTATGAGTAAAATAAATGTCTATGACATGGTTTGGTTGATAAAGTGAATATGAAATATTGTCGAAGTTGTATATATGTACATGTGTTAAATATATATGTTTGGTGAATATTATGATTATAATGATTAATGATGAGGTTGTTGGAATATGTATATGTATGTGTATGATATATATATATATGATGGATTATGATTGATGATAATAATGATTGTGATGATAATGAGTGGTGATGATAATGATGATGTAGATGTTGATTCATATATATATCTATCTATATATATATATATATATATATATATATATATATATATATATATATATATATATATATATATATATATGTGATTGATGAAATTAATGATGATGATGTTATGATTTACATATATGCTATGTAAAGATAATTTATAATGGATGGTGAATTGAAATGAATATATGTGTGTGTATGTGTGTTTGTATATATGCAAAACAAATGGATGGTGAATTGGTGAAGCCTGTTCAGGCAAAATCCCTAATTGATGTTTTAAAGATAACAAACCTCTTAATTATTTTTTAGTGTAATTCTAATCTTTTTGGTATCTAACAAGTGCTCTTGAGTGTTTTAATTAAGCTAGGAACAATTGAGCTATTTAGATCAAATATCATGTTTTTATTTTGATAAAAACAAAAGCTTGGAGAACGGTCTCAGATTGATCTCTGAGACCTGCGCAAACATCATTTTCACACAATCAATGCAAAAGGACTTATGGATAAGTCAACTATGTACAAGACAAATGATCACTTTTATCTTGGGCTTCTCTCACGAATTATCTACATATCCAAGGGATCATTTAAGGCAAAGGTTTCTCTCATGAATAGAGAACTTACTACTTTTACCAAGTTCTATGTTTGAACATGTGAAGATTGACCATATGACATAAGGATATTTTTATTCTCAATTAATGGAACTGATCTTGCATGGACCATGGAGAATTAGACAGCACAACCTAGCCTTAGAAAGTGACTTGTACTTTAAAGGAATAAAGAAAAAACATTCTCCAATGTTGTTTCTCTTTCTATATGACAATTGTACTTGCAACAAGGACATTGAGAAACATCAAGTACAACCTCCAGCTGCTGTTTTTATCCATAACAGCTGGCCTTTTCGTGCTCTAGCATCTTTGCTCCAAAAGGAAGAAATTCATTCACGCCAGAATTTGGAGAACGGTCTCAGACCAATGCTGGAAAGAGAAAACGTTCACTTGGAGTGACACCAGCTTGTATACAGCTGTTTAAAGGTTAGCCAAAAGCTGCACAACGGCTATACTTGTTTGTTAAGCAACATACAACAACATTACAGCTCAACAACAGCTATTCATTGAAGGTGCGTGGAGAAAACACAAGAAGGGGGGTTGAATTGTGTTTTGGATATTTAAAAACTTTCCAAGATATTTAAATCTTTTCAGAGTCTTTAAAGCACAGCGGATTATTCACACAATTAACTTATGACGTTATGAATGATGAAGGAGTAAATGAGAGAGTGAGAGAGATAAGAACACACAACAATTTATACTGGTTCCCCTCACAAATTGAGAGTACTCCAGTCCCCTTGTTTCCAAGAGAGTTTAACTATAATCACAAGGATTACAATAGTTGCTCAAGCACACAAGCTCAAGACTTCCTGCTCTTAGTCACACAAGACATAGAGACTTCCTTGCTTTGATCACACAAGATCAAAGACTTCCTTGCTCAAGCACACAAGCTTGAGACTTCCTGCTCTAAGTCACACAAGACAGAGAGACTTCCTTGCTCCGATCACACAAGATCAGAGGCTTCCTTGCTCAAGCACTCAGGCTCAAGACTTCACTGCTCTAATCACTAAGATTGAGACTTACTTGCTTCTACACTAAGCAGAAGACTTACTACTAACTTAAGAGCTTAAAACTTATTACAAACATAATAACTTCAGAGGCTCTAAGCTAGTTTCTATGTTCACTTCATTTGAGAGATATTATCTATTACAATTCAAATTCTCACTTTCTTCTGAGAGATTTTATCTAATGGTGAGCGCTAGTCATCAATTCTTTCTTTGGCATATTTATATGAGTTGAGAAAGACATTGAGACGTTGGAGAAATTCCCGTTGCAACTTGGACAGCTGTAGACATTGAAGATCCGTTGAGTAAAGCCACGTCTTCCTTTGCAGAGAAGTTTCTCCTTTGCTGTCTGTCCAATGGTACAGTTATAAGGTACAACTAGCTCCTAGAGAGAGGGATCACATCCTTTGTGACCGTTGCATTTTAGTTGACCTTAGAACAAGTCATCAGGCTTGATAAAGTTGTAGTTGATGTAGCCCTCTGATGACTGGGAATTCCTTTGCTTCTGATGAACCTTTGATAACTTGGAGTCTGATTGGTCTTTGAATGGTTGGCCTCTGATAGTCTTTCGTAATTCAGCTTCTGAACGTCTTCATCCTCTAAATGACTTATGACTAGCAGACAACCTCTGAACTCTTGTAGGCCTCTGAACATCCTTGAGCTTCTTAAACTCCTCAGAGTTCCTGAACAGCTTTCAGACGTTCTGATCTACTTTGAGCTTCTGAACTTTGTATAGCTTCTGACCACATTGTAGCATCTGAACTCTTTCAGAGTCTAAATATTCAGACTTCCATTGGTTTCATCAGAGTTTAAATTAAGTGTGCTCATGATTAAACGTTGAGTTCTCCTGCACTTAATTTAAACATTAGTACCATCAATTGTCCATTTAATACATTGTTATCATCAAAACTTAAGGGTTTCATCAGAGTTTAAATTAAGTGTGCTCTTGATTAAACGTTGAGTTCTCCTGCACTTAATTTAAACATTAGTACCATCAATTGTCCATTTAATACATTGTTATCATCAAAACTTAAGGGTGTGTATTAACACATATTTTGTTCCAACAATCTCCCCCTTTTTGATGATGACAAACACAAGTATTAAATACAATTGTTGTTGATAAAAATCAGCTATGTTGACATTAGGCTTCTGAGTTTTGCAAGCTCCCCCTAAGTCTGATAACCCATAGGGTTAGGTTTGTAAGCTCCCCCTATTTTGTATCCATAGTTAATTTTAATCAGTTTCAGAAATACTTTATTATATGACTTAAATTATTCATATTTCACTATGTAAAGAACAAGGTTTGCAAGCTTCTTCTTTCCATAGTGTGATAATCTTTGAGTAAAGTTGCACCCTTACTCAAGAACTAACTATGAATAATAAACTTCAATTAATAAATGCATTCTCCTTGAAAATTAAGCCCTTAATGCAGATGCAAGATGAAGCAATATTTAAATTAGAGCAATATTTAAATTGAATGACAAAATAGAATCAGAGGCGCTTAAAGACTTCTACATACCACTTGGTTCTGATGGTTATCATTAACAGCTTCAGAGTTCAAAATATTTTCAAACAGTTCAGAGCTTCAAAAAAATCTTTTCAAAGAAAATAGCTCAGAGTCTGAACAAAAAAACTTGAAAACAGTTCAGAGCTCTTTAGTACAATATTTTGAAATCCTCAAAGATCAGATTGTCATAACACAGCATGTACCTCATGCTACTATTTTGACCACTCTCCTATGTTCTCTCTCTGAAGCACTACAAGGCCCTAAAAAGCCAAGTAATTTCGCTTCTTCCAACAATTGATTTACCAATATTCTTTCTCCCCCTTTTGTCATTATCAAAAAGGTAATATAAGCAATTAATAGAAATTCAACTTTCAATGCCGTCAAATCAGGATGGTTGAACACATTTAATACTTGGCCATTGAATTTTGCTTATAAAAGGAGAGAGATACCTAGTCATTTTACTCACACAGAATAATCATAGGTTATTGATAGATCTCTTGAGAGAAAAAATGAAACGCTCAGAGAAGAAGAAAGTAGTTTCATTGAGAGTCAGTCAAGATAGGAGAAAACATAAGAAGAAACCAATGGAAACAAAGCCAGTGTCCTTTACAGAAGAACTCAGTTCAGAGTCTGAAGAGAAATCTTTGGACTCTGGCTGTTTTAAGTTCTGAAAACATATATTCCTGAAGAAAATCAAACTTATATTCAAGGCTCTGGAGGGGCTAGAGTCCTCTCCTGAGGAAAACCAAACTGACGCAGCAGAGTTGGTTTCTTCAAGAAAGACTACTGGTTGAATGGCTTCAGCTAAAACTTCAACCTTTCCCCTCTGCAAAGGTTATAGTTAGGCTTGCAACCTCAAAAATAACCTTTGGAGCATCCGGAAGATAGTTCTTAGAAATTTTGATATGTAAACCAGAACTTTTGTTCTTAATGAAATAAGATTCATTACTTTGGCTTGTTTAATTTGATTTCCTATTTTTATGCTTTCTCTGGTTATGTAATTTGATACTTTAAGAATAACCAATAAACAAAATAACTGTTTGTAAGAAAATTAACTTTAATAAAAAAAAAACAGTTTTTAGTAGTTTTAAGATATCAAAACTTGGATTATCATATCATGAATAAATATTTCAGATTAGCACAAAGAAATTACAGAAACATACAGAGATAATATCTTACTTCTATCAATGTGCCTAACAAAATATTTATCAAGATATTTATTTTAAGCAAACAAAAATGTTAGGTTTTTTAAATTGGCTTAAGTTTACAAAAACAACAAATAGCCAGATGTAGTGGCAGATGTGGCTACATATGGAATGACATTCTAAAAGCCTGAATATGCGAACAGGTTGTTTGTGCGCGTTGTCTTTCAAGCTTATCCGTTTATGATACTTTAGCGCGCTGCTTGTGCCTCAAGACTTGGAAAGCGCTTATTTCTTGTAGATATCCGATAGCATATTAAACCTAAAATATATTCCTATATTTTAGGATTTCGATGGATTGGCTTAGCTTACAAGCTGTATCGGATATGTTGCTTTTTTCATAATGATCTGAAGACCAAAAATCAAGGAACTAATTTTATACTTCACGATCTATATATATTGAAGAACACATACGTTTAAATGTTACAAAAACTCTTGTGAATATATATTTATTTGTGTCTAGGGTTTTTAAGTTTCTCGTGTGTATTTTTGTGAGCCTATCTTGTATCTCTTTGATACTTGCTTAGGACTGGGATATTGTGTTGTAAGGGTTTTAGTCTACTCCTAAGCTTTTAAGCACGGAGATAGGTTATTGTTTTGAAGTGTGACTTCATTGTTTTCAAGGTTAGATCAATCACACTGACTGTGTGGTTAAGAGGAGGAGAGATAGGTGTCTCTAATCTAGGTGGTCCTAGGTTGAAGAAAGCACGGGTAGAAACTAGGTGACGAAGTGTAAACGGGTCGTTTGCTGAAGACTTCTAACTAGTTTTATCATAGTGAATTCACTCCTGGATTGGTATCCCCCAGAGTAGGTCGTGTTATACGCCGAACTGGGTTAACAAACTCCTGTGTTCATTTAAATTCTAGTTACTTATTATTCTGCGTATTATTTACTTAGTTGTGCAAATTGTAGTTGCAAAGGTAGGCACATCCTGTACCCCATTGCTACGCCAGAATTCCAATTGGCATCAGAGCAGGCACCCTGTTCTGCTATTAGGGTGAGCTTCAGGGAACGATTCTGGTTGCTATGGAAAAGGAAGGAGGAGCTGTGAGTAGGCCACCGTTGTTGGATGGTACTAATTATGACTACTGGAAATCACGCATGGAAGCCTTCTTGAGGTCTGTGGACAGTAGGACATGGAAGTCTGTGGTTACTGGCTGGGAACATCCTACAGTTATAGATAAAGATAATGTTGTTTCCTTGAAACCTGAGGGAGAGTGGTCAAAGACTGAAGATGAACTTGCTCTTGGAAATCACAAAGCTTTGAACGCCTTATACAATGGTGTTGATAAGAACATGTTCAGACTGATAAAGAGATGCACTCAGGCTAAAGAGGCTTGGGAGATTTTGAGAACTACTCAGGAAGGAACATCAAAAGTCAAGAACTCCAGACTTCAGATGCTGACTACGAAATTTGAGAACCTCAAAATGAAAGAAGATGAGACGGTACATGACTTCTATATGACTGTTTTAGATTTTGCTAACACATTTGACTCTCTAGGTGAAAAAATCTCTGAAGAAAAGATGGTGAGAAAAATGCTGAGATCTCTACCCAAGAGATTTGACATAAAGGTCACATGTATAGAAGAATTTAGGGACTTATCTGAAATAAAATTGGATGATCTGGTTGGGTCTTTACAAACCTATGAACTTTCTACTAATGAACGATCTGGAAGCAAAAACAAAAACATAGCCTTTGTCTCAAATACTGACACTGATGATGCGCAAGATGAGGCAGATACTGATGAAAGCCTATCCGAAGCTATGGCTCTTCTAGGGAGACAATTCAATAAAGTACTGAGAAGAATGGATAGGAGAGGTAAACAGAATGTGAAGCAGAATGTGTCCCCTATTTCACTCGACATCAACAAGAATTCTGGTTTCCAAAAGAAACCTAAAGTTGAAGAAAAAGTGAGTCAAGTGAGAGGAGTACAGTGTCATGAATGCAGTGGATATGGACACATCAGGTATGAATGTCCTAATTACTTGAAGAAGCAACAAAAGGGAATGACTGCAACATGGTCTGAGGATGAAGATTCAGATGATGACACATCTGGTGAAACTGCAAAGCACATTACTGCCTTAACTGGACTGTGCAGCTCTGACACTGAATCAAATCATGGGGACGTATCTTATGAAGAGTTAGCTGAATCCTATAGAGCTCTATGCAAGAGAAGTGAAGAGGTTTGTAGAAGCCAAGAAAATCAAAAAAGGCTTATCTTGGAACTACAGTCTGAAAAGAACAAGCACCTGGCTCAGATTTCTGAACTAAATAATGAGGTAACGCAACTAAATTCCACACTTGAAAAGCTTAAAAAGGAAGTTTCTATGAACAATAGCACTGTCGTTCTAGAAAAACTAATTAAATCGCAGGAAGAAGGAAACTGGGTAAAAGGTATTGGGTATGAATATGAGGATCTGAATAAACCCAAGGAGTATGATCCCGAGCTGAAGTTTTTGCCTTCTGGTAGAAACAAAAGATCTCCAATGCCGAAACCAAGGCTGCCCCATGTTCAACCCCATCTGGGATTCAGAAATATGAGACCACAACCCTGGATTTGTCATTATTGTGGAAGAAGAGGACATATAAGACCTTTTTGTTATAGATTATATGGGTTCCCAAAGAGAAGTCAGAAGGAAGTACCAGAGAAAGTAGAGATTAACCAAGCAAAAGAATGGAAGCCTAAAGGTAATGTTGCTAGCCTAATTGCTCATACATCTCTTCGAGCTACTTCTAGAGAAGACTGGTACTTTGACAGTGGTTGCTCCAGACATACGACTGGAATAGAAAAGTTTCTGGTGGATCTTAAGTCTTACTCCACTAGTTTTGTTACATTCGGTGATGGTGCTAAAGGTGAGATTAAAGGTATTGGAAGACTAGCTAATGTTGGTCAACCTGATCTTGATGATGTTCTTCTTGTGAAAGGGTTAACAGCTAATCTAATCAGCATAAGCCAACTCTGTGATCAAGGAATGAAGGTTAACTTTACCAAAGGTGAATGTCTAGTAACAAATGAAGAAGGTAAAGTGACAATGAAAGGAATAAGGTCAAAGGATAACTGTTATTTGTGGGTAGCTCCAGATGAAACTAACTTATCTTCCTGTCTGATAACTAAAGAAGATGAGGTTAATGTATGGCACAGGAAACTTGGTCATCTCAATCTTAAGAGCATGAAGAAGATTATCACTGAAGAAGCTGTCAGAGGAATGCCCAAATTAAAGATAGAAGAAGGGAAGATATGTGGTGAGTGTCAGGTTGGAAAGCAAATTAAGATGTCGCACCCTACAGTGCCCCATTTAACCACATCCAGAGTTCTTGAACTACTACACATGGACTTGATGGGTCCTATGCAAGTGGAAAGTCTAGGAGGAAAGAAATATGCCTTTGTGGTAGTGGATGATTACTCAAGATATACGTGGATTAGCTTTCTTAGAGAAAAATCTGATACCTTCTTTGTGTTCAAAGACTTGTGTGTACAACTACAAAGAGAAAAGGATGAAGGTATTATTAGAATCAGAAGTGATCACGGAAGGGAGTTCGAAAATTCCAGCTTTGCTGATTTCTGTGCTTCAGAAGGTATTGGACATGAGTTCTCATCCCCCATTACACCCCAACAGAATGGTGTTGTGGAAAGGAAAAACAGGACTTTGCAGGAATGTGCCAGAGTAATGCTGCATGCTAAGAAACTACCTTATCATTTTTGGGCTGAAGCTATGAGTACTGCATGTTATATTCACAACAGAGTCACATTGAGAACTGGAACGTCAAATACTTTATATGAGCTCTGGAAAGGGAGGAAGCCTACTGTAAAATACTTTCATATCTTTGGAAGTAAATGTTACATTCTTGCAGATAGAGAACCTAGAAGAAAATTGGACCCTAAAAGTGAAGAAGGAATTTTTCTAGGATATTCTACAAACAGTAGAGCGTTTAGAGTGTTTAACTCCAGAACTAGCACGGTGATGGAATCTATTAATGTCGTAATTGAAGACACCTATTCTGTCAGTGAAACAGATGCTGATCCTCATGCTGACTCTACTCCTGCCCCATCTGATGTTCTGGAAGAAGAAGTTTACATAGATAAAGTTGAAAAATCAGGAAGAGAGACTGATTTGTACAATGCTCTAGTGAACAAAGGTCCTTCAGTTAGAGTTCAAAAGAATCACCCCACAGATTTGATAATTGGTAATCCTGATCAAGGAATTACTACTAGGAGATCACAGGATGGTGTGTCAAATGCATGCTTTGTGTCTAAGATTGAGCCAAAGAATGTTAAAGAAGCGTTGACTGATGAATTTTGGATTGAAGCTATGCAAGAGGAATTGAATCAATTCAAGAGATGTGAAGTATGGGATCTAGTACCAAGACCTACTGACACTAATATCATTGGTACCAAATGGGTGTATAAAAATAAATCTGATTCACAAGGAGTGGTTACAAGAAATAAAGCCAGGTTGGTGGCTCAGGGTTATACTCAGATAGAAGGTGTTGACTTTGAAGAGACATTTGCACTAGTAGCTCGCTTAGAATCTATAAGGCTACTTCTTGGTGTGGCATGCTTCTTAAAATTCAAGCTTTACCAAATGGATGTGAAGAGTGCTTTTCTAAATGGATACTTGAATGAAGATGTATATGTTGAGCAGCCAAAAGGATTTGTTGATCCAAATCACCCTGATCATGTGTACAAGTTAAAGAAGGCATTGTATGGTCTCAAGCAAGCACCCAGAGCTTGGTATGAGAGACTTACAGAATACTTAATAAAACAAGGCTACAGGAAGGGAGGTAATGATAAAACCTTGTTTGTTAAGGCAGAAGAACAGGAGCTGTTGATAGCTCAGATTTATGTAGATGATATCGTATTTGGTGGAATGTCTGACAGGATGGTGCAACATTTTGTACAATAAATGCAATCTGAATTTGAAATGAGTATGGTTGGTGAACTAACGTTCTTTCTTGGGCTACAAGTGAAACAGATGGAAGACACTATTTTCATCTCTCAAAGCAAGTATGCTAAGAACATAGTAAAGAAGTTTGGTATGGAAAGTGCAAGCCATAAGAGGACTCCTGCTCCTACGCACTTAAAATTATCTAAAGATGAGAAGGGAGTAAAGGTTGATCAAAGTCTCTATAGGAGCATGATTGGGAGCCTGTTATATCTCACTGCAAGTAGACCAGACATCACATTTGCAGTTGGAGTATGTGCAAGATACCAGGCTGAGCCTAAGGTAAGTCACCTCACTCAAGTTAAAAGAATTTTGAAATATGTGAGTGGTACTAGTGATTATGGAATGTTGTATACACATGGTGATAATGCAATGTTAATTGGCTACTGTGATGCTGACTGGGCTGGGAGTGCAGATGACAGAAAAAGTACATCTGGTGGATGTTTCTTCTTAGGAAATAACTTGATATCCTGGTTTAGCAAGAAACAAAACTGTGTCTCACTATCTACAGCTGAAGCTGAATATATTGCAGTCGGTAGTAGTTGTTCTCAGTTAGTTTGGATGAAACAAATGCTCAGTGAATATGATATTCATCAGGAAACTATGAAATTATTCTGTGACAATATGAGTGCTATTAATATTTCCAAGAATCCAATCCAGCACAGCAGAACCAAGCATATTGATATCAGACACCATTTTATCAGAGAACTTGTTGAAGATAAAATAGTGATGTTGGAACATGTTACCACAGGTGAACAACTGGCTGATATTTTTACAAAGGCGCTAGATCTCAATCAGTTTGAAAAACTCAGGGGCAAGCTAGGAATTTGCCTATTTGAAAGTTTATAGCAATTAGTATCTCACGCGTGTGCAGTAAAGTCTAACTTTTCATATACTGAGCACGCTGTCCAAGGAAGAGGGAAAGTTAATACTCCACCATATTGTGTGCTTTATTACTCATTCATTTGTCAGTTAAACTCTTCATCTCTCCATCTGTTCAACTCCTCTCCCTGCTACTCACTGTTACAACTTTTCGCAAACTTTTGTGATTCTGATTCATCTCTTTGCAATCGCTACTCCATCATGTCTGGAAATTCTCAAAACTCAACTGAAAAGGATATGTCTGATCACGATGAGACTTCTAAACCACTTGCATGTGATTCCAACGCTCCGGATTTGCCGGTCAACTCAGAAGAAGATCAATCGAAGAAGGATTCTCGTTCGTCCAAGAAACACAAGTCTTCTTCTCGTCATTCTAAGTCAAAGAAACATCGCAAGAAGAAAATTTCGCCTTCGTCAGCTTCGATTAAAATCAAGAAGAGTAAAAAGAAGAAACCCTCCAAGAAAGGTGAAACGTCTCGAGCTTTGTCTATGACTGATCTCTATCTGGATACGAATCAATCTAAAACTGACAATGATGATGTTGGTACTAAAGAATCCATGGATGCAAGTCCAAATTTGAGTCCTGTTACTGTTAACAAAAGCCCCAATTTCATTGATGATATGAATGTTAATAACCCTAGGGCTGACAGTGATGTAGATGTTCAACCCCCAGAAATCACTGTTCAATCAGATGATGCTTCTAATAAAAATGGTGCAAATTTGACATCCGTTGCTGCTGTGATTACAACTCCTTCACCACCAACTAATGTGGTTGAAGAGGCTGGACCATTGGAGGATGCATCTGGCATTCTGCAAAATAATTATGTGACTGGTGTTGCTGATAGGGTAGAGGAAGATGATAAGGCTGTTGATGACTCTACTGTCTCTGCTGAGAAACAGGGTACCAGTTCTAAAGTTGATGAAGATGAAGATGATCCTGAGGAAGAAGATCTGGTCATTACTCATGAAACCACAGTGCATTCCACTCTCACTCAGAGTGTGGCTGGACGAACTCGACAGAGGTCTGTAAGGCAAGGCGTTGCTCCTGTTACTGCATTGACTGCTCCATCCAAGACTGTCATCAAACCTGGTTGCAAACCAGTTTTATATGGTCCCCCAAGGACTTGGAGCAAAGTTACTCCTCCCAATGAAAAGAAGAAGAAAGGTTTGAAAAGGAAGGAAGTGAGCTCTAGTGATTCTGAGTATGATGCTGACAAAGATGCTGCTGCTTTGACAACCACATCCAGAAAACAGGTTAGAACCAGATCCATAACTACTGAGTCCAATCTCAATGCACCCCTGGATAATGTGTCATTTCATGATTCTTCCTTTGTAAGTCAGTGGAAATATGTGTATCATAGACGTTTAGCTGTTGAGAGGAGTTTGAGCCCTGAAATGCTAGAATGTTCTGACCTCATGGATCTTATTAATTTTGCTGGCTTAGAGAAAACTGTGACTAACCTGGGTATGTGTTATGAAATGCTTGTTAAAGAATTTCTGGTCAACATAGGACCTGATTGTGATGACCCTTTTAGTTCTGAGTATAGAAGAGTTTATGTTCGTGGACAGTGTATAGATTTCTCTCCTTCTGTGATTAATCAATTCCTAGGAAGGAATGATGTTGATGAACCAGCTATAGCCGTCACTGATAATGAGGTGTGTAAAACTCTCACTGGAGGAAAGGTTATGAGATGGCCTAGGAAGGTTAAGTTGTCTATAACCAATCTTACTGTTAAATATGCCTTGCTAAACAAGATTGCCGCTGCTAACTGGGTTCCTACCTCTCACAATTACTCTGTTGCTACTGGACTTGGTAAGTTCATTTATGCCCTGGGCACCAAGACTCCTTTTAATGTTGGAAATTATATCTTTGATCAAACTCTAGTGCATGCTAAGTCTACTGCAACTAGATTACCTATAGCATTTCCTACTGTTCTGTGTGGTATCATTCTCTCCCAGCAGCCAAATATACTCAGGAACTCTGATGTTCCATGCAAGAGAGAGACTGCCCTTACTTTTGACTGCAGATTACTTGAAGGCCCACATGAGCTGGATCTGGATGTCCCATTCGCCACCCCATCCAATGTTTCCATGACTAGGAAACAAATGATTGCAGATCTGAAGGATGTAAGCAAAGCTCTTGGGGATAAGAAGCTGAAGCTGGATAAAGTCATAGAGGCCTTGGAGTCTGAGGAGAGAGCTGGCACTGCTGGACCCTCCAATGTACATGCTGGAGGAAATGTGGAAGGAGGTGTTGGCAATGTTACTGTACCAGACTCTGATGAAAGTCTTGGTTTTTGATGCTGTGTTCCTAGCTGATGTTTTACTGAGAAGTTTTTTTTCTTTCTTTTGCTTTATGGGCTATGCCTTGGATTTCTGATGCACCCCTGTGTGCTGTTGGCCTGTAATATTTACTCTCGACTACTCTAATGATTCTCCCTTGCGTATCTTTGCCAAATTTCATGACTAAAAAGGGGGAGTATGTTTTGATAAGTTTTGATAATCTTAATGACTATTGTTTTATGTTATGCATGTGGTAGAAGTGTTAGATATGTTTGGTTGAAGTTGCATCTGTGTGTGTGAGTTAAATATGCATACTGAGAGGGGGAGAAAAAGAAAATATAATATGTATGATTTGAGGGGGAGTATATGAGATGTTGCTGGTAATGTTGCCTCACCCTGGATACCATCCAGAGAGTCTGAATGGAGAATTTATTTTTCTCTATTTGACTGATGTTTCTGTTTTGTTTGTCTTCTGTTGTGATAAAAATGTGTTGTTGAAGACTTTAACATGAGAAATTTTTCTGATCAAGTTTGTGAATCCATACTGAAGAAGTTTCTATTTGTGAATCCATACTGAAGAAGTTTCTATATCTTGATGCTGTTGTGTTGTGAATGAACTCATTCCGCTGTGCCAAGTTCTGATGTTTGTTATAGAGTTTAATTCACTTGAAGTGTAGAAGGTATAGTATTCCTATTGTGTTCTATCCACATCATTTGATAATCTGCCTAATATTGTTTTTGTCAAAATTTGCCAAAGGGGGAGTTTGTTAGGTTTTTTAAATTGGCTTAATTTTACAAAAACAACAAATAGCCAGATGTAGTGGCAGATGTGGCTACATATGGAATGACATTCTAAAAGCCTGAATATGCGAACAGGTTGTTTGTGCGCGTTGTCTTTCAAGCTTATCCGTTGATGATACTTTAGCGCGCTGCTTGTGCCTCAAGACTTGGAAAGCGCTTATTTCTTGTAGATATCCGATAGCATATTAAACCTAAAATATATTCCTATATTTTAGGATTTCGATGGATTGGCTTAGCTTACAAGCTGTATCGGATATGTTGCTTTTTTCATAATGATCTGAAGACCAAAAATCAAGGAACTAATTTTATACTTCACGATCTATATATATTGAAGAACACATACGTTTAAATGTTACAAAAACTCTTGTGAATATATATTTATTTGTGTCTAGGGTTTTTAAGTTTCTCGTGTGTATTTTTGTGAGCCTATCTTGTATCTCTTTGATACTTGCTTAGGACTGGGATATTGTGTTGTAAGGGTTTTAGTCTACTCCTAAGCTTTTAAGCACGGAGATAGGTTATTGTTTTGAAGTGTGACTTCATTGTTTTCAAGGTTAGATCAATCACACTGACTGTGTGGTTAAGAGGAGGAGAGATAGGTGTCTCTAATCTAGGTGGTCCTAGGTTGAAGAAAGCACGGGTAGAAACTAGGTGACGAAGTGTAAACGGGTCGTTTGCTGAAGACTTCTAACTAGTTTTATCATAGTGAATTCACTCCTGGATTGGTATCCCCCAGAGTAGGTCGTGTTATACGCCGAACTGGGTTAACAAACTCCTGTGTTCATTTAAATCCCAGTTACTTATTATTCTGCGTATTATTTACTTAGTTGTGCAAATTGTAGTTGCAAAGGTAGGCACATCCTGTACCCCATTGCTATGCCAGAATTTCAAAAAAGATCCTAGGTTGTTGATTGGGGTTGGTTACAAAGATGAGCTAGGATTCTCAAGATTTCCTTCTGCTTGGCATTTACTACCTCCACCAGCCCTCCATGCTCTTTCATTTCTGCCCTAAGATCTTCAATTTCAGCCTCATACAGTGGGTTTCTGATGTGCACTTGACTTGCTCCTAGATTATCCACAATAGGCTCATTCAGTCTTTCCTCAAGTGATGATATCTCTTTCATTAGATTTTGCTCCTCACTTGTTCTTACAGAAGAGGATCCAGGTTGACTCCTCTCTGTGTCCTTGTGAAACTGAATGTCCTCTTCCACTATTGCGTTCTTTCCCTTGTCATTCCTCCTCCTCCTTTGTTCTTCACTACTGACCTCTTGGAAACTGTGTAGTTTCTTTAGCAGTTCTTCAGTTAAGCTTACCCATTGTTCAATATGGTCAGATGATGATATATCAACTTGTCTTATCTCAGAAAGACCATGTATTTGTCTTATCAAACCATTGCATTCACTCAAGACATCAGGGTTTATGAAATTGGTTTGAGGAGGGTCAGAGTTTGATGGTGTGATGGTGTGTTGAGGTGAATTTGATTGAGGTTCTTTTTGGTTTATATCATAGTCATATACTGAAGATATCCCAGTTTCTTGGAGTATCTCAGCAGACTGATCATGTTGATTGATTGGCTGTATGGTTTGATTAGTTTGATCAAGAAACCTTGCTTGAACATTTGTTAATTCTTTGATCATTTCATCAACATGTTCTTTGGTTAATAGGTTTGGGTTTTCATTTGGTTGGATTATTTCAGTGTGTGTTGACTCATGAGAATCAGCAGTAGTTTCTTTAGTATATGAGCTGGTTTGGTGTTCAAGATTTGTTTGAGGTGTAGAATGTGAGTGAACAGGTTGAGGTGCAGTATGTGGCTCAGTTTGTATGGTTGTTTGTATGAAAGGTTCTGGATGAACAGGTCCTGGTGCAGATTTTCTTAGAGAAAAACTGTCTTTAGGACTTGTTTGAGCAGTGTTTGGAGTGGGGTTCTGAGTTTGTTCAGAATTTGATAGAGAGTTCTAAACACTAGTCGTAGTGACTTGTTGATGAGGTAGTTCACCTCCTAGGTGTTCTTCAAGTAATAGTAGAGGTGAATTATAGTGTTGGATTGGAGATTTGTTTGGTTGAGAGTCTTGAGTGTTTACAATAGCAGAGTCAGACACTAACACTTTACCTGAATCTTTCAAGATTGATCCTTCAGCAGCTTTCCTCTCTGGCTTCTTAGTGAGTCTCTTTAGTCTAACACCTATAGGTTCATCATCAAAGTCACTCTCTTCTTCTTGAATCATTTCCCTAGATGATTCATCAGACTTGATTTGAATCCTTCCCTTCTTATCTGTCCTTGCAGCTTCATTCTTCTCATTCTTAATCTTCACCAGTCTCTTCCTTTTCTTCTTCAATCCTTCCTCTTCAATCTCAAACCCTTCACCTTGACTTTCTAGCAATATAACATATTGATTAACAATACCATTTGAGAGAGCAGGTATATCAATCTTATGTCTTTTTATTATTGAGTCCTCTGAGTGAGAGAGAAGTTCAAAAGGATCAGAGGGTATCATCTCTTTTCCAGCTAGTAAGTTCATGTTGGATAGGGTGTGAGCTGAGATTGTAGAGGCTCTGATTTCCCTAATCAGATTGTCATGTCCAGTGGCTTTAATTACATCTATCACACCACATTGATAGAAGATTTCACTAAGGATTCTTGGATAGATGACATGAATATTTGACTTGGATTGTTTTTGAGCAGCATTGACAGCTTTACATAGGTGATTGAAGATATACTTAGCCCAATTTAGTTGATATCCTTTTGTAAGATAGTAGATAAAGTATCTATGATCCCACGAAAGTTGATCAGAACTTCCACTTCTTGGAAAGATTGATCCTAACAGGATTCTGGCTAAGAGTTTCTGAGTTGTCTTCAAGTCACCACTTTTGTTGCTCTCACAAGTTTTCCCTTCTTCATAACACATATTCGTCATATCACTTAAACATCCTGTGTTCTTTGCTTCAACAGCACTGAAGGTATTAAATTTTCCTTCATTGGGAATTTGAAGAATACCGACCAAGTTTGATTGAGTCAAAACTACTTCAAAGCCACACACTACTGACCTAATTTCTTCTTCTGTTACTTCTCTTAGACCTAATTCGGCTGGTGTCTTGTCCTTGTTCTCAGGTTTTGAATTCCTTAAGACACCGACTTCTCTATTGTAGTCTTCCAAGGTCACTACCTTGCTTCTCACCCAGAAATCTTTAACAAGCGTAGGGTAGATTGGACCCTTTAGAATCTTTATGTATCTACCACCTCCATTTTGGTCCGAGAAGAACTTCTCAACATTGTGTTGATTTATCTTAAGACTTTCAAAATCAACTGGTTGTTCCATAACCAAGTTGAGTGATTTTCCTTTCATGTCAAGCGATCTTTCTTTGCTAAAAACCTCAGAGCAGTTGATAATATTTACTGCTAAATCCCTTGGGAACAAAAACGAAGCAGAAGAGGTTGATGAGGTAGAGGTTTCCATCTCAGAAGTTAGGTTTTTTGAAATTTCTAATTGCAGAGAGAAGATAGTTGTTTTTGATTTGACAGAGAGTAATGTGATAGTGTAAAGTGTGCGAGTGTTTATTGATTTTGATTAAATCATCAAAACAAAAAAAAATTAAAACAAACTCATCATTAACTGTTTTAAACCAATCAGAGCGTGTATGCGTGTTGTCTCTTTAGCGCCAAAACGTTTTAGTAAGAATACTTAAACGTTTCCAATTCATTTTGTATTCAGAGGCTTAACTGTCAGAGGTTGAAACATTTCTCAGAGTCTGAGATTCTTCAGATGCTGAAACCTGAAGAACTTCAGAGGCTAAAAAACAAGTCTTTCAGGGCACAAGAAAATATGTTTAGACAGGATTTTTCAAGGTTTTTAGTACTGAAGACTGTGTATCCTAAGAAGACATTTTCAACCATTGAGAGTTATTTCTCTGAATATGTCATTCAGGAGTTAAGCATACTTACCTTGTATTGAAGCTTTCTTGATTAGGTGTAGTCAGAGTCATAGCCTGAGCAATCACTCCACCACACTGAGTTGTTGTCATCTTCAATACATGCTTCCAAATCTTCATACTCCCTCCTACTCCTTATGTACTCCTCTTCATCTTCTTCTCCATCTGACTCTTCAAGAATGTGCCTTCTATGCACAATTGCTCTTCTTCCATTCACAGTCACATGCATCCAAGTGATTGGAAGGTTCAGAGTCTTAGTTTCACCTGCAATCAAGTAAACAATTTTGTCTCTTGGTACCCACTTGCTTGAGGGTCCTAGACTGTTAGTTGCCAAATCTTCATCCTTCATTTGTTTCATCTGAGAACTATCAGATACAAATGTAGTGTAAAGATTTGGAAGTGAGAAGCTTCCATCAATAACTAATGAGCTTGGTTCCTCTAATGTTTTACTACTAGAGTATCCAATCCCATTAGTATTGTTGGTCTTAAGGTTGCAAAGCATGGAAACAATTTTATCTTGATCAGCATTGATGTTATAGTACTCTTTGAGAGCTAGAGAGTGCTCAAAGGGTTTGTAACATATAGCAAAATCATTCTCAAGGTCTTTGGTTTTGATAAAATATTTTTGTTCAAGACCTTCAGAGTGATTTGCTTGCTTACTTAAATTCTCATAGTCTGCTTTAAGCTTTTTGTACTTCTGCTGACTATTAGAGAGTTTAAGTAAGGTCTTATTAAGATGCTTGACCAATTTAGCTTTGGAAAGACTAGAATATACCTGATTTATTATTCTCTAGATGCTTTCTTTGCTCTCAGGTTCTGACTTTTCATCAGAGCCTGAGTCTTCAGAGTCTGAGCCATCTTCAGAACTTGATCCTTCAGCTCTTGGTGCTCTTTCAGACTCATCTTCAGAGAAGTTGTCTTGTACATCCCATGTTGTCAATCCTTTAGCTAGTCTTCCTCCATTCTTCTTGAAGATGTACCATCTTTGAATTTTTCTTGAAAATCTTTCAAGATACTCTTCATCAGGTTCTTCAACAAGATCTTCATGCTCCAATGCTTGCTTTCCTTTCCTTGCTGCTTCTGCTTCTTCACGTTTCAACTCTTGCATATCCTTCAGAGCCAATTCATGGACTCTGAGTAAATCAATCAATGATTCAGGACTCATTGAATTGATGTCTTCAGTTTCCTCTATAGAATGTGGAATTTCATTCCAATCCAGAGGTAAACTTCTCAGCAACTTGCTTACAAGCTCTTTGTTGCTGAGTTTGTTGTTGTGCTCTTCAAGCTTGCTTGTTATAGCTTGAAACCTTATGTTCATTTTCTCAATGCTCTCATTTTCCTCCATCCTAAACTCCTCATATTGATCTAACAAGCTATTTACTGTTGCCCACTGAATGCTTTCATTATCATCACTAATGAGGCACATAGTAGTAGCTGTAGAACCAATACCAGAAGTTTGATTAGCCCCTGAAGTGGAAGGATTTTGATTGTTGCTCAGATCTTCATTTAAGCTCAGTTTATCTCCAAATTTCTTGCTAAGATCAGCAACTTGTTGATGTAGCTTCTGCTTCCACTCATCCATGTTTTGAGCCATGGAGGTTTTCTCCTTTGGATCTTGACTGTCTCACGGTTAAGTGATTTACCAACAGAACCGGAGCTCTGATACCAATTGAAGCTGCGTGGAGAAAACACAAGAAGGGGGGTTGAATTGTGTTTTGGATATTTAAAAACTTTCCAAGATATTTAAATCTTTTCAGAGTCTTTAAAGCACAGCGGATTATTCACACAATTAACTTATGACGTTATGAATGATGAAGGAGTAAATGAGAGAGTGAGAGAGAGAAGAACACACAACAATTTATACTGGTTCCCCTCACAAATTGAGAGTACTCCAGTCCCCTTGTTTCCAAGAGAGTTTTACTATAATCACAAGGATTACAATAGTTGCTCAAGCACACAAGCTCAAGACTTCCTGCTCTTAGTCACACAAGACATAGGGAATTCCTTGCTTTGATCACACAAGATCAAAGACTTCCTTGCTCAAGCACACAAGCTTGAGACTTCCTGCTCTAAGTCACACAAGACAGAGAGACTTCCTTACTCTGATCACACAAGATCAGAGGCTTCCTTGCTCAAGCACTCAGGCTCAAGACTTCACTACTCTAATCACTAAGATTGAGACTTACGTGCTTCTACACTAAGCAGAAGACTCACTTGCTTCTACACTAAGCAGAAGACTTACTACTAACTTAAGAGCTTAAAACTTATTACAAACATAATAACTTCAGAGGCTCTAAGCTAGTTTCTATGCTCACTTCATTTGAGAGATATTATCTATTATAATTCAAATTCTCACTTTCTTCTGAGAGATTTTATCTAATGGTGAGCGCTAGTCATCAATTCTTTCTTTGGCATATTTATATGAGTTGAGAAAGACATTGAGACGTTGGAGAAATTCCCGTTGCAACTTGGACAGCTGTAGACATTGAAGATCCGTTGAGTAAAGCCACGTCTTCCTTTGCAGAGAAGCTTCAAATTTGCTGTCTGTCCAATGGTACAGTTATAAGGTACAACTAGCTCCTAGAGAGAGGGATCACATCCTTTGTGACCGTTGCATTTTAGTTGACCTTAGAATAAGTCATCAGGCTTGATAAAGTTGTAGTTGATGTAGCCCTCTGATGACTGGGAATTCCTTTGCTTCTGATGAACCTTTGATAACTTGGAGTCTGATTGGTCTTTGAATGGTTGGCCTCTGATTGTCTTTCGTAATTCAGCTTCTGAACGTCTTCATCCTCTGAATGACTTATGACTAGCAGACAGCCTCTGAACTCTTGTAGGCCTCTGAACATCCTTGAGCTTCTTAAACTCCTCAGAGTTCCTGAACAGCTTTCAGACGTTCTGATCTACTTTGAGCTTCTGAACTTTGTATAGCTTATGACCACGTTGTAGCATCTGAACTCTTTCAGAGTCTAAATATTCAGACTTCCATTGGTTTCATCAGAGTTTAAATTAAGTGTGCTCTTGATTAAACGTTGAGTTCTCCTGCACTTAATTTAAACATTAGTACCATCAATTGTCCATTTAATACATTGTTATCATCAAAACTTAAGGGTGTGTATTAACACATATTTTGTTCCAACATTCATACGCTCCTCTCTTAAAAGTCAGACGAAGAAACTTTGGAGATCGATCTCAGACTGATCTGTTTTCTTCAAAATACATGAGCTGTCATTTTGCAGAGCTACTAGCCGTAATTTTCAAGCTTCCAACGGATATACTTCGTGGCCAAGACTCCCTGATCATCACTCATCTATATGTTGAGGTCCTTGGCAACTTTGAAGAGCAAGAGTCTCCACTACAACTTCAACACTTGTTTTTGCAATACAAGTTTTTATCACGAGCTCTTCTTTTCTCTCTCACTCAGATTTGTAATTCATATATATAGGATCAGAATATCCAGTGAGTGTTTTGAGAGTTTATCCATCCATTTTCAAAGCTTCTCATAGTGTATTGAGTAAATAGGCTTTGATTCCAAAATCCTTCATCATTGTAACCATTGGCTCAAGTTAGTACGTAACTACTAATTGAGTGACACCTTCATAGTCAGTGTGACTGAGGTAGATTAAGCTTGTAGGGCTTAGAAGATTATTTGGTCTTGGATCTAGATCAAAGGAAGTGTAACTTGAGATCATTAGCATCTCCTAGTGGACAATCTCACAAGGAGTGTGGGGACTGGACTAGCCCAAGCATTTTGGGTGAACCAGGATAAATTGTTGTGTGCATTCTCTTCCCTTACTCTATTTTAATTCGTGCAATCACTAATCACACAAGTCGCAATTTAATAGTTATATATATACTGTCAGAGAGTGATTGGGAGAACGTTCTCCAGACTGCAACACTTTTGGTTATTTGGTTTAACTAACAATCTAATTATTTTCTTCAAGTATATTGTGTTTGACAATTTTTATAGGAAATATTTTAAAGGTTCACAATTCAAACCCCCCCCCCCCCCCCCCCTTTCTTGTGAAAACTTTGCTACTTCAATTGACATCAGAGCATTGGCTCTAAGGATAAGCATCTAACAAGTGCTAGAGGAAAAGATTCAGGAAGGAAGTAATGGCTAAGAATGCAAAGTTTATATCTGAAGGAGGATCATCAAACAGACCACCTCTATTTGATGGTGATAACTATTACTACTGGAAGGACAAAATGGAGCTCTTTCTTAGATCACAAGATAACAACATGTGGCATGTACTGGAAGTTGGAGAATATGTTCCATTAGCTAAAGATTCAACAAATCCTAAACCTCAAGCTGAATGGACAACAACATAAGCTGATAGAGTACTCCTTAATACTAAAGCTAAACTGTTTATTAAAAGTGCTTTGTGCAGGGAAGAATATGATAGAATAATGGAATGCAAAACAGCAAAAGAAATATGGGAAACTCTGCAAACTCATCATGAAGGAACCAACAGTGTCAAAGAAACAAGAATAGACATTGGAGTGAAAAAATTTTAACTGTTTGAAATGAAGGAAGAAGAAACCATAGATCAGATGTATGGTAGATTCACAAGCATCATTGTCATACCCCATTTTTTGACCAATCGCTTTTTGCGTCTTTTTTAAGACGGGTTTTTCTTTGTTCGTTTCTGACGAAATTTCGGCAGAGAGGTATTTTAAAATACCTCATTTTGTGTTCATTTATTATTTATATTTATATTATTATTATTATTATTATTATTGTTTTTTTAACTTTTATTATTTTTATTTGTTTTATATTATTCAGTTTTTATTTCTTTATTTTCTTTGTTTCTTTTTTTAATTTAATTAAAAAAATAAAAAGATTGTCCAAAGTCAACTTCCTCTTTGCGTGAGCTTTTTTCTGCAGAAAGCAAGAAAAATTGTACTGGTTTGTCCCAATTCAGAACCCTGTTCCCTCTTTTGAGTTTTGCAAACCCTAGCTTTGGGTATATATCACAGAAGAAACTAGAACAGAAAAAAAAAAGGAAGCCAGCCACAGAAGAAGAAAATTTCTTCTTCTTCCAATCATAAACCAAAAAAAAACAGTAAGTCAAATATCATAAATAACAAAAACAAAAAAATTGAAACCACCACCAAAAATCCAGATCATTCAAACAAACCAGAAACTGTTCATCGTTCTTCATTAATTCAAAACCTAGAAACCCACATCAAATCCTCATCAGTACCAAAACCGAAACGATTCCAAACCAAAACAAAATTTCGAAATCGAAACCCAAACAGAAACGAGAAGAAGAAGCAAAGGAATTCGAATCAGTTTCAAAAGGGATCAAAGGTTGATTTTCGTTTTTTGATCTGGATTCTTTTGGGTTTGTTTTAGTTTTTTTTTGAGTTTGGATCTATGTTTGTAATATAGTTGTGTTTTGAGTTTGAGTTTGAGTGTTGAAATTTTAAAAGAAAAATGGAGTTTTGAGAAAAAATGGTTGAGAATGAGAGAAGAAGGAGGTGGCGGCCGAGAAAGAGAATGAGGGAGGAGGAGGAGAGAAAGGTGTAGCGGCGGTGAGAGAAAGAAAGAAGAAGAGAAAGATTTGTGTGATTTTTTTTTAGGGTTTTCTATTTATACCCACTCTTAATCCTGTGCGCGCAGGTGCACATCCTTGTGGTGCACCTGCGCGCCTTAGCCTCTTTGATTTCAATCTGACCACTCCTGATCCATCTTCCCTTTGATCAAATCAGGACTGTCTGATCTATCAGACGGCCAGGACTAAACCTGGCCTTTTTTTTTGTTTGTTTACACGCAGATGGGCCTCAAGGGCTGGGCCTTACAGTTTTGCTGCTTTTAGCACCCCCTGTTTATTTCGTTTTAATGATCACACCCCCCTGTTTTAATTTTATTTTATTTTTTTAGCTTATGAGATAAGTGCTTTTGGCATAAGCTATTTTAGCTTTTATTTCAGCCAATCGAGCATGATGTTGAGGCTTATTTATTTTTCTATTTATTTGATATTTAGATTTGTTAATATTATCTAATGTCTTGGTTTATTTTGTTAATTAATTTTATTTCTAAGCTTATGAGATAAGTGTTTTTGGCATAAGCTATTTTAGCTAATTTTTAGCTTTGTAAAGCATGATGTCGAGGCTTACTTTCATCTTTTACTTTCGTATTTATTTATTTATGTTATTTATCCATGCATATCATATTATTTCATTATATCCATTTATTTATCATTTTTTACCTTTATTTTTGTAATATCATTATTGAGTATTTATCGCTTTATTAATTGTCATTTATTTTTGCTCTTGAATTTAGGATGTAAATAGGCCAAGTGTAAATTCTAAATAAAAGTGCATAGCATACCCCCTCTCTTGCATCATTTCATATTTATTTTTTCTTGCAAAATTTTAGAGTGTGATTAGGTCAATGTACTCATAAATGAAAAATTGCATCTCATGCATATTTATTTATCGCTTTTCGCAAAACGTTAGAAAATTTAATTCCGAGGGAAAAGACACCGTTTTGATCAAAATATCATTACGGATCGTCTTCGCGCTTAATTTGCTTATTGCGACGTTATTTTTCTTTTAGCGCTACCTTCTAAATTTTAAACCCAACATTCCACTTTTAAATAGTTAGTCATTTTATTCTCGAAAAATGAGGTCAAAACCTCTTTCAAAAAAATATCAACACAATTTCTTTTCAATATCATCAAGCATAAAAAATATCTTGTCATCATGCATTTTTCACTTGGATTTTAACCCAAGAGTCTTTTTATCGCACAACTTGGATTTTAAACCAAGTGCCTTGGAATTTAAACCAACGGCGTCTTTTATCGTGAAAACCTTGGATTTTAACCCAAGAGTTCTTTTTATTTTAAACCGAGTGCCTTGGACTTTAAACCAACGGCTTCTTTTATCGCTAAAACCTTGGACTTTAACCCAAGCGTCCCTTTTTTTTTTTTTTTCCGCCTAAAACTTGGATTTTAAACCAAGTGCATTTTTCTCATTCATACATTTTTAATCATGCCTAAACCTTGGATTTTAAACCAAGTGTCTTTTATCACTCAAAACTTTTTCTCAACAAACCTTGGATTTTAAACCAAGCGTTCGCGTCTCTTTTCACAATCAAACTTCAATCAATTTAACCATATAGAATTTCTTCACAAATTAACATCAATCAAACTCACATTTTGCCACTTTTGGCTTTTTGGTCTTTAAAACCATTTTCAAAACCTTAAAAACAAACAAACAAATTTACTCGTCTTTTTATCCCGAACTACGGTGGTTTGATCCCTCGGGTACGTAGGCATGAGACTTGTCTCTCCAATCAATAAAATCAACAAAAACATTTTTCTTCTTTTTCATCACTTTAAGCTTTTTTTATCACTACTTTAATTTCCCACTTATACATTTTTACAAGCAAATAAAATAAAGCGCAAAGTTTAGAATAAAAATAAGAGGTTCCTATAGAGTACTATAGATACTTAGGGTGCTAATACCTTCCCTTCGTATAACCAACCCCCGAACTTTGTTCTCTAAAAAATAGGGTTTTTTCGAACTTTTTCCCTTTCCCTCGGATAAATTAAAGATCGGTGGTGTAACATTAAATTGCGATTCGAAGTTAATTAATAACTCGATATCCAAAAATCACCGCGACAGAAATGGCGACTTCACTGGGGACAACCAAGCGGGTTGAACCTAACTTGTTTTAAATTACTATCTTCGCGCTATTATTCTTTTATTTGTGTAAATATTTGTATATATACTTGGGTTTAATTTTGAGTGGTGAGATAAGTCCTAACCCGGGCTTGAGAGACACAATAAGATAGGATGGGATGAAATCATAGTGACATGTCTTTAGATTATGAAGCACATGTGATATGATCCCACTCGGTGGAGGCCTCACGACGGTAGTACTCGTCGTCATGATAAGTCATGATGGTGTTATTACTTTCAATGTGAGTGTCCGGAGAAGCCGAGGACCTTTAGATTACCTTTAACCCATCTTGGCCTTTTTAGGGCGTAGTGCGGTGGCTAATCAAGAGTAAGTCTTGAATTTAGTTGTCACGCGAGACTACACTCAAACGAGATCATCTTGTGAATATTATTGGAACGAGAGTAGTCACGTAATCCAGTGATGTTCATGAGGTGGTTAACGACTTTGGGAACTTTATAGAACCTGTAATGCAGGTACAAATAAACCCTAGTACATACCATATGGGAGGGTTTCACCTTTGACTCCAACATTATACTTTAACCCCACCATGTTTTCCGCATCATGCATGCATGCACGCATTCATAAAATTCTTTTTTCTCATCCGATGTCGAAGGACTTAAAACAATTTTTTTTTTTGTGAACATTGTAGATTAAATTCATTACACATAATAAATTTTTCTCTGTTTTTCTTTTCTTCTTACAAAATCCATATCTAAAATGTTTACAACTAGTTTGGGATAAGTCCTTCGATAACAAAAAAAAAACGCATTGCATATTTTAGCATAAACACATCATACATTATAATGCATTCATAAAGTTTCCAAACTCGAGTCTCATATTTTCCCTTTTCTCTCCGCCTCAGTCAAAGTGGTCCGACGACCACGCCCACAGCCATCTCGCACCTACAACACTCGAGCAAACAGAAAAAAGAGAATGGACCAAGTTGAACAAGAGAACGTCGAGCTCCATGGGGAAGTAACAACGCTCCGGGCTGAAGTAGAAAAGCTAACCGCCATGGTGACATCGTTGGTGGCTGCGCAGAATCGGCCGCTAACCCCTCCTCCTCAAGCTACAGTCATTTCTGAAATCGTCTCTGCACCGGTTCCAGTGGTACCCGTCAACACACATCAGCACGTCATGCCCGAAGGTTATCCTTGGGGCATGCCTATGAATTTTAATGAAGGGCTTCGACCCCAAGTTCCCGAGGTCCCTACTCCTACTTTGCCACATGCTACTGTTGTTCCCCAACCCGGGATGACTCTTCCTCAAGTTACTATGTGTGTCCCTCAGTCAACAATGACCATTCCAGCTTCCGTAGCTCACACCGTTCCTTATGTGAGTGAACAAGTCTATCATGCGGAGAATCCAGAGACTTATGGCCGTATGGATAATCTTCAGGATCAATTTGATAAGATGCAGCTCGAGATTAAGGCCCTTCGTGGTAGGGGTGTTCGCGGTGCGGTTTGGTTCGGTTATGAGCCAAAAAGTCATCCTAACCGCGAGATAAAAAAGCATGCGGTTCGGTTTGGTTCGGTTGATTTTTAAAAAGTCATCCAAACCAAACCAAACCAAACCAATGCGGTTAGGATCGGTTCGATGGCGGCAGTTTATTAATAGCATAAAAAGTTCCTATCACGATCATTTAACACGCACACAACTTTAATTTATTTGTAACAACACAACACCAAAGTAACACTACACACCAAGGCTAGAATTTCATTTCAAGAGAAAGCACCAAACAAAACACAAACAAGTTCCAAAATATTTGTAAATAACAACACTTGAAGTTCCAAATAACATTACATCAGTTTGATAACTTCACAAAATATTACACACTTGAAGTTCCAAAATATAACATTACATCAGTTTCAAGATAGCACAACACCTAAGATTACATCAGTTTCAATAACATCACAAAATATTACACACTTGAAGTTCCAAAATATAACACCATCTCCAATCTCCATCTCTCCATCTTCATCTACATATCATAATTGAAATATTTGTTGGTCAGATTGATTTAAAAACAAATAAAAAGATTTATAAAATATATTAGATACCATAATTGAAAAACATTGAAAAACCGAACATATACCATTTCATTTCCTTTTCAATCAATCAGATTCCATATCAGAAAGCCCCTCATTCAATTGTGGGATCGGAGCCAATTCTAAGAATGTATCAAATATAATAAAAATTAGACATAACAAACAATTGAATTTGAATAAAATATAATCAATTATTATATACATATATACCTTCTTCGAGCTTCTCTAAATCTTCCAAATGCTCCTCAATATCAACTGTCAAAGGTGAAGATCGTAACCAGTTTTGTGCACAAATTAAAGCTTCAACAGTGTGTGGTGTAAGAGAGCTCCTATAACAACTAAGAACTCTACCCCCTGTGCTAAAAGCGGATTCTGAAGCAACAGTTGATATTGGCATAGCCAATATATCTCTAGCTATTAGACCAAGAGTAGGGTATTTGGTAGAATTCACCTTCCACCAATTTAAGATGTCAAAATCTGGATTTTGCGTCTCCCTAGGCTCTGTGAGATACAAATCCACTTCATTTTTGTTCAAATTTGGATCTTTATTCATGTCCTTCTCAAATTTAGCAAATTGTGAAGTTACAACTTGTGATCCCTCCACTTCTTGTGCAACACCTTCTGCTTGACTTTTATTTGAGAAACAACTATAGGTTTCAAATAATTTCGTTAAACTTCCCTTTACCTTCTCACACAAAGAAGCAGCAATTTTCTCATCATAATAGAGATTCAATCCCCAACTAACAAATTGAAACTTACAACGAGGATCAAAAATTACAGCAACAAAGACCAATATGTTCATCTTTGAGACATCCCCCCAATACTTTTCATATTTAGCTTTCATATTGATAGCCATATTTGCAAGTATCGGGTCATCTTTGTGACATCCCATCCAAGTATTGAATGCATCCAATATGTTACAATGTTCCATGAAATATGTTGAAGATGTTACATAAGTTGAACCTGACACCTTCTTAGTGATTTCAAAAAACAACTTCAGAAATTTAACAAAACACTTGGCATTTTCCCAATCATCATTATTTGGGGCACCACCTTCCAACATTTCATACTCTAAACACTTCTCACATAATCTCTTAAATGCCTTTTGAAACTTCAATGCACTTTCAAGCATAATGTAGGTAGAGTTCCATCTAGTGGGACAATCATATTGCACCGTAGACTTGTCTTGTATCCTAACTTCTTTAATACACACCTTAAACCTATCCAAACGACTAGCCGACGCACGAACAAATCGAACCGCACTCCTGATTTTGGAAATTGAAGAATGCATGTCCTTCAACTTCAATCCGTCACCAACAGCAAGGTTTAGAATGTGAGCACAGCACCTAAGGTGCAAATGCTTCCCTTTTAATGGATGTGAATTCCAATCCTCCATTCTATTTTTCAGATAAGAGATAGCAACATCATTTGAACTAGCATTATCAACCGTGATGGTGAAAACCTTATCTATCATCCAACCCTCCAAACACTTCTCAATCTTTTTTCCAATTATCTCCCCCCTATGAGACGTGATTGGACAAAAATTAAGAATTCTTTTATGCATCTTCCAATTTTCATCAATGAAATGTGAAGTAAGAACCATATAATTAATATTTTGCACAGATGTCCATGTATCAGTTGTTAGGGACACACTTTGATTTGTTTTAGTAAACACGTTTCTTAGTTTGTGTTTCTCACTAGTGTAAAGGTTCAAACAGTCCCTAGCAATTGAAATCCTTCCCGGAAGCACGAGTCTAGGTTGTGTAACACTCATAAAATAACGAAATCCTTCATTTTCAACAAATGAAAAAGGCAACTCATCGACAATTAACATTCTAGCTAAAGCTTGTCTACACAAATCACCGTCAAATTGGACAGCAACAACTGCAGTAGCAGAGCTCCTATCTTGACGGCTAAGAACGGTTTGGTTAGGATCACACAATTTGGGAAATTTTTTACATTGTGTTCTTAAATGATTTGCTAAATTAGAGGTCCCATTTCTGTGTGAATTAGCAGCATAAGATGTATTTTTACACCAAATTACACACCGCCTTACCATCTTTTTTGGTAAAATGCTCCCAAACCCAAGATTTAGGCCTACAAGGTTTTTTTTTACCTGGCTCATCAGCGTTAGGAACATCGTTTGTCTTTGTAGATGCTTCCTTGCCTTTCCTTTTCTTGTTGTTTTGAAGATTGTCACATTGATCTTTGTCACCTTCATTAATAGTTTAGGTGTCGGTTCTGTTGTAGGCATTGATGATGCATTGTTTTCATCCTACAAATAAGATGAACAACAAATTAATTTCATACTAACCCTAAAAACATAAATAACACACTCAAAATATAAATATAAATATTCATATTCTGTACCTGATTTTCAGACATGGATATGGGAGCATGAGAACCAGCAGCAGAACTCACTTCCTTATCAATAGTCATAATCTAAAGTAACAAAAAAAAAACATAAATAACAATACTATATCAGCAAAAACTCATTCAATACTATATCAACAAGAAACGAAATTTGGAAAATCATTTAAAAGGGTTAATCTTCTTTTAACAATACTATATCAGAACAGAAATCTCATAAGCCAGAATTAGCAACCCCTAATTAAGAATGAAAGATGCTTAGTGGTTGAGAAAGTACAAACCCTAGATTGAGAGAGGAAGCTTCGTGATTGAGAGATGAGAAAGCTTGAATCGTAGCTTCGTGATTGAGAGATGAGAAATCTTGAATCGTGAGAAGTGAGAGCTTGAATCGTGAGAACTGAGCTTGAATCGTGAACCCTCGGCCGCCGTGAGTGAGATGGTTCGTGAGTGAGAGAGAATCAGATCGTGAGAGAGTGTTCTATGAGAGACAATCAGATCGTTATCGTGAGTGAGAGAGCTTGAATCAAATCGTTATCTATGGTGAGTGAGAGAGCTTGAAGTTGAACCCTAGGTGGTGCCATCGTGAGGGAGAATGTTGCTGCTATCTGTTTTTTGTTTTTTGTCTTTTGAATATAATAGAATATGGGCTGGAATATGTGGGCTGGAATTGATGAAATACAATATAAAATTATAAATAAGGGTTATTTGCGGTTTGGTTCGGTTTGGTTCGGTTATCAGAATCTCAAACCGCCAACCGAACCGAACCGCGCGGTTCAGCACAAAAATCATCCAAATACATCCAAACCAAATGCGGTTTTTGCGGTTTTCGGTTTGGATTGGTTCGGTTTGCGGTTTTGCTTTTGGATCGGTTCGGATACGATCACCCCTACTTCGTGGGAAGGATTTGTTCGGCAAAAACGCCCATGACCTTTGCTTGGTACCAAACGTTAGGATCCCACCTAAGTTTAAGGTCCCCGAGTTTGAGAAGTACCAAGGAAATTCCTGCCCTCAGAGCCATTTGGTAATGTACGCCCGAAAGATGTCCACTCAAACAGATAACCATCAGTTACTAGTTCACTATTTTCAGGATAGCTTGACAGGTGCCGCTTTGAAGTGGTACATGGGCTTAGATGGTGCCAAGATCCAAACATTCAATGACTTGGGCGAGGCTTTTGTCCGTCAATACAAATACAATCTAGACATGGCTCCAGATAGAGATCAACTTCGAGGTATGTCTCAAAAGGACAAAGAGAGTTTCAAAGAATACGCTCAGCGATGGAGAGAGATTGCCGCTCAGATTTGTCCACCACTAGAAGAAAAAGAAATGACCAAGATTTTCCTAAATACTCTTGATTCATTTTACTATGAACGAATGATTGCTAGTGCACCCAGTGATTTCACTGAGATGGTAAACATGGGGATGCGACTTGAAGAAGGGGTCCGACAAGGACGATTGACAAGAGAGAAAGTTCCGACTAATACTGCCAAGAGATATGGCAACAACTTTTCAGAGAAGAAAGAATTTGAAGTTGGCATGGTGGCCCAAGGAGGACATCATTCAAGAAACTCAGCTTATCAACATGTTGCAGCCATAACACTACCACCACAATACCCACAATCTCGTCACCTACCATCTCCCCAACAATCATTCAATAATAACCGCACTCAGAGAAATCCACCATTTGACTCCATACCCGTGAAATATGTCGACCTACTCCCTGCTTTACTTGCTAAAAATTTTGTCCAGACGAGACCACCTCCACCTGTGCCAGCGGTACTACCTCCCTGGTACCGCAGTGATTTAACTTGTGCCTTCCATCAAGGGGCCCCTGGTCATGATGTAGAGCGTTGCTATCCTCTCAAGAAAGCTGTTCAGGATTTAGTCCGTAACAAGGTGCTATCTTTCAAGGATGAGAACCCTAATGTTCAAAGTTCATCCTCTGCTTAATCATGAGTCCTCTGTCATTTTCAAGAGAATCAAGAAGTTTGTCCCTAGGATCACTAGGCCTTTTATGTTCAATTGCAATTTCTTTCTTGCCAAGCATTTATTTACATTTTAAGGTTGTATCTTTTAAATTTAAATTTCAAAACAATGAACATGCATATTTTGGAATCCATCCATTCGTATTCACTCTTTTCTTGTGCCATCATAAATGACAATGTTTTTCTATTTCACTTTTCTTGTTTACAAACTTGAGGGGAGAATGATGTAAACTAAATGTTTAAAATTGCTGATATATGCTTTCATTAGTAAATACCCGGTTGATGATGTAGGGCATTGTTTCACTTCCCAAACACCGGAGAAATAAGGAGATAATCCGTAGTCAACCCCTTTGAGCCAGAAGTTGGTGTTCTTTCTATAGAAAAAACAACCCTTAATCTTAACCCGGGGCAGGGCAGTCTTTCAATTAATTCAATGATACATCCCAATACAAAAGGATAAACCTGTTGAGATAAAGGAAGTCATGAGTAGACAAAACTCACAATAACATGTGGTTGTCACAAACATCCTACACAAAAAAAACACAAACAAAAACAACAACAAAAAGCCCGCTAGGTAAAAAGACTTAGGCAAAATTTAGGGCATCCCGATGGACCGCAAAATCCAAAAGAACTGGTCCATGCAAAAATAAGGGATTAAGAGCAAAACTGTTGAAGATAAGCTTGTGAAAAAGTGGCTGTCACTTCAAGAATCTCATCAAAGCTTCGACCAAAGTGTCAACCTCAAATATCATTGTCAAAATAAATCCTCTTGTCAACCAAAGCGTGTCTGATGAATTAATTGAATATAGGAATGAAGGACATCAAAGAAGAGTGGGTGGGTTATAACAGAATTTTGAGCCTCATAATCTTTTCTTTTCAAAACCATGAACCAGGCCACGTTATAACCCTCAAAAGACCTAATTGAAGCTAGGTTTACTTTGAAAGCATAATCAGCAAAATTATTGTTAAAACTGACTCCGCCTGTTTGTTGAGTAACTATCTTTTACACACACCACATGTGTTTTATATAAATTTTTGCGATTCCAAAATTTGCATGTACATTACATTTAGAAATATTTTTCAAAAGAAACAATTTTGTTTACAAATTTATATTTGGCATCAAAGAAATTCAATCAATTGGTCTAATCAAGGACGAATCAATTCAGAATGCTCCTAACTTGGGGCAAATTACATCAGGAACCCGCCAATCAGGGGTGAGTCTTTACATCCAGGGGCATACACTTCAAAGATTCAAAGTCAAGGTTTCAATCACTTGGGGCACCTGAAGTGGTTTCCAGGGACAATCTAGATCTGCCAAGATAGTTGTTATGTTCCCTTCCTCCTTGAGCCAATAATCATCGAGTTGATATTTTGGGTTTTATGGACATGTGTTACTACAATATGCTGAGTATATGGTCCGACATTCCTCCATTGAATACTGAACTTGACTGTTCTCTGGTAATCTCCAGCAAGTGGTTATCTTAAGAAGCTTGTATGATTTTCTTTTCCCCAGTGAAAGAAAAAGCTGAGACCCGTTTGGAAAGCTCATTCATCGGCAAATGGCATCTCTTTGAGAAGTTTGCATATCTCCAGCAAATGGCATCTCTTTGGGAAGTTTGCATTCCAACAACAAATGACATCTCTCGGAGAAGTTTGCATATCATATCAGTCTTGTTTCTTTCTATCAAAAACAAAAAAAAGAGAGAAAAAAAATAGCAAAAAAGAACAGCTCGCTAAGTTGAAAACCCGAGAGGGTGGCTTAGGCAAAAATGAGCGTCCCGGTGGATTGAAAACCCGAAAGGGCGGTCCAGGCAAAAATTAGGGGCAAACAAAAAAAAAAAAAAAAAGAAGAAATATATTCCCGGTGGATTGAAAACCCGAAAGGGCGATTCAGGCAAAAGTTAGGGATTCAAAAAAGGTACAAAAAAAAAGCAAAAGCATGACTGTCGAAACAAGACCATGAGAAAATATTCGGTTTCAATGTACAAAATGGCGACTTCTGCCAGACCTCTGACCGATGGGCTTTACCCCAAGAAGCAATCATTCTTACCATGAATTGACACACCATACCGGGTTTTACCCCGAGGATCTGATTTATTTCACCTATAGCGATGGTGTCCCCAGCGGAGAACTACCGAGTGGTTGTACGGATACGTCGGCCCAATGCTCATCTTGCCTGATCCAACTTTTATCTCATCCAATCATGTACAAATATCATACATACATACATACATACATACATACATACAATCATTCACATATGTATACATACATTCATTTTTACATACAACATGCAAACAAAATCATTCATACATACTGCATTGACCATCACGTGTCCTGCTTCAATACATCACAAAAAGAGTCATCCCCAGTGTATCCGGTCCAGAGATGTCTCCATAAATCATACATCACAAAAAAGAGTCATCCCCAGTGTATCTGATCCAGAGATGTCTCCATCAATCACTCATCACAAAAAAAAAAGAGTCATCCCCAGTGAGTCTGGTCTAGAGATGCCTCCATCATTCATATGTCAAGTGCCAGGTTTTGCAAACAATCAACTGCAAACTTGTGATTAATTTCCCCAAAAGAGGTCATCTCCAATGTGTCTGGTCTAGACAAATACATATTCTTGTCATGTCTCGCTCTCCCACAATGACAGCAGGCAATTTGTTTCCTCGTTGTGTCCTTACCATCCCACAATGTTGGTAGACACTGCCTTTACTTGTCCTTATCATCCCACAATGTTGGTGGACACTGTCTTTACTTATGTCCGCACACAGGACTTTATCTGCTTATGTCCATACACAGGACTTTATCGCTTTCAGTCTTTACTTCTGTCCGTACACAGGACTTTATCTGCTTATGTCCGCACACAGGACTTTATTGCTTTCCGTCTTTACTTCTGTCCGTACACAGGACTTTTATCGCTTTCAGTCTTTACTTCTGTCCGTACACAGGACTTTATCGCTTTCTGTCTTCATCACTTCTGTCAAATGATCTTCATTGCATTCAAACACTTCGTAAATATAACATTCATAAGCATAACACGCATAACATCACACTCATAAGCATAACATTCATAACATCATATCATAGCATTTTATAGTTTAATCCGGTCAAAAAATGGTGTACTCTGTATTTAAGTCTCTTCCACCGTCGAACCAAAACAAAAACATAATCAAAAATCATCTTTTTCTTTTTATCTCCGATGGAAGAAACTTAAATAGGGGCATCTGTCATACCCCATTTTTTGACCAATCGCTTTTTGCGTCTTTTTTAAGACGGGTTTTTCTTTGTTCGTTTCTGACGAAATTTCGGCAGAGAGGTATTTTAAAATACCTCATTTTGTGTTCATTTATTATTTATATTTATATTATTATTATTATTATTATTATTATTATTATTATTGTTTTTTTAACTTTTATTATTTTTATTTGTTTTATATTATTCAGTTTTTATTTCTTTATTTTCTTTGTTTCTTTTTTTAATTTAATTAAAAAAATAAAAAGATTGTCCAAAGTCAACTTCCTCTTTGCGTGAGCTTTTTTCTGCAGAAAGCAAGAAAAATTGTACTGGTTTGTCCCAATTCAGAACCCTGTTCCCTCTTTTGAGTTTTGCAAACCCTAGCTTTGGGTATATATCAGAGAAGAAACTAGAACAGAAAAAAAAAAAGGAAGCCAGCCACAGAAGAAGAAAATTTCTTCTTCTTCCAATCATAAACCAAAAAAAAACAGTAAGTCAAATATCATAAATAACAAAAACAAAAAAATTGAAACCACCACCAAAAATCCAGATCATTCAAACAAACCAGAAACTGTTCATCGTTCTTCATTAATTCAAAACCTAGAAACCCACATCAAATCCTCATCAGTACCAAAACCGAAACGATTCCAAACCAAAACAAAATTTCGAAATCGAAACCCAAACAGAAACGAGAAGAAGAAGCAAAGGAATTCGAATCAGTTTCAAAAGGGATCAAAGGTTGATTTTCGTTTTTTGATCTGGATTCTTTTGGGTTTGTTTTAGTTTTTTTTTGAGTTTGGATCTATGTTTGTAATATAGTTGTGTTTTGAGTTTGAGTTTGAGTGTTGAAATTTTAAAAGAAAAATGGAGTTTTGAGAAAAAATGGTTGAGAATGAGAGAAGAAGGAGGTGGCGGCCGAGAAAGAGAATGAGGGAGGAGGAGGAGAGAAAGGTGTAGCGGCGGTGAGAGAAAGAAAGAAGAAGAGAAAGATTTGTGTGATTTTTTTTTAGGGTTTTCTATTTATACCCACTCTTAATCCTGTGCGCGCAGGTGCACATCCTTGTGGTGCACCTGCGCGCCTTAGCCTCTTTGATTTCAATCTGACCACTCCTGATCCATCTTCACTTTGATCAAATCAGGACTGTCTGATCTATCAGACGGCCAGGACTAAACCTGGCCTTTTTTTTTGTTTGTTTACACGCAGATGGGCCTCAAGGGCTGGGCCTTACAGTTTTGCTGCTTTTAGCACCCCCTGTTTATTTCGTTTTAATGATCACACCCCCCCTGTTTTTATTTTATTTTATTTTTTTAGGTTATGAGATAAGTGCTTTTGGCATAAGCTATTTTAGCTTTTATTTCAGCCAATCGAGCATGATGTTGAGGCTTATTTATTTTTCTATTTATTTGATATTTAGATTTGTTAATATTATCTAATGTCTTGGTTTATTTTGTTAATTAATTTTATTTCTAAGCTTATGAGATAAGTGTTTTTGGCATAAGCTATTTTAGCTAATTTTTAGCTTTGTAAAGCATGATGTCGAGGCTTACTTTCATCTTTTACTTTCGTATTTATTTATTTATGTTATTTATCCATGCATATCATATTATTTCATTATATCCATTTATTTATCATTTTTTACCTTTATTTTTGTAATATCATTATTGAGTATTTATCGCTTTATTAATTGTCATTTATTTTTGCTCTTGAATTTAGGATGTAAATAGGCCAAGTGTAAATTCTAAATAAAAGTGCATAGCATACCCCCTCTCTTGCATCATTTCATATTTATTTTTTCTTGCAAAATTTTAGAGTGTGATTAGGTCAATGTACTCATAAATGAAAAATTGCATCTCATGCATATTTATTTATCGCTTTCCGCAAAACGTTAGAAAATTTAATTCCGAGGGAAAAGACACCGTTTTGATCAAAATATCATTACGGATCGTCTTCGCGCTTAATTTGCTTATTGCGACGTTATTTTTCTTTTAGCGCTACCTTCTAAATTTTAAACCCAACATTCCACTTTTAAATAGTTAGTCATTTTATTCTCGAAAAATGAGGTCAAAACCTCTTTCAAAAAAATATCAACACAATTTCTTTTCAATATCATCAAGCATAAAAAATATCTTGTCATCATGCATTTTTCACTTGGATTTTAACCCAAGAGTCTTTTTATCGCACAACTTGGATTTTAAACCAAGTGCCTTGGAATTTAAACCAACGGCGTCTTTATCGTGAAAACCTTGGATTTTAACCCAAGAGTTCTTTTTATTTTAAACCGAGTGCCTTGGACTTTAAACCAACGGCTTCTTTTATCGCTAAAACCTTGGACTTTAACCCAAGCGTCCCTTTTTTTTTTTTTTCTCGCCTAAAACTTGGATTTTAAACCAAGTGCATTTTTCTCATTCATACATTTTTAATCATGCCTAAACCTTGGATTTTAAACCAAGTGTCTTTTATCACTCAAAACTTTTTCTCAACAAACCTTGGATTTTAAACCAAGCGTTCGCGTCTCTTTTCACAATCAAACTTCAATCAATTTAACCATATAGAATTTCTTCACAAATTAACATCAATCAAACTCACATTTTGCCACTTTTGGCTTTTTGGTCTTTAAAACCATTTTCAAAACCTTAAAAACAAACAAACAAATTTACTCGTCTTTTTATCCCGAACTACGGTGGTTTGATCCCTCGGGTACGTAGGCATGAGACTTGTCTCTCCAATCAATAAAATCAACAAAAACATTTTTCTTCTTTTTCATCACTTTAAGCTTTTTTTATCACTACTTTAATTTCCCACTTATACATTTTTACAAGCAAATAAAATAAAGCGCAAAGTTTAGAATAAAAATAAGAGGTTCCTATAGAGTACTATAGATACTTAGGGTGCTAATACCTTCCCTTCGTATAACCAACCCCCGAACCTTGTTCTCTAAAAAATAGGGTTTTTTCGAACTTTTTCCCTTTCCCTCGGATAAATTAAAGATCGGTGGTGTAACATTAAATTGCGATTCGAAGTTAATTAATAACTCGATATCCAAAAATCACCGCGACAATCATAAATGAACTCAACTCTTTGGGAAAATCATATACTACACATGAAAGAATAAGAAAAATTCTTAGATGTTTACCAAAGACTTGGAGACCAATAGTCACAGCCATCACAGTGGCAAAAGATCTCACTAAAGTTTCACTGGAATATCTTATTGGATCATTAAAAGCTCATGAATCTGTTCTTCAAGAAGATAAACCAAAAAGGAAGATGATTGCTCTTGAAACTCAATCTGTAGAATGCTCTCAGAAAGATGAAACACTTTGTGAAGATGAAGAATCACTTCAAGAAGATGATGAAGAAGAATTAGCATTCCTATCAAGAAGAATTCAGAGATTCATGACAAGAAGAAATCAACTCAAGAAGAATTTTCAACCCAAAAGGAATGGAGCTAAACCAGAAGTGGATCTAAGCAAAATACAATGTTATGGATGCAATCAATTTGGTCATTACAAAAATGATTGTTCAAAGAACAAACAGAAGAAGCCCTTGTTCAAAAAGAAATCCATGATGGCTACATGGGATGATCTGGAAGAAGCTCAATCAGAAGATGAAGAACAAGAAGCAAATGTATGTCTCATGACACACTCAAATGCAGAAGAGGTGACACTTGATCCTTGTTCATCTTGTCAAAAAACTGAACATCTCTTTGATAACTTACTATATGACTCTCAAATCTTAAATCAAAAAAATGCTAAACTAAGATATGAGATTACTGTATTAACAAAAGAAAGAGATGAAATTAAGAAACAAAGCAGTCTTAAAAGTGAAGTTATCAAAGGCATGCAAACTACTCACACAGAACTTTCTTAAAGATTTGAAAATCTTAGAAATGATCAAAAAGAATGTTCTGAGGTACTAAAAGAAAATAATATTTTGAAAAAGACTATTTCAAAATTGGAAAATGATTTAACAAAGTTTATTAATACTACTACAACTTTTGAAAACATTTTGGGATCACAAAATGCATTTTATGATAGATCTGGTTTAGGACATAATCCTTATCAGAACAGAAAGCTGTATGAAAAATGTCTCATTCCAAACAAAGAAAAGAATTTTCAAAAATACAAATGTGATTTCTGTCACAAGGATGGACATCTTGAAGCCTTCTGTTTCAAAAAGAAAGCAAGAAAACAAGTTTTCTATAGAACACCAGAACATTCTCAGAACGGTCTCAGAAACAAAAATTTTAGAAAACCTGTACATAGACATTCTCTGAACACTCTCAGAAGAGATGTCTATAAGAGAACACCTTATAAGAGATCATCTTATTCTCAGAGGATCCCTTATAAGAAATTTGAGACTAACACTCAAAGACCCAAGAAATTGTGGGTACCTAAAAACTTATTAAACTCAAATATAGGAATGTCTTCTAGCAGTCAAGAAGGCCTAGGTACTTGGACAGTGGATGCTCAAGACATATGACAGGAGATAGGAACAACTTTATGTCATTTGAAACAAGAGAAGGTGGATCAGTCACCTTTGGAAACAATGAGAAAGCTAGCATCAAAGGTATAGGTACAATTGGTAAGTCTGATTCTGCTAAGATTGAAAATGTTCATTATGTGGATGGCTTAAAACATAACTTAATAAGCATAAGTCAATTGTGTGACAATGGCTTTGAAGTTGGTTTTAAATCAAACTCATGTGAAATAAAACAATCTTCATCTAACAAAGTCCTTTTTAATGGATCAAGGATAAAGAATGTTTATGTATTATACTTAGATGAACTACCTCCTGAGTCATGCTTTGTCTCACTTGAAAAAGACAAATGGATTTGGCACAAGAGGGCTGGTCATGTAAGCATGAAGACTATGTCAAAACTTTCCAAACTTGATCTAGTTAGAGGTTTGCCTAAGATTAGTTTTGATCTAGATAAAGTATGTGAATCATGCACAAGAGGGAAACAAGTTAAAAGCAGTTTTAAACCAAAAGAATTTATTTCCACAAAAAGACCTCTTGAGTTACTTCACATAGATTTATTTGGACCTGACAAAACTACAAGTCTTGGTGGCAAAAATTATGGCTTTGTCATAGTAGATGATTTTTCAAGATTCACTTGGGTGTTATTTTTAAAACATAAAGATGACTCTTTAGAAGCTTTTAAAACTTTTTGCTTGAGAGTTCAAAATGAGAAAGGTATCAATATTATCTCTATAAGAAGTGATCATGGAGGAGAATTTGAAAACTCTCTCTTTGAATCATTCCTAGATAATAATGGAATCTCTCATTATTTTTCTCGTCCAAGAACTCCCCAACAAAATGGAGTTGTTGAAAGGAAAAATAGAACTTTGCAAGAAATGGCAAGAACAATGATTCATGAATCAAATGTGGAAAAATATTTTTGGGTTGAGGCCATTAACACCTCTTTCTATATTTTAAACAGAGTCACCATTAGAAATTTTTTAAACAAAACACCTTATGAACTTTGGAAAGGCAGAAAACCTAGTATTTCTTATTTTCATATATTTGGATATTTTTGTTACATTTTGAATATCAAAGACAACTTAGGTAAGTTTGATTCAAAGTCAGACAAGGGAATATTCTTAGGATACTCTCTGACCTCAAAAGCTTATAGAATCTACAATTTGAGAACTCAAACTTTAGAAGAAAGCATGCATGTGAAATTTGATGAATTTGAATATCAACCAACTGTGCACACTACTGATGATGAAGAAGAAGAACCTGTCATTGTACAAAATCATGATTCAGATAAAAACCCTACATCTCAAGGACCACCAAAGACCTGGAGAATTGTTGGCTATCACCCTCCTGATCAAATTATTGGTAATACAGAAGATGGTGTTAGAACCAGAAAAGCCTTGCAGGATGTAGAGACCAATCTGGGATTGATCTCCCAAATTGAACCAAGATCCATAAATGAAGCAATCGTTGATGAATCCCGGATTGAGGCTATGAAAGAAGAACTACATCAATTTGAGAAGAATGAAGTTTGGAATTTGGTACCATTTCCAAAAGATAATTCAATCATTGGAACAAGATGGGTCTTTAGAAACAAATTTGATGAAAATGGTAAGGTTGTCAGAAATAAAGCAAGACTTGTAGCACAAGGTTATAATCAACAAGAAGGAATTGATTATGATGAAACTTTTGCTCCTGTAGCCAGGTTAGAAGCTATTAGAATACTGCTTGCATATGCATCACATAAATGTATCAAACTTTTTCAAATGGATGTAAAAAGTGCCTTTTTAAATGAGGAAGTTTATGTGCATCAACCTCCTGGTTCTGTTGATAAGCATAAACCAAATCATGTTTATAAACTTACCAAAGCTCTTTATGGACTTAAACAAGCCCCAAGAGCTTGGTATGACAGATTAAGCACTTTTTTACTTGAAAATGGTTTTTCTAGAGGAAAAATTGATACTACACTTTTTACAAAAAATGAAAAGCATAATTTACTTATTGTACAAGTGTATGTTGATGATATTATCTTTGGTGCTACTAATGAAAAAATGTGTGAAGATTTTTCTAACCTTATGCAAAGTGAATTTGAGATGAGCATGATGGGAGAACTTGGTTTCTTTCTTGGCTTGCAAATCAAGCAACAAGAAGATGGAATTTTTATCAGTCAAGAAAAATATGTGAATGATCTTCTCAAGAAGTACAAGATGAATGAAGCCAAGATCATGTCAACTCCAATGCATCCTTCTACAAGTTTGGAAAAAGATGAAAAAGGAAAAGATGTTTCTGAAAAAGAGTATAGAGGAATGATTGGATCTCTCCTCTATTTAACAGCTAGCAGACCTGACATAGTATTTGCAGTTGATCTCTGTGCTAGATTTCAAACATCTCCTAAAGAATCTCACTTGATTGCTGTCAAGAGAATTTTTAGATATTTGGTAGGAACTCCTGATGTAGGATTATGGTACAAAAAGGGATCACACTTTGATTTACAAGCATATTATGATGCTGACTATGCTGGGGATAAAATTGAGAGAAAAAGCACAAGTGGAGCATGTCAATTCCTTGGAGAAGCATTGGTGAGCTGGTGTTGTAGAAAACAAAACACTATTGCTCTTTCAACCACTGAAGCAGAATATGTTGTTGCATCAAACTGTTGCTCTCAAGTCATCTGGATCAAAAATCAACTTGAGGAGTTCTCACTAAGGTACACATGTATCAAAATTTTATGTGATAACACTAGTGCTATTAATTTGTCTAAAAACCCTATTCAGCATTCAAGATCAAAACATATTGAAATCAAGCATCATTTTATTAGAGATCATGTTAACAAAAAAGATGTGGAATTAGTTTTTGTTGATACTGAAAATCAGCTTGCTGACATTTTTACTAAACCATTGGTTGAGGATCGTTTTAATTTTATCAAAGGAAAATTGAAAATCATCAAAAATCTCAATCCTACTTGATGTTTGTTTATCTGTGTATCTGGGAGACCGTTCAGAGAACGATCTCTGAATACTACACTGAAGCATAACAAAACAAATAACGGTCATTTGATTTAAATGGGCTCATGAACATGGCTTTAATGGCAAAGTTGATTTGGGCTTCCCTCTCTCCTCACTCATTGGGTAACGGTTTTTCTCTCTCTTTCTCTTTCCCACGTTTTTGTCAAAACCAAAGTACAAACCTACTATTCATCTTTCTCATCAAAGTACACCTAGCCTATATTCTCCCTCTTCCCCAAGTTTCTGATTTTTCTTTTTATAATCTCTCAAACTCTCTCAACTTCCATTAAACACATTCAAGCTCAAATCTTCATCAATGGCTAGAACTAAAAATGCTGGTGGTAGAAAGGTCCCACGAACCAAAAACCCTTCAACTTCATCTTCACCACCACGATCTCCTTCACCCCCAAAACCACCTACTCCAAAATCATCATCCTATGAAACTGCTTTTGAGTCTTACAAATCCATCACAGAACATAAAACACTCCAGAAATCCAATCAACACCTATCACCACAAACATGCAAGTCACTGTTGATAATCCCCCAAATCCCCAAAATTCTCCAAACACTGTTTTCCAATCCTCACCATCTAAATCTCTAGAAAATTCACCCATCAATCTAACTCAAAATCAACCATCAGTACCTGATGATTCACCCAAACACTCACCAAATCCAGAAAATGAAGAAGATGATTCTCCATCTCCTACTACTACAATACCATGTCCAAAGGACTCTCCACCTGTTCTTGTTAAAATGAAGAAATCCAAGTCTTTTGATTCCTCCAAAATTAGAAGATCATCAAGAATAATGTTTGGTGCTGGCAAGAAACCTGTGGTGGACACCACAGTGCATGTGTTAGATAAATCTGACTCTGAGATTGATCTTTTGGAAAAAGAGATTGATGACTTTAAACTTGAGCCAGTCACATCTACCAAGTCTAAACCTATCAAGCCAAAGAAATCACCATCTCCAAAGAAGAAGGAGGTTAAAACTGTTGTCAAGGCACCACGAACAAAGAAGAAGGTTACTGTGAAAAAATCTAAAGAGAAATTGTTACCTGCTCCTCTCATACAACCTGAAGATGAAGAGATTTTTGACAAGTATTGGAAGACCAAACCTGTAGCTGTGTCAAGATTATATAATTTTGCTGAGTTATCCATTGGAGGAGTTGATCTAGAAAAAATTGTGGAACCCTTTGAGTGGAAAAGTTTCTTTCACATCAAAGAAACTGTTTATCCTTTATTGGTCCAAGCATTCTACTACAATGCTCAAGTTTTTCCAGAAAAAGATTTGATCACATCCAACATCAAGGATGTTGAACTGGTAGTTGATCCTTATGTGATTGGAAGCTTAATTGGAATCAAAAGTGAAGGGCTGGAGGTTTATGGAAATGATTGGTATGACCAAGTCAAGATCAGCAAAGAAAAATTGAAGAGAAAAATGTTTACTGAAGAAGGAGCCAAGAAGAACTCTCCTCCATCCTCAATGCTGAAAACTGAGTACAAACTCCTCCACAACATGTGTCAACACTCATTTTTCCCTCGTACTGGGAGCAAAGATAAGGTAACTGATCTTGATCTTCTTATGATGTATCACATGGCTAAAGGAGTCAAATTGAATCTTCCATATATTATCCTACATCATATGATTCATGTTGCCACATCTGGTTATTAATGCGATATTTCTGCAAGTGCACAGACGTATCGTGTAGTTATAAAAGATTATTGATCCCACAGAGACCAAAAGTCGAGCTTATCGTTATCTAATGTTGTTATGTAAATCTAAGGCTAAATAATAGTTGGAAAGAGGCTTTAAAAAAAATTGATTTAAATAATTAGATTTAACTAAACTGGTATGTTACTTTAAGTCGCTTCAATGGGTTCGGTAATTAAATTGCATTTAGAAATAATGTCACTTTTTAACAAACTGATATTGATTTAAAAATACGCTCCTCACACTTTCGCGCTATTGGTTAATATCATATAGATATAAAATAAATGCTTCACTCTCGCACTCACACTTATAAAAATACTTTTTGAAAATCAATTCAATTTAATTAAAAAGATCTAGTTTTAACAAAACAATATTAGTTTAAAGACGAAGGTCTCACGCTGTCGCGCTATTGAACTATATCATAGAATATAAAATAAATACTTCACTCTCGCTCTCGCATTTATTTATAAAATATTTTTTGAAAACTAATATAGTTTAATTAATTTTAAAGAGCTGTCGCGGTGTTTAAAATTAATGTCCAGTTTTTACTATCTAGTATAAATCTCACACTCTCGCGCTGTTGACTTACACTTTAGTTAATTTTCACTGTCGTGCAAAAATATAGTCTATCGTTTAATTAAAAACTGTAACAGAAAACTAGATTGTTTGAAAATAAAGTTTGCAATTTAATTACTAAACCCAAATCAGCTTCTAATTCACATTCCAGTTATATTAAATTAGCTAGACATGATTATAAATAAAAACATCTCAATTAAATGATTAACAACGATATAAAGCATATGTAAACAGAATAAAAGAAATATAATTAAACTGATACGATAAATAAAAATAAACATGCAGTAAATAAACTTGAATAAGATAAATAATACTGAATATAAAACTTAAATTAAAATTGAATTGTCACTTACAAACAAGCAAGGTACTGGAACTGAAATAAAGACTGCAACTTTAAACTGGAACTAAAGAATTATAAAATATGGCGTGAATGTAAGGTCCGGAACTGAATGAAGAGATCCTATATTTATAGCCGAAGAGTTGCTGAATTATCTGTGAAAACGGTTTGAAACTTTGAGAAAATCCTTTCCGTGAAAGTAGCAACGTTCAGCGAAACTTGGGGGTGAAGCTCTATGGCGTGCCGCAATTAAGGGATGGCAGTTGCCATGTGATTAATGTGTGGCAATTGCCAAGTCCATGGCAGTTGCCATGTGTCTTTGGTGTGGCGTGAGGCACAAGTCATGGCAACTGCCATGAGGAAAAAGTGGAACGCGGGGCACAGGCTTGGCAGGAGTCATGTACTTGGGTCTTGCTTCTTTTTGGGCTTCTTTTTGATCCAATTGCATTTATTTTTGTAACTTAATATTATTTTCAATAAGTTCCGACATACCTGAAATAAATAAAATAATAATAATACTACGAAAAATACGAGAAAATAGTAAAATAGTAAGCTAAATTAATTAAATAAACAGTGCATTTTTCGGTGTTATCAGTTATAAGAAAATTGCCCTACCATATGCCATGCTTTTGACTAGGGTGTTTAGGTTTTACTATGCTGATATGGATAATACACCTTCTGAAAACCATTATTACACCTTTAGTTTGAAAAATGTGCATCATATTGTCGCGGTGATTTTCGGACACCAAGCTATTGGTTAGCTTTGGTTCTCAAATTATGATTCACCACCGAACTTTAATTTATCCAAGGGAAGGGGAAAAGATCGAATAAACCCATAATGAATTTTTAGAGATTTAAGGTTCGGGGGTTAGTTATACAAAAGGAAGATATTAGCATCCTATGTATCCATAGTACTCTACGGGAACCTCTTGTAAAATATGTATTTTTGTGCTAAAAATGTTTTGCTTGTAAAATTTGCTTATAAATAATTGGGTGACGATAAAAGACCATATTTTTATTAATTTTGGATATTTAAAGAAAAAAGAAAAAAAAGTTTTATTAATTTTGAATTGGGAAGACACAAGGTCTTTTGCATTACGTGCCCGCGAGGGATATCAAAATCTCGTAGTTCGGGGTAAAAATTATAAAGTGGTTTGTTTGATTGATTTTTAGGAGGAAAGACGAGTCGTCATCTTAAGTTTAAACTCCTTTTTAATCCGCCACGAACATACTGAAAAGTTTATATCTTTTCCTGCCATATGTCGTGGGGAAATGAATTTCAACCAGAGATTACTCACGTCTAAACTCTTTTGAAAAAGAAAAAAAAAAGTTTGAAATTGAAAAGCCAAGCGGCAAAAAATTTGGATTGTTTTGTATTTTTTAGTCTTTTTGAAAATATTTAAATATGCTTAAATGTGTTAGAGCATTTATTGAAAAAAAGTTTGAAAAAAGGTTTCTCGACGAAAGTCGAAGTTTATTATAAAAGGATTTCTTTTTTTGAAAATATTTGAATGTTTTTGCTTTTTATTATTTTAAGAAAAAATTTGTATTTTTAGAACGTCGGTTATTTGGACCGCAAGCCATCCGGCAGGAAATCCGAAGTCACCGGAGAGTGAAAAGTCATCCGCCAAACCACTTCTTTTTTATTTAACAAAAGATAATTTTGTTTCGAGGTCAAAAATAGCGAACAAGCAAAAGCGCAAAAAAAAAAAACATCGTAACACGGGGTTAACGAAAAAAAATTTCCTTTTCCCTTTGGACTTACACAACATAAAAATCAACAATATACATATATATATTTTTTTTGCATTTTTATACTTAAACAATAATAAATGAAAAATAATATAATATAACATTTGCATATTTTTTGACATTTTGATATTTAAACACCAGTATAACATATAAATAATGTACAAAATAAATAAATTAAATGACATTCAAATATAATAGAACACATAAATAAAATAATAAAAATAAAATAAATAAATAAAATATATAGCATGGATGTGAATAGAAAAACAGGGGGGTGGGGATAGCAAAACCTGAGGTAGGCCCAGCCCACAAGGCCCAGAAGAAAAATAAAAGAAAAGAAAGTGAAATAAAACGTCCTAGGTAGGACTCGGACGGCTGACCTCTTAGCTACTATGGCGCACACATAACCACTAGGCTACTGCATTTTGTTTATTATCAAAACCGACTAAATTATATATATCGAATCATTAATATTTAAATGAGAAAAACATGGCGCCAGCACTGTTCATCCTGTTCATCTTTCTTCATCAGAACAACAACAATGGTGATTTTTTTAGTTTTTTCGCTTTTTCATCAAAAATGACAAATAAATATACCATTTTACTCAGAATTTCATAAGGATCATGAATATGCACTTAAATTTTATTAATTCCTACTCAAACAATCAAAAATTTCAGATTAAAGTAAGAACCCTAAAAATTCAAACACAAATTCCATATCATTTAAACACAAACAGAACTCACAAGAATATGGCTTTCACAACTCATATTATGGACTACATTTTTTCTTCAGGAATCATTCAAAACAATATGAGTGAGTTTGGAATCACGAAAATTTACCTATTGGAGCAAGGTCCAATGCCTCTTCTTTGCACTTACAGATGAAAAATAAAGATCCCTTTAGCTTCCTTGAGTCTCCAGGAGTGTAATGGTATAGTTACTTTTCCTTGAAACCTTCTGAAATGTTCTACCCAATTCAAGTTGAAAGTGACAAAAAATGGGAATTGGGAGATGGTACTGGAGGTGTCACAGTTGATGATAAATACATACAGAAGCTTTTTTATGATCTATGGATGGTGTTTTGATAGAAAAAGTAGAAGAAATTTGGAGGAAATGCAAGTTTCGAAATTATGGTTTTTGAAAGTGTAATAATGGAGTTTTTGGGTGAATTTGTGGATGTTTTGGATGGTTTGTTGAAATATGAAGGTTATTGTGGTTTGAAGGTGAAAGAGATTGGTGTGAGTGGAAGTGTTTTTGGTTTGATAGAGATGAAGCTTACTTGCATTTTTTTTGTGGTTTCTGCCTCTTTGTTTTTTATGGTTTTTGTTTTCCTCCTCTCCCCTTGATTCTGATTTTTGGTTCCAATTTATAGACTCAAATGATGAATTCTTGAGACCAATGGATAAAGTTGAATTTGGATCAATGTATGCTTTTGCTGAAAAATGGTTTTTGCAAAGATACAAGAGGCATGAAGTGATGGTGCTTTATGGTTGAGTGTAAAGATTAAATTGGCTTTTGATGGGAGATTGAAAAAGGAAATTGATCTACTGTTTATTGTTGTTGCTCTTGAGTTTTTCAGGAATGAAGTGACTCAACCTTTGCTTAGAGTGTTAAATTGGTGAAGGTTGGACATGGTTTTGGAGAAAAACTGAAGGAAAGTTGTAGCAGAAGCAGGAGCGTGCCTCTGTTGTTGCTGCTGTTACTTGCTTCTCTTTTCCCTTTGTTTATTTACTTTTGCTTCTAATAATAATAATAATAATAAAAACAATAATAACAAACATGTAGAGAAACAAGGGAGGTAGGTGCACTATTCTTGCTAATTCAATCTCTTTAATTAATTAAATATAATAATAATAATAATAAAGGAAAGAAAATAATAATAAATAATACAAAGATTTGACTCATAAATTATAGCCTTTTAGAGATTTTTATTTTTATCAAAATATAAAACATAGATATCTTGCAAAAGAAAATAGATTCTTAACATATATTTTTTTAGATTTTTCAAAGTATAAAACAAAGATATTAAAACAAAATAAACTAATTTTTAACATATATATTTTTGGATTTTATAACAAAGATACTAACAAAAAACAAAATTAAATAAATTGACATATTTTTTTGCATTTTTGTTATTGATGCATATAATGCAATAATGAGAATATGTGGTGGAATCTTAGGTCAAAAATTGGGGTATGACACATATGAAGAAAGATGTTGAAAACCCTGCTGTTGATGTTGGAATTAAGAGAAAAAGAGATGTTTTTGAGAAAACCAATTTGAATGTTCTTGCTGATGCCTCTGGAGACCGTTTGGAGAACGATCTCCAGACTGATGAACAAACTCAAATCAGTGGTGATGTTGATCCCACCATTGAGAGTGATAAACTTGTAACCACTGCTGCTGCTACTCTTCAAGGTTTTAAACATGTGTCTGTCCCACAAAATACTACCATGTTTTCACCATTAATGACATCTAGCCAAGGAAGTTTGTCTTCCTTTTGCACATCTGAGTTTATAAGGAACATTCTCACCTCTGATACTCCTGAAATTTCCACCATGCCTATTCCAAAACCTGCTGATAGTACTTTGCCATCCATACCATCTTCATTTGCTACATTTGATTCATTTTGCTCATCTGTTAATGCTACAAATGCTGGAACTCAACAATTAGTGTTTGAGGGAAATGTCAACTTTGACTTTCCTGGCCCTTCAAGGCCCACCAAACGCTTTAGGCTTGAAACTGATATGGAACAAATGAGAAAATATTTGGATATTGTGATTAAAGGAATGGCTGTTCAACACTCCATGATGGATCATTTGATTTTGGAATCTAAAACTTTGAGAACTTGGTTTACCACTGTTGTGTGTCCTCAACTCCACATTCCTCCACCTCCTGAAATTGAAACTCCACAGTTTGATTCATTTCCTACTACAAATGACAAATTTGATGATGATGATATATATATATATATATGTGTGTGTGTGTGTGTGTGATTGATGAAATTAATGATGATGATGTTATGATTTACATATATGCTATGTAAAGATAATTTATAATGGATGGTGAATTGAAATGAATATATGTGTGTATGTGTGTTTGTATATATGCAAAACAAATGGATGGTGAATTGGTGAAGCCTGTTGAGGCAAAATCCCTAATTGATGTTTTAAAGATAACAAACCTCTTAATTATTTTTTAGTGTAATTCTAATCTTTTTGGTATCTAACAAGTGCTCTTGAGTGTTTTAATTAAGCTAGGAACAATTGAGCTATTTAGATCAAATATCATGTTTTTATTTTGATAAAAACAAAAGCTTGGAGAACAGTCTCAAATTGATCTCTGAGACCTACGCAAACATCATTTTCACACAATCAATGCAAAAGGACTTATGGATAAGTCAACTATGTACAAGACAAATGATCACTTTTATCTTGGGCTTCTCTCACGAATTATCTACATATCCAAGGGATCATTTAAGGCAAAGGTTTCTCTCATGAATAGAGAACTTACTACTTTTATCAAGTTCTATGTTTGAACATGTGAAGATTGAGCATATGATATAAGGATATTTTTATTCTCAATTAATGGAACTGATCTTTCATGGACCATGGAGAATTAGACAGCACAACCTAGCCTTAGAAAGTGACTTGTACTTTAAAGGAATAAAGAAAGAACATTCTCCAATGTTGTTTCTCTTTCTATATGACAATTGTACTTGCAACAAGGACATTGAGAAACATCAAGTACAACCTCCAGCTGCTGTTTTTATCCATAACAGCTGGCCTTTTCGTGCTCTAGCATCTTTGCTCCAAAAGGAAGAAATTCATTCACGCCAGAATTTGGAGAACGGTCTCAGACCAATGCTGGAAAGAGAAAACGTTCACTTGGAGTGACACCAGCTTGCATACAGCTGTTTAAAGGTTATCCAAAAGCTGCACAACGGCTATACTTGTTTGTTAAGCAACATACAGCAACATTACAGCTCAACAACAGCTTGTTGAGGACACTTCATTCATGCATATGTAGTGTCTAATGGATGGTGAAAAATGGATGGTGAACCGGATTCTTGTATCCGAATTTGATGGTGAAATTGGTACCACATATAGTTGTGTCTAGGGACATGACATTGAAGTGACATTAGTTGCATTTAGGAAGATGAATATCTAAATGTGCTATGTGTTGATGATTGATAAATTGAATATGTGTTAATTTTTTTTGAATCGGCAAATTTTATTAAAAATTGCACCTTCCTAGAACAAGACGAACCAGATGGGCAAAGGCAGCTGTACAACCAGGAATGAGCCATCAACAAAGAGTTGAGTGCCAGATCATCATAAAACCATGTCGGACCTTGACATTCCTCGCCGACCCCTTTATTACCTCAAAAAGCGAGAACTGAGAATGAGGAATCTCGATAACCAACCCATGCCACCTAAATATCTCGTACCACACCCGCAAAGCACTAGGACAATGCAAAAAAAGATGAGTGGATGTTTCAACGCTACCCACGCACCCCCTGCACTCCCAAGGATCATTTGAACCAAGAATTCCACGGAGATCTAGATTATTACGAGTTGGTAACCGATCGTGGAAAAGTTGCCACGAGAACGCTATAACCTTTGAAGGCGCCGGACTTTCCCATATTTGATAAAAAATCACCGCAACTTCATCAACCAAATCTTGAATATGTGTTAATGAATGGTGAATGTAGATATTTAATGAATTGAGAAGTATTCTTATCTTATTGAAATGATATGATTTGTGACGTATGTGTAGGGAGTTGAATAGGATTTTGTATCTTTATGTGTATGAGATAGGTTGAATTATATGTTGAAATATTATGAAGTATGAAAGGAATTGAGTATGATATATATATATATATATATATATATATATATATATATATATATATATATATATTATATAGATGTTGTTGATATATGTTGTTGTTGAGATAAATGATAGTACCTTACTTCATTTATTTTGTGTCGGTTATATATATCTAATTCTTTGTTTTGTGTGTTTGTTGGATCGTTGGGTGATTCAGATCATCAGGTGTTGTGTTATATTTGAGTTGTCGGTGAAACTTCGCTCTGATTAGGACACAGGAAGTGTTTATGTCTACCTTGTGTATTAAGTCCTTTATTTATTTTGGAATGTATTAAAATGAGTATTTTCTTGTATAAACCGGTGATTACTATTTTATTTACTTTAGTAATTGATTTTGAAAGAGTGTAATATCTCAAACTTGTGCTTTGTATCTTGGTTTTTGATTTTAAGTAATAAAGACTTATTATCCGCTGCGAGTTTTTGTAAAATATTTTCGGAAATTAGAATTTTATGTAAATTCGGGTTTGGGTGTTATATGTTTTCCTCTGCTACATTTTTCCAAGGACCTCATACCTTTTCCTTGGAATGGTTATCAAAACTGAGAATTTTCTCTCTTTTCGGCAGCTTGTAAATTGAGTGGATGCAAAGGAAGCACATTTGGTTTTTAATAAGTAACGTCTTTCATTCATTCATTAAAGAAAAAAAGTAACGTCTTATTCATAATAAAAAGGTGCAAATGCAACCTTAATTGATATTTTTATTCTAAAAAAATACACATTAGTATGGTACACACTAATATGTTCTAGTACCCGAAGTGAGACTCAAATTTTATTTTCAATTCACACACCAATATGAACATTGTTCCAACAGCTACCCTTCTCACAATGGTTGTCAAACACTCTAGATAGCCATAGATTCTGTAAGTTTAGAGGGGGTTAAATTATGTGTTAACACTTTTTTTTTTGTTAATTTAGGGATGTTGTGAATTCTTTTTATTTTTCTTGAAAGTTATGATGAAGGTATGAATCATATGTAGAAAAATAAAGAGTGTAGGGAAGAGAAGAATGACACAAAAGATTTATACCGGTTCGCCTAACCTAGGGGTAACTCGAGTACCTTCACACCCCATAAAAAATTTCACTATGTTAGAAACTTGTTACAAGACAGCCTCACCCCAAGGCTTCCTTAACAATATCTTAACATAACACAAGATAGCACCCACTATCTTTAACAACAAAAATTCTCATCAAAACCTATGATGAAATTCTGATACAATACCAGAATGCACACCACTTTTTGTTACAAAATAAGTCACCAAACACTTGGTGGTCAAATACAAGTCTTTAACAAATATGAAAATAATGTTGTTCTAGAATCAATTACCATAAGGAAAAACTGATCTTCTCCTTTCTCTTTATTACAATTCAAACATATATACTTAAGTGCTCTAAAAAATATGAGTGAAACTCTTTTCAATGATACGAAAGTTATGCACAAAGTTTTTTTAATGAATATATAAGCACTTTAAAAACTTGTTTGAATAGTATGTAAAAATTATGTATCAAAGAGGTTGTTTGAAAAATAATGTACTTTACCTTAAATACATCCTAAGAACATTTATGAATTGATGCAAAAGTTTGATGTATTTTCATGATGGTTTGGAAATTGGAATAGTTTAGAATGACAATGGTTCATGATGAAACTCAATACTGCATTCTGTCCAGGACTTTTTAAATTGGTTACAAGAACAAACGATTTAAATCGTATTGGTTTCAAATTTCAAACAGTAAACGGTTTTTCAAAAGCTTTGATATAGTCAGAGGACGTAAAGCCTCTCAGAAGCTTCAGATCAGTCAGAAGCGTGTAGAAGATATACCAGAGGCACGAAAGCGAGTTATTTGAATAATTGTTTCTAAGGTGCCGTAACTCAGTCTTCTATTGGAAAGTGTTCTTCTCAACGCTAGGATTTTGAATTCAACTTGAAGACCATGCTTATACGTCATTAGAAGGAGCGTATAGACATGTGTACCAACTTACTCTATTTGGGTAAACACTTTTCTTAATGAGCAAGGTAGTTGTGGATGTTTACCTCTTTTGGAAAAAGGCCAAAAACCTCACTATCACAAGACTAACATTCTTATCTTCTACAACGGTCATTCCAAAAGTCTACATGCTTATTGCCTATAAATACAAGACCTCTCTGGAAAGGAGAATTAACGGAATCATACACAACTACTGATAAATTGATTTGCAAAAAGGATTCTACACTAACAAGAAATACATACGCACAAGACTAAGGCTCTGAGAAGCTCTGAAACCTGAAAAGTTCTGAACACTTAAATTTGATTAAATCTTTCTGAAAGTGTTCTAGTCTTAGGTGCAATTCTTTGTATTCATTTGTATAAGTTTAATAAGTCTCTTGTTTGTGTGCTTGAGCATTTGTATAATCTTGTGTGATTATAGTGAAATATGTTGGAAGTGCAAGGGGACTGGACTACTCTCGTTTGTGAGGGGAACCAGTATAAATTTCTTGTGTTGTCTTCTCTTACTCTCTTCATCTAGTTCAATTGTGTTTAACTTGTTTTATTCCGCTGCCAGAACTGATTCATTTTGGAAAAAGTTTTAAACTTCCTAAAACACAATTCAACCTCTCCTTCTTGTGTTTTTCACACCTTCAATTATTATAGACTAAAATGACCTTTAATTCTTTCACATGTCACATTTGTTATGTGGTGTATTTCATGCGGATAATAAAAGTTCCACATAAGCGAAAAGAATCCAATTTTCAAATGATAGTTCACTTGAGGACTTAAATGTCCTGATTTACTTTTGTTAGGGACTAAAATGAGTATCTTTTATTGTAATGTACTAACTTGGGTCCTGATATTTTTGTGAAAGACTATTTTGGATCTTCATTCTATATTCAAAATAAATTAATTTTGTAAATTTAATTTAATTTTTTTTATGACATTAATATTCTCAACTTTTTTTTTTGTGTTTCACCCATTTTTCCATTTGCATTGTAAATTTTGTATCATTGTTTCCTTTCAATTGATCGAAATCCCCTATGTTCCCCATCAACTGGAAGATATCTTTCGGTAGTGCAAATTCTACCAAAAAATATCTTTCAATAGTAGTTTTAT